>JAODTK010005196.1:0-19013 GCA_026419785.1 Sclerodactyla briareus | reverse complement strand
CCCCTGACAGGAACCAAATGGAAATCTGGAATGAATGGCCCCACCGATATTGACCTTTGAAGCCTAAACTTCTTTCACTATAGGCCGTTGAATAGGCCAATTCGTGAAACTGACTGTATCATTTCCGGTATTATGCCTCATAAGGTCTCTCAAATTCACGCGAGTAGGCTAATACGTGATTCGTAGATTCGCCGGAAAATTTAGGCGTTAGTGCAATAACTCTCATTCAAAAAACGCTTTTCCGATTGATCTGAAACTTGTACACATGTCCGCCTTAGTGAAATCCTCAGATAGTTCGAATGGCATCACTGGAATAGATCCCAAAATGTGGAGTCATTTCATTCAAGGTCATCGAAGGTCAAATTTGCAAGATTTATGCGATTTTCCAACTTTGTCAGAAGTTCAAGAAACTTGATAGATGGGGGCTACATTTGTTCACCACCACTTTTTTTTTGATTGACTACATTATGTAGTGTTCCAAAGTTTTTCTTTGCGACCGTGGTGACCTCACAACGAGGGGAGGGGGGGGGGGGGGATTAGTGGGGCCAATCTTCCGTAGGTGGTCTTTCCCTGCAAGGGCCCATTTGTTACAGTTTTTTATGGCATTCTTTGGTTCACGAACTCCATCTTCGGGGGTCTATCAAGGTTCCTTAAAAAAATCAGCTTTGGCTTGCTCAGAGACCGACTTTTTGCTGCGATCAGTAACTGACTTTCAATATCCAATGGGGTGGGCCCATATTTACGCTCCTGCTTGTTTGGGAGAATTACGGTGAAATATGAAGAAAACATTACATGATGCCCTCGTCTGTGTAAGATATTTGTTAGCCCTAATACTTCAATAAAGTGTGCTGTACTGTATAAATTTTGTAGGCCTAATACTCTTATTAATTCTTTTTTTGGAAAATGGTAATATTCTTATTAAAAGGTGATCATGGACCAATCGAGTAAAGCAACACCGATAACATGAACTTCAGCTGACTCCAAAAGGATCTCACTTCCTATACAGATTACCTATAAACCTCCACCCTAATATACTATGTTCTTTTGATTACCACGCAGTTTAAGTTCTCTCTTTCAATACAAATTTACCGTTACCTTGGCAGACAACCTTTTTTTTCCTTCCCTCAAATGAGAGCCAACCAGAATATTTCGTGTTACTGTAAAACTGTAATTTATTTCACAGGGCAACATTTTTATCACCTGACATATTTCTCTTATTTTACTTTGGAATTTCCAATACGTAAGGTTTTTGGAACGTTGAAGACGTTACCCAGACTTGCGAAGTTGACTGCAGTAGTACGAATGCATACATAAATCACACAGGTAAAAAATATGTCTGTCTTCAATAGGTGTGTTAAGCCCTGACTGAACAAAGATGAACATTTTGGAATTGAATGGACCCTCCATATTGAACCCTTGAAGCCTAACTGCTTTCAACTTCGGCATTTGAATAGGCCAATCAGTGAAACTGCCGGTAATATCATTCCTGTATTATGCTCATAAGTCTCTCCACTTCACACGAGTGGCTGAATACGTTATTCGGCCAGATTCGCCGAAAATTTAGAGAGGCGTTAGTGCAATACTCTTTAAAATCTTTAAACGCTTTAGCCGTTGATCTGAAACTTGGTACACATTCCCGCCGTAGTGAAACTCAGATAATTCGAAGTGGGGTCATCACTGGATAGATCCTAAAATTGGAGGTCATTTAAAGGTCTCGAAGGTCAAATTTTCAAGATTTATCGATTTTCCAAACTTGTCGATTTGACCAAAACTTGGTAGATGGGGCTACATTTGTTCCCCACCAATTTTTGATTACTATTATGTAAGTTCCAAGTTTTTCTTCTTTGGCGACCGTGGTGACCTCACAACGAGGGGAAGGGGGGGGGGGGGGGGGCGTGGTGGTCCAATCTTTCCGTAGGTGGGCTTTCCCTGCAGGTGGCCCCATTTGTTACAGTTTTTATGGCATCTTTTTCACGACTTTGAACAAAACTTGGTAGAGGGGGGCTACAGTTGTGTGTCGCCCACAAGTTTAGAAGTCATTTCAAAGCCCCATGGGTCAAATTTGCATAATTCTGTGCCTAGGACTTCCATGGATTACAACAACAAAACTTGCCTGGATAAACGTGGGTGGTTTACCCGCCTACAACATGTCTAGTTAAAATTGTAGTTGCCCTGATGCCCCTGGAACATACTAGAGATATCTGGCTTCAATATATGCTTCATGTAGCGGAAGTTCTTGTTAGGACTGATCAGAACTGTATTAAATGCACTGTGACCGTGGCTGGCTAATTTTTCACCATGTCATATTGTTCTTCAGGGAATTCCATATGGGGTCATATTGGTGTAGTGATTTATGTGTGGTGCACTGATTAAGAGTCATGCTCAAGGTTACTATTTTCATACCTGCTTCACATAGACTAGGCAGGAATAGCCCTTCCAGGCTTAATAGTTTGAATCCTTGTTGACCTGTAGCTCAGGTGAAAGCTACCATTGGATGAGCAGGGCACCACATAGGTGGTGGGCCATACCAAGTAAGGTAAACTCAAGTTGTGTACCCCTCCAGGTTGGCCTGAATGAAACAAAGATATCAGGAGGCAGGAGTTGCAATTGGAAGTGTTGAAAAGCTGGTGGCTATACTATTTTGAACCGCGAACCTTGACACCTTCCTCCATGGAATAGAATCTGCATCTACATTTAAACAATGCTAGTTCTAGCTATTGATCACTATCCCCCTCCCGAGATCAAAATTTTGATACATTCCGATCTGTGCACAGTTGATACCCATCATAAGGATACGAGCTACTATTTCATGTTCTCTTGCCCAATACGGTTTTGTGCGGGCGAGCCGCCCGGACAAAAATTGTAAATGGTCACAAGCGCCCTGACAGAAAGCTACCGCCCTGACAAAAACCTTGACCGCCTGGAACCAAAACACCGCCAGGCACCTTACAATTGTGACTCAAGCGATTTACATGATTAACCTTTTGTTTCCTGCTGCGGTCATCATCCCTGCATGGTTGTTGATTCTTCAAACCCTACACCATGACAATAAACTGACTCCCAAGTTCCATTTCCCGCAGCTACATTCGATACCACGACAGCACGAAATATTCCCCGCATCGAACGTTCGCTCGCTACCTGCTCGTTCATCCGTGCTACCCATATGTAAAATACACACGATTCAAATGACCAACACGGTAATCATTTACGTAACGCCTGCTATGAATATTTAGACAGTTGCTTCACATCAGTCTCGATTCTCTCCGCATACAGACCTGGGAATTTTTGTATTGACTAATAGTTAGGACCGAATCGTCGGACCACGTTCGGGGACCGCCGATTTGTTGTAAATTCAGCTGTTATTTTCGTAGGCCTCATACAACTCCTTCCTCAATGGCTTATTTTACTGATAATGGGACAAGAATTGTTTAAACAGCTTGCATGGTTTTTATCACATGTACACAACTTTTTGAGGTTGTGATTTGCTTTGGTATTTCTGCAACTTGAGGCCCGAATCGGTTACGTAGCAGCATACAGTTTTTAATTGGGCTTGTGTCGGCTGTACTTGTACATGCATGAATGAGTGTGTTCATGTTGGGGGTGTAAGATCGGAAGGGAGAGGGGCTACGTGCCGAAACCTGTAGCACTACCCAACATTGTCTGTTTCAGCAATCAGCATACCGTATATTTAGCGTCGTGTCGGTCTTTTGAGGCAGTCATTGTTCCAGTTTAGGTCGCTATAAGGTTTTGCACTAATCTGTATGTTAATGATCGAACTTTTTTCGATCGCAATTTCCGATCGAGCATGCTATATCCGAACCCCCAATTCTGATACCGAAACCGATGATCGGGTGAACACTACAATGATGTCTCAATTTTCCAAATTTGTTAGAGACAAAAAACAAATCAATTGAGAAGGAAGGTCTTCAGGAAAAAAAGCGATGTACTGAGACTTGAATGTCTGCTGGTCTGTCACTCGCGGCTAGCCTCTGATTTATGGAGAGTGGAGCAACACATGGAAGAGTGACATGCACAGAAAGTCAAGCGCCCTGATGCGCCGATTGGTAGACCTGCGATTGGGAACTGTCACCCGTTGATCATTGCAGAAAAATCATGCTATAGGATTGGGATCGAGATAATTTTTATTATAATACAGGAGCTGGTATACTGTAAAATCCAAGTTCAATGCGCTTATTGTCGTACTGGCGTAGGAGAACTCATGAAAGGATTGGGTGCATCACTTCAGAAAAGAAATTGCTGACGGGCGGTCAGGGTGGGGGGGGGGGGGGGGGGCGGTCCCGGGGGGGGGGGGGGGAGGGTCAGCGGGGGGAGGGGGGTCGGGTTAGGGTGGGGAAGGTTCGGTGGCGAGAGTGGGGGTCAGTGAGGATACGGGGCAGGGGGCCGGTTTCCACACGTTGAATTAATACTCATCGTTGTAGCTTCCGATTCAATGATAGAACAATAATTGGCTACCATCCCTCAGAATAGTGTGGACGGAAGCATCACAGTTTGGACTGGCAGCCTGCTGACTAGTTTGCTGTTCAACTTATTTTGCGAAGATGTTGATTTTTGTTTTTTTCACTTAGGCTATGATAGGAAATTGAAAACACGGCCTGTAAAATGAAGATTTCTGGGATGTACTGCAAAGCAAATATGGCACAAATATTGCACATTGGCATTAGCCCTTTTCGAGGGCATATTTTCCCAAAGGCGAGGGGGACGCCCCCTCCCCTGTTAAGAACCCCTCCCAGGACGTCGATCACCCCCGACAAAAGTAGACTGTGGCGAGAAACTGTATTTTGTAAATGTAATTTCAGAAGCAATAAGTGAGAATTGTAGTGGCAATTGTTGAAATATCAGACAGTAATCGAGGAACTTGGAAGTGGGGGATTCATGGCTCCCACGGGGTTCGAACACGGACCACTTGCCCACGAGCAAGCCATGCGCCCTACAATTAAGCTCTGAAGCCATTGGTTTGTTTTCGAGAAACAAGGAACATGGTACTCCACCGTGAGATCAACATCTATACTTGAACAATAATAGTTCCATTTTGATGCGTTCAATCCTCAGAGGTAAAATTGATAAATCCCGAACCGAAGTTACCGAATAATTACCCCAAGCGAAGGTACTTTTTGTAAGTATGAAAAATTTTAAAAAACATGCAAGAGCTCCCCTTTTCCCAGCCCATATATATGACGGTAACATCATAGTACCCATCCTTGACATGCTATCATGGCAGGTTTGCAGCCTTTCACAGTATTCACAACTGACGAAGAGTTGAACATGCGTCAATAAATATTGTGGTAACAACGCTTACCAATTCCTCCTAATACTCCCTTCCATGGCGCGACCTACCTCATCGAGAGAAATACTATACAGTCATGCCCCACGGCTAGGGACAAAGTGACATACCAATATATTGCAGGTACCACATCCTGCTCCCTGTGGGAGTTGTAATAAGGATATGCGATAGATAAAAATTGTATGGGGCCTTATTGTCTGAAAGGTTGGTACGCTACGCACCAACCGATGTGGTCTCTAGCTTCGATCGTAACTCCAGACTCTGTGAATCTTATAGCCCCCCTCTCAAGCACCTCACTGAACACAATAGGCTACGCATCATACAAAAATACCAAAAAGTCCCCTTTTTGCCGCAGCAAGGGGGATGGGGGGTGGGACTGTTTGCGAGGAAAAGCCACGGCTCTATGCAGGAAATCAATGCTGATGTGCTCGGTGATGGTTCGTGTTTCTCATGCATTAGTAAGCGCAGTTCCAGTCAGTGCGCGCCAAGGGTTGTCAAGCGAAGCTCCCACCGATGCCGTTTGCTCATTCATGGCGATGAAGGCAGCTGAGAGATTAAAGGCATGGGGATCACTGATCTCAGCATGATATCAATGGATACATTCATGAGGAGAAACGAATGCATGGGTCAATACACTGCAGTGATATTCAAACATGAATTGAGTGTCCCATGAATTTCTGGTTCTTAAAGATTGATGAGATAACAGAATCTATTGCACCACTCAATAACCCCTTATCGACCAGGCACCCCCTCCAATATGCTATCGAGGTCTGCATTAACATAGTACCGGGTTGGGCCACCCCATCGCCCATCTTCTCTTTTGGCCAGACTATTCGTCTGCACCGAGTGTTATTTCGGCATGGAAAAAGTTCAAAAATTTGACCAAGGCAGGGTACGGTTGGTGACACCCGTTTTGGAGACCGTAGCGACTCTTTCCAGCTTCGTGGAGAAGATTCTGGAAAAAAAGAGTGTGTGTCGTTTTTTCGCGAGTTTGGTCGTTTTTTGTTTATCTTTTGTCGGGCGCGGCTGCGTACGACGTTCTAACAGCTAGGCGCGCCTAAAGTAGGAGTGGGTGTGTACTCCGTTGCTACAGTCAGTGTGTGGTTAACAATTTGTGGGCGTGTCTCTACCTAGGCGGCGGTTCCTTGTTGGGCTTTGCGTTGTTTCTGGGGGTGTTTGGGTTGTAAGTTGGTCGTACGATCTCTCCCTAACATCACCCATCCATGGGTCATACTCCCAGTCCCGTCCAGGGGGGTTCCTGTCCTCCTCCCCGTCCCTTCCGGGCAAGGGGGGGGTGGTTGGTTGCTGTGAGTGTTCGGCGTGGGAAGTTTTTATAGAAGGTTGCGGAGGCGACGAAGGGAGAGAGAGAGAGAGGGCCCACCTTTGGGCGGATCGCGGCAAGGGCATGCAGACGTGTCCCTGATCGACGACGTTCGGGATTCTCTTCGTGGCGGAAAACAATTGCGAGACTTCAGACCTCTGCTTCCGGTCCTGTCGGGTGGGCAGATGTGTTAGCTGTGGTACCACGCCACTTGCGCCCTGTGTCTTTTCTGTGGGGGAGACGAGCCAACAGTGCTTCCGAACAAGCGGCGTTCCGGACCGGTTTTGGGGAGGTGCACTCATGGTTGTCACCACGGGGTTGTCCGCGGTAGGCGGCCGATTGTCATTCGTCTGGCCTCTTCTCCAGGGGGAAGCAGGGCTCGAGGATCCGGGCCTTCCGTCCGCCCGGCACGATACATCGCGGTTTCCGATGAGGTCCCTACAGGGCGGGGACGGGCAGGGACAGCAGCTCTTAGGCGAAAGTTACGAGCGTCTCCGACGCTCTTTTATGGCTCCGGGCATGTTTCCTCGCCACATCCGCCCAACAACGGTCTTTACGTAGCGCTGGAAGCTCCTCAACCTCAACGCCTCAACGGTGGCGTGGCCTCGCGAGCCGAGGAGTTCTTGAGGCGTTCTTACTAAGCAGTCCTTCCTGGCTACGGTCCGTCCAAAAGGATAGGTCCCCTATCGGGTACGGCTTTTGCAAGAGGGCAGTCTGGGTGGCGGATATTCCTGCAATTGTATCATACAAGGACATAATGGGAGTTGTTAGTGCAAGGATTGGAACATACATGTAGGGCTGAGGGCCGAGGGAACAATGGGTTGTTACTCTTATGGCGTGGTAATATGTTGGATAGTATGTGGGGAATAGGGAACCACCCCTCGTAGTTAGTTCAATATAATCCAAGTAGGTGCAAAGATCATTTTGTTTCCAGTGTCATTCCACCACGAGCAGGCATTTGTTATCAAACGATTAGTGTGAGTATAAACGGGCCCTCTCAGAACCCCCGTGGTCATGCCGCAGAATCTGGGAGGATGGAAAAACAAAATGGATACGCTCGCACCAACCGAAAGCTACGCTCCACTTAGATAGTGACCCACCCAGATAGGACCAGGACCATCCCCCAAACCCTCCGATCCTCACTCCCTCCCCGGGGTTGACACCTTCTGCGTAAGCCCTGCGTAAGTCAGGCCATTGCCAAAACCCTGTTGACGATGAGGCATACTAAATGTGAGGAGCTGTAATTAAGTACATCCATGGCAGCATAGTGTACCATCATGAGTAGTAACCTGAACATGGAACGACCCTCTAGGGAAAGAAAAAAAAATCAAATAGACGCTTGGAGGTGTGCATATTCTTCAACCACCGTATCAGGAAAAAAAAAAACCTTTGCTTTCCTAGCTGTATGCAAAACAATTTGTTTCTAGCCGTATAAACACAACAATTTGACTTTCAGCTGCATGTTTACCTGGCAGCCGGGTGTATTCAACCGCTCGAGCAACCAGGCTCTTGAAGCGAAAAAGTGAACATTCTTTGCAATAGCGAGATCGGTTGTGAGGATTGGCTGACGTAACTAATGTTGTGGGAATAGCTGTGTGCTTCAGGGCACTTTGCTCAGCTTGAACATGCCCACGGTATCAGGAAAGCTAATATGCCTGCAATGGGCCTCACCAGCTGATATTATACTAACTATCAGGCATTGGTGTCATAAACCAATCACTGTGATGGTTATTGCGTCGTTTAGTTGAGTGGTGCGAGTGATGATTGTTACAGTCACTCAAGTTACATGGGCTTGATTGTAACCATAAGATTGAAGACGGTCTGGTGAAAGGTTTCCAAAAAAGGAAGGGTGGACAGCATTCCTGATAGGAACCGAAATCCTGGATTAACCAATTAGTGCACTGTTGTACCTTTCAATCACCTGAAGGTAAGTCTGAGCTTCAGTAGGTGAATTTTAGGCAACGGGGAGCCAGGTAATAGATAGCAGTCTTAACGGCCAGGAGTCATACCGGCATATTACATGTCATGACAGAGGAATATAGTTCTACACCACTTGGTTCATGGATGTGGAAAATTTGTGGATAAATTGGAAGTGGGTTGGGTGACTTGAGGAATGGCTGTCAAACAGGAGAGCCAGTCACATAGACTGATAACTATAAAAAGGGGGCCCAAAAATTTTTATAATTATAATGAGGAGTTCCTATATGAAGCCCGTATAACAAGCGGCTTGTGGTGGCCTGGGATGAGGGAGTGCAGAGGTAACATGTATAAAATTATCATAATTGGTTAGCAATCATATCGTTTCAAGTTTAGCGAATAGTATTCCCTCGGGTTGGTCCTCATTTTATCGATATGCGATGAGCGGCGCCCTTTGGGTTTGGTGTTCGTGTGAGCGTAATTTTGTTTCATAATTTTTTTTTTAATGTTATCATATATCGTTGTTAGTACTGTGGACGTGGACCCTGCACACCACCACGCGCCATGGAATCCGGCAAAACACAAAAGTCCGGGTTGGCACCCATCGCCCTTCTCTTTTGTTTTCCCAGACGTTAGTATACAATTGAGCCATCTTGGCTTAGAACTTCGTCAAGAATTCTCACCTTAGATTTCGTCTGCGACTCCAATCATAGTTTATATCATGGCTAACCTGTCTACAGTATTTTCACCATCCTAACGATTTTCTTCGGATTTGACGTGGAAGGAAGTATCTCTCTCCTCGATCTCCGATTTGCGTAAGTCCTGTTGTTTAGATAAGCTGCACTAAACATATTAGTGACCGTTCCTATGCCTAACGTCACGTTGGTGTGACTTCGGACGTATGTCGTTACGTGCAGCCGGGCGCGGGATTGTGTCGGGTGATCCTCTGCCTGAACGCCATATTCCTCCTCCTTCCTCCCTGGGTTCCACCTTCTACTTCCTTCCATCCCCGTCGGGGATGTAGGGGTGTCCCGCGAGCAGCGCTAGGGATTTAGTAGTAAATCGAGTCGAAGAGAGGGGAACGGGAACCGGCGAGTGCGTAAGTACCTTCGTCTGGATGATAGTATGGTGTTTCATGCTGAAGCCGGCTCGTGTGCCATTGCGGCGAGCGTATTACTGTAAGGTTAACTGCCCTAGTTTCCACTGTCGCTGGAATGTGGCCTCCTTGCATGATATCGGTCGTTGCCTTCGGGTGTGAGCTTGGACTTGCAATGTTTTAATGTGTAGCATGTTTCCATGTTGATATAGATATTATATTGGCTTCTACTGCCCGTGGGTGAGGGTCGTGGGCATAGAACCACCTCTCAGCGGCCCTTTCCGGTAGGGAGAAGTGGTGCGTTTCCATCTCCGACGTCAATGTGTATGAATATGCCTACCATTACCACTTATCAGTTATGGAGAAAGGATGCTCACACTTTGATCGCGCTATTTCAATGTTGTCATTTAGTATGCTACTTTACAATATTGGAGCTAGTCATGAGGAGGTTCTGAAAGTAGAGACGCATCAGCGCCCTTCTTCGTGGAGAAGGGGAGTCGTTTTACTGGTTCGCCGTTGTGCTCGATGATGCTACGTTGCCTTGTATGATTTTTATGTCCGTGAACGAGAGGTTCATGGAGTAAAGACCCCAGCGGCTTTCTTCCAGGTTATTGGAGAAATGTGCAGTTTGTCGGCTCATCAAGTTTCCCCTGTGGCCAGATCGAAGGTAGGGGTATGTCATGTGCGACGACGGCCCGTAAGCCAGGTCGGACATCACCGGTCGGAAGTGAAGAAGGCAGGGGACCGTCGCCAGAGAGGGATGTCAGCGTCTTCGGTCCCGAGGAAGCCCCTGGGAGGAAGACGGGAGAAGGTCGTACCAAGAGAATTCGAGCTCGGCTTCGGGGCAGGGGTGTGTTAGCCGGGTGGAGAGGCCTTCCCGGGCATGGAGCTTGGATCATCCGGTCTAGGAACTTGGCCGGGTGATCTAAAAGCCAGCGATTCGTGCTTGGCTGTCTCGCAACGACTTTGTCGGTGCCGGTTCGGCTCGGGTGCGAAAACACCACGTCGGGCGGAGACCCTTCCGGCGCGGAGGGAAGAGACCCAAGGCCGGCGGGGGATCATCGGGGACTGAAGGTACCGGTCCGCACGGGCCGGGGGGCCCCTCACGGCGCGGAGGGAGCCGAACCAACCGGGCCGGCCGGGGTGTCCTCGGTTGGATGCGGTACCGCCGTAACGGGACGGTGGCCCGCCGGCGGGAGGGGACGACCCAAACCGGGTCCGGCCGGGGTGAGCCTCGGGTGATGCTGGTTAACCTGCAGGCCCGGGCCGGGGGCCTCCCAGCGCGGAGGGAGTCGACCCCAACCGAGTACCGGCCGGGGGTGAGCCTCGGTAATTGGCGACTGCGGTAACCCGTCAGGGTCAGGAGACCTCCCGGCGCGGAGGGAACCGACCCAACCGGGCCGGACGGGGTGATCCTCGGTTGGACTGCGTTAACCCGCCCGTCATGGTCGGGGCCGGTGGGGGTGACCAATACGGGCCGGCGGGCCGGGAAAGGACAGGAAGGCGGTTCTGCCGTGGATACGGACTGACAGACCGGCCGCCAGGGCAGGCGTTTCAGACCAAATTGCTCGCCCGGCAGAGCCGGTCCATGGCGTTGCT
Organism: Sclerodactyla briareus; assembly: GCA_026419785.1. NCBI lineage: Eukaryota > Metazoa > Echinodermata > Holothuroidea > Dendrochirotida > Sclerodactylidae > Sclerodactyla > Sclerodactyla briareus. The sequence goes on along the minus strand of JAODTK010005196.1, from coordinate 7,778 downwards.
GGAACTTTGCTGCCAACACGGGACCAAGCAGGGATCACAGGGCCATCCGGGATCGCCGGCAGCCGTTCTCACGTGGACCATAGCGAGTTGAAGCGTCCAAGACGGAGCTTCCCGACACGGTAGGACCTGGACTTTCTCCGTGCTTTCCTCGGGACCGTTCACGTACCTCGAACAGGCGAAGGAGTCGCAGGTAATAACGGGGCAAACACAGTGACGAAAGGGCCATAGGGGTAGTGTCTGTCGTAGATCTCCTCGTTCCTAAGCTAGGATAGCGACATCTCCGCCTCGGGGAAAGTCGAAGCATCGCTGGATACGGACCCAGAGCCGGCCGCCGACTCAGAGGCAGCGCGGGTGCCGTGACCTCCGTCGAGAAGAGAGGCCTTCTTCCACGGCGGGAGGGTGACGATCGGGCCCAGAGTTCAGGGCCTTTGAAGTATCCTCCCCGTCCGAACGGAGGCCACTATCAAGGCGGAGGGAGACGAATGAACGGTTCCGGTGCGGATGCGTAAACACCAGAGGCTCCCCACGACGGGTGGCCCGAAACCCCGGCATGCCGTCGCGGGAGTCCACGGCGGGGATACCCTGCGCGGAGGGAAGGATTTAGCAACGACGGGTTGGGGTGATCGACAGGCACGTTCAAAGTCATCTTTACATTGGAGGAGCTTAAGACGAAATCGGTGTGAACTTTCAGGAATTCCAGACCAGAGCAGAAGGGCACTCCTTGGAACCTTCATCTTGTTCAGCTTTCTCCTAGGGGAGAATACAGAGGCAGAGGGGGTGGTGACAGTGCAGGTCATTCTTACTTCGTTTCTCCCGCTTGGCGGTTCGGGGCCCCGGTTGAGATCGGTATGGAGAAAAGACACTCCGAGGGGGGAGCGTTTAACGCCCAAGGGATTATCGCGTTTTAAGGGCAGCCGTTGGAGCAGCCCCTGATCTGCCCTTTAAGTAGAAGCGGCACGCACGTCCCCACAGAGAAGTTGGGGGGTCGGGGTTGGACTCAGCGGCGGCTCCGGCAAGGTCCGACTCCTAAGGAGACTCTCAGTACCGGCCGCGTCACAGCGGAGGATATCTGCTGTCGCGAATACCACCGCCTTGATGAAAGGGCGTATGGAAGCTACGTAGTGCCGCGACCGCAACTTCGCCCCTCAACAAGTTGTTAATTCGACCGAAAGTCCTGCAGAATGTACCTGTGAGAGGGCAGGTAACTCCGTCCGATTTGAAGAAGTACGTCCTCAAGAACGCTAAGTTCTTGGCTTCGCTCAGGGGAAGGTTCCAGTTGACTATGCCGCGGGGGCCTAGAGTCTTCTACTTCGACGACCAGCGGATCGCATGGGAGCCTCTGCGCCGGACTACGGGGACAAAACGACAGTCCTCGACAGGCTCAGGCGGCGGGGATGATGAGCAACGAAAAGAAGTCAGCTCTAACACGTAGTCTACGCCGAACGCGCTTCCCAACAATGGACCAGGTCTCCAGCACAGCCCAAGTGGCGACGAGCATCCTCTCCAACAGCCCCCGATACGGCACGCTTCTGCACGACCCAACCTGTAACTATACGGACCAACTCGGAGTGCCTGCTCCCAGAGGGCCACGACCCGAAATGACCGTGCCAGCGCCCCCCGGCGTTGGCTCCCAACCTTTGAATGGCTCACTAAAAGCCACTAGAGCACGAAGGCCGGCTCCAGAGTCGGAGCTCGGTCTCCGGAGCCGTGAACAGTCTTCAGGCCCTTCCGATCCATGGGTAGGGATCCCCTAGCCAGGGTTGAGCCAGAATCTTCAGTCAACAAGAGCCCGTCCGCTATGAGCTGGGGTCGGCGTCCAGGCCATCCAGCGCGTGGACCGAACTCATGGCCTTCCACAGGATCGCTGAGCCATTTGTACGGGCCATCACGGCCTATCAGAGCTGCGGGCCGACTGCGTTAACGCTCTGCGAGGCAAGATCGGCGGATCAGAGCCTCTTCTGCGCCTCCGGGACATCGGATATACCGAGCGAGAGCGCTATAACGGCTCTCTAATCGGATCTTCCGCGATGGGTAGGTTTTCCCGGCTTACGGAGCCGGGGGCTGGACTCTTCGGGACCTCCTAGTCGGCTCTCAGGGACATCGGATATCCCGAGCGGGGAGGGCCTCTCGCTGTCGGAGCGTGTGGCCCCACTCTTCCGGACTCCTATCGGCTCCCGAGACGAACAAGGGCTCTCATGAGCGCGGGTGCTCGGCTATCCAGGCGCTACGGAGTACGCGGGCTAACTCTTCCGGAATCATACATGGCTATCGATGGCGGGCTCTACCGAGACGAGGGAAGGGATAGGTCCCAGGTTACGGGAGCGGTAGGCAGACTTGGACTCGTAGGCGCTCGCGAGCGGCTCTCAAGAGCCGAGAGAGTCGGGCTATCCCGGATTCCGGAGCAGTGGGGCTAATCTTCGGACCTCTAAGAGGCTCTACGAGCGGATCTCCCGAGCCGAGAGTGGCTATCCAGGTTCTAGGGGCGGTTGGGTAAGACTCTGGGATCCTTAATCGGTTCGAGACGGATCTCACGAGCCGAGGGAGTCCGGATATCCCCGGCATCCGGAAGACGTGCGGCCGACTATCACGAACCTTCTTATGGCTCTCCGAGAGGTTCAAGAGCCTAGGAGTGGGCTCTCCCGGCGCGGAGAGGCCGTGGCGCTCTAAACTCTTCCGGCTCTTATCGGCTCTAGGACGGCTCTCCGAGCGGGGGAAGCGGCTCTACCGGCTATCCGGAGCCCCGCGGGGGGACCGAATCTTTCGGCCCTCCGGATCGAATCTTCCGCCGTGGGCCGAATCTTCCAGACTAGGATGTTCTCGAAGCTGCGGGCGAAAGCTGCGACCTGATCAGGAGCCCCAGAGCCGAGGGGCGATCCTACGGGACCTTTAGCCGAATCTAGCCGTGGATCGCCGTTCCAGCTTAAGGCTATTCCTTTGGAGTAGATCGCACTGGCCCGCCTCGCTGGGTCTCGAACGCCACGCCGGCGCTTATGAGTCGAGGGTGCGGGTTTCCAGCTATCCCTAGCGCGGACTGGCTCTTCGGCAATTCGCGGATCGTGGGAGTGTACCGTTACAACAGAGCGCGATATCCAGACAGCTTCCCCAGCGTTTAACGACCCAGGATAGGGGGGATCGCTCTCCGGAGCTTCCGCAAGGCCGCACCAGAGCGTTGACGACTCTACAGTTCCGGCTCTCGGAGCGCGCCCGTTCTCTTCCGGCCATAGGGCTGATAAGCTCGCGAGGGGTGGGGTCCGGCTCCCGTTTCGCCAGGAACCGTAAATCGGTCTCCGGAACCGGTACGGCCCTTCAGAACAAGGGCACCGTTCCAAGGGCGTGTGGTGGTGGCGGCAGCGTTCGGCCTTGGGGGAGCTGTCGCACGCTCGCAACGAGGCCTGGGTATGGGCCGACTCCAACCGGCAGGATGGAAACTCGATGAGAGTCTTCACAGAGAACGGTCCCGCCACCGTCTACCACCAGTTCCACTGTCCACCGTGAGGGCACGGGCCAAGCAGGACCCCGTGCTAGCGGTGCAGGGTCCAATATGGGGTAAGTTGAATATCTGAAATAGATTCAACCAAAACTCACTGGTAGTTTGTGAATCTGTGACGTTAGAATACTTAACCCATATGGCACACTCTGCCAAAGTACCCACTTCTGGGACATCATGGGGCGTCCTCCTTCGTCAGATTGCGGGCCTTCGCCCCCATTTCTAGGACCGGGTGGGGGGGGCCTTCGCCTGGAAAAAGGAAGGGCGAGGGGGTTGCCAACCGGACTTTTGTGGTTATGCAGATGTTCAATGCGCGGGGGCGGGGTGCGGGTCCAATATGCTCTCTCTTGGGTAAGTATTAATTCTTCACAGATTCACAAACAGTGAAGAGTTTTGACTTTGGGGATAGAGGCCACGAAAATGGCCTCTTCAGTCGAATAGCTCATTACCGTTGCCTGGCGGAGGGAGGAGGGACAGTTTTTATGACTTCTCGGACGGGGAATTTGACCTACATGCAGTTGTAACCGACTGGGAGGCCCAATTTTCATGTCACAGAGACGTTACATTTCAATCATGTTCTATTTTTTCCATGGAATTGTTTGTGTGGATGAGGTTGATATGAATAGAAGACTTCCAACGGCGATTTTAGTATAGATTTCGTGATAATACGAACAGTCGTCTCGGCCAAAGTATAGGCCAATGCTTTCGGTGTTAGCAGCAAGTTGATTAATCCCTACCCTTGTTAGATGAAACTAAGTCTTGTTTCCTACGTTCTAATACGGGAATGTAGGCAAATTTACATCTATTAGGTATATCGGTCCCTTGCTTGATACATTAACTGTACTAAAGCTGAGTGAAAAAAAAAAAACGGTGTATCTATCTCATTGATTTCATACTGTACCCCACTGGACATGAACCACCCTTGCCACGTCGAGCTTCTGGCAATTACACAAATGGGGGCTGGCCACCCATCAGCCCTCTCTTGTTTGCCAGGCTAGTTGTCTCGTTGTAGAGTTTTTGGCTCTAGATTTTCGCCCAAATCGTAATGGATAGATTTTTTGGCTTTCTTTCATCTTTTCTTTACGTGGCTGGAATTTGTCGATCATTCGTGACCTTTCGTTCGGAGTATCTTCACGTAAGTGGAGTGTGAAAGGTTTGGTTAGTTCCTCTCTTACGCAGTTCTGCGCGGGCGTTTAGCCTAGTTCTACCTAGCGTAGTGTTTTGGGTAAGCAGCTAGCCCTAACACTAGCGGTACGGCATAGCGACTGGACACGCGCGGCTTTCTTTGTATTGGGTTTCATTCCGAGGCCATAACCTATACCCTCCACGTCCGCCCTGCCCTGCCTTGGGTTTCACGTTCCCCTTCCCTTCCCTGGGTTTTTGGGGACCTTTGGGCCGCTCTGTTTAGTTGGTTGGCTGCAGCGGGGGGGGCTCGCGAGATGGAGAATTCGTTCAAAAGAGCTCGCTCGGGGGGATTGCGAATTTTCCCTCGGGGGACTCGCGGACCGAAATTCTGGCGCGGTCATTCTCGTAGATTTCTCGAGTTTTCTACGGAGGAAGCTTCCACAAATATTGGGTAGCGGTAACAACGTTTTGCCGTGGGAGGCTTGTTTGAAGCACGTAACTGCCTTTCTCCCACGGAAAATTCCAGCACGTAAATGTGTGTGGTAGTCAGCAGCCAAGACTTGCGATACCGGACGTTCCGGTGGCTCTGTGGCCCGGTTAATTACCGGGCGTTGGATTATCGAGCCTGGATACAGGATGTCCCGTGGGGCGCGTGGAGCCAGGGTTAATTGCAGCGGGCGGGTGATTGGATGTTCGGTTACCGTTATACGGGTGTGCGGTGGCTCAACGGGGCCCTGGGGAAAATATACCCACAATCGGGGCCCGTGATTCGAGGATACCGGAACAACTGGGGGAAGTTACCAGCGGACGTCAACCAGCATCGGGAATGCCGCCGATGCCGTCCACGCACCTCAACAACGGCGACTCTTCATGGCACACAGCCCAACGGCTACGGGAGATGGATCACCAGTCCAGGACGATGTCCGGCAGGACCACGGCCTTCAGGAAGATGCTAGAGAGAGGCAAGCCTTGGTCCAAGGCGCACGCGGAGCTGGAGAAGTGGACAAACTATGGTCCCGGTGAGGTTCAGTCACAGCTATCAGGCCCACAGGGGGAATCTCCAGTGTCGCCCTCGTCTGCGCTCGGGAACCTTGCGGCGCGGACAGCCCCCTCCGCCGCGGCCACTCGCCGTCGGTGGGAGCGGGAGACGGCTCGGACCGGCGTCGGCCCTGCTTGGAGAGCCCGAGAGCCGACCCACGGCTAGGAAGAGCCGGCCGAGCGACCCAGATTCGGTACAGCCGACAACAGCTCGGTGGAGCGACCCCACGGCTCTGGTGGCTGCGGGCCACGGATCGATGGGGGCGCGGCACGGAGCGGGAGCAGCGACCAAGGCTCGATGAGCCGGGCCAGGTCGGCTGGAGCCGAACCTGGCCAGACAGCGTCGACCCATGGTCGGCAAGGGCCGACCTGGCGCGGCAGGGCAGAACACGGCTTGGAGAAACTACCCACGGCTTGGCGGCTAACCACGGCTCGGTAGATGCGGCAACGGCTCGGTGGGAGCCGGTACCGGACTCGGTGAGCCAAACCGGGCGCAGCGGGCCGGACAGGCCGGCGAGCGCACCATGTTGTGGCCGACGCCGAACTGCGGATCGAGCCAGGGCCTTCATAATGTCCTCAAGGGGTTCACGCCGAAGCCAAGACAGCGACTCGGGCGACTCACCCGGGGCGGTCGGCCGGCGGTCAGGTCGAACGTCGCGCTCGGACAGGGCCGAACCGGGGCAGTGGGATGGCCACTCAGAGCGGTTCCACGGCTCGGTAAGGGGCCCGACCGGGCTGGGCAGGGCCGGCCCTGAAGCTCGGTAGAGCCTGTCAGGGTCGTTAGAGCCGGTCGCGACGCTCAAGCCGGCTCGCGGCCGCGACTGCTAGATCCGGCCCCACGGCTCGAAAGGACGCAACCCCGCGGAGAGCGGATTCACGGCTCGGAAAACGCATTGGGGCACAGTTGAGGACGGGACTCGCGGCTCGAACCACAACAGATCGGAGGATGATATTGGCTGCCCTGACAATGGCTTGTCGGAGCCAGGGCCCAGCTGGAAGCATCGGCGCTGTCCGTGCACAGCGGCAGCCGTCGGCCACGGGCGAGCCGAGCGAACACTTGGATGTCTCCGGATCGGCCCGGGTGTGCATCGCCTTGTTCCAGCTGCCTACGGTTCCGCGCTGGGCAGTTCGCTGGCCTCCCTCCACGGCCTAGGCTGTACCCACCGCGAGTGAACTCGGACGGAGACGGGAGGCAGTCGTTCCATCCGGTCCGACTATTCGAGCTGGAGCCAACAACCACTCGCGGCCCCGCTGCCGCCTCTCCAGTCTCTTCTGCTCTACCGATGACCGACCGCTTTTCGGGCTGACCCCTTCGTAGCAGCAGGAGGAAGCGGCGTAAGGCGCAGCTCCCCCGCCCAGTTCCGCGTCCACTCGCTCCTCTAGGGGAGCGTTGCTCTGGGACCGGACGCAGGAGAGCCTGGGGTAGTTCCCACAACCGCAGCAGCGGTAGCCACAGCAATCCTACCTCTGGCCTGTCCCAGCTGCCGTTTGCCAGCAGTCCTCCCGTTTTCCCTCAGCTCGCGCCCCGCTGTTGCGGCCCCTTCCGGGGTACAGCGACAGCCAGAACTGCCCGCTTGGTTCTCAACGTCAGCTCCTGCTGCGGGACGCCGCCCATTCCGTGGATCGGAAGCATTGCGCATGGCTATGCTATCGCGGTTGTGCCGCGTTATAAATCAGGCCGAAGAGCTTGTTTTCGTTCTTGATTCTGACTTCACGTTGTTTTGGGGGTCCCGGCGCAGGCTTGGGACGGGCTGATCGCGGGGCGAGCCGGGTCGGCCCGGCTAACCCCGCGCGCCTGAGACTCCTCCCTCCGGGTGAACGGTGCCGCTCAGCGGGTTTCGGCGGTCCCTCCGCGGGTTTCGGCGGCAGCGAATGTCTGGCGAGCTCTTCCCGAGAGGTGACCTCGGCAGTGATCTCCGGTAGAGCCCGCGGAGCTTATGGTCTCTACACGACTGAGTGTTGATTAGTCCCCAGCCTTCAGCTCATGCGACGGCCCTCCAACGCGCGAGCGTCGCAGCAGCGACCCTATAGATGCCCACTTAACGCACAAGTTACCTGCCGGTGGAGGAGACTGATGCACCTCCCGGTAGCATGGGTCGGTGGGGTAACGTAACCTCCCGGGTCATGT
>JAODTK010005195.1:0-11126 GCA_026419785.1 Sclerodactyla briareus | reverse complement strand
GTTTCGCTATACTTTGCCACCAAGTATAGCGCCATATACCCCCAGTAAGGTAGACTTAGCCAGTAGGTGAGACCCGCAAAAGTCGCGCGACTTCGACTTTGCGCGCGCGATATCATGCGAACAGCGGCTCCAATCGCTTCGTGGTGTCTTCAACCGGTCCCCATGCCGGAAAATACTAGGAATAATTTTTTTCAGGGGCAATAAAAAAAAAAAGTAGTACAGGATGAGTAGATGAGGCGGGGGGGGGGGGGGGGGGGGGGGGTTGCAGGTACGGGACTTTGTGTTATTGAATGTTTGTATAGGCCCATGTCGTTGAGGCGTTAATTATCCGGAAGTGGAAGGTACTAGCATTATTTATTACACCGAGGATAGGACCCATTTGAGGACTTACGAAACATGTGCGCACTTTGGGGCGTAAGGGGCCGACTTTTGGCGCAGTGGGCGTTTGAAAATGGGCCAAATAACAGGTCCGATCGGCTTGTGTAAAGTTGGGACCATTGGATCAGACCTCGTCGAGTTCCATCGGCCTGTAATGGTTTCACCTATTTCGGGGTCACTTAAACTTTGGGCCGGGGACGTATACCTCTGTAGGTTATACAAGTTCTCCATAAGGCTGGGATTGTTAATATAACACCAACTGTAGGGTATACACCGTCTCCATACGGCTATGGTCCTCCATAAGGCCATACATGTTAATATACTCAACTGTAGGGTTATAACACACGTCTCCATAGGGCATACATGTTTTTAAAAAAATATACTATTATTACTGTTGTACCATAACAGGTGGAGAAACCGCATTAGCGGATTCTAAAATCGCCTAAGTTCGATAATATCGATAGAGCTCGACGCGCTGAATGGATTGCGACTATATATCAACTTCAAGCATGTTTCCATTGTTGGGATATATCAGATTAAAATTCGAAAACTTGACTTTTCAAAGTGGAATATCTCAAAAACGAACAAGATATGGCAACAAGATTTGGCCCAGTAAACTTCCCGTCCCTGATATCCCTAACAAGCTAAGTTTCCAACCCGATCCCAGAGGAAAAATTGACCTCAAATTGGGTAAAAACGCACATACTATAATACCCTTTGTCGATTTTTAAAACAATTGGGGTCATTACCTGGGATCTGTCCGAAACTTCGTTCTGGGGGTTATCAGGTATGGGGGGACATCATGGCAAAGCCATTCTGCCGATCTTGTTCCGTTTTTGAGATTTCGAATTTGAAAGTCAATGTTACAATTTTAGGTGACCATACTCAATACGGAACATGCGAAAAAGTTGGGACATGGCGCAAAATGATGCAGCGCGTCAAGGGCTATCGGATAGGTTGAAATCAGACGATTCCAATAATACCGCCAATCGGGTTTCTGAAAAATGAGACTGAAAAAGTGCAATACCGGAAAGACCGGCTTGCCGGTATTGCATAATTTACTGATAAGCGACTTTCCCGGAACGTGAATATTTCGTGTATGTAGGTAAGTTTCCATACTTTGCCACCAAGTTATAGCGCCAGATACCCCCAGTAAGGTAGGACGTAGCCAATAGGTGAGACCCGCAAAAGTCACCCGATTTCGACTTTGCGCGCGCGATTTCTTGCGAACGGCGGCTCCAATCGCTTCGCTGGAAAATGTCTTCACCGTTTCCGCCATGCGGAAAATCTAGGAATAATTTTTTTTCAGGGCCAAAACAAAAAAAGTTAGTACCGAGTGTGAGAGCGGGGGGGGGGTGGGGTTGCAGGTCACGTGACTTTTGGCTTTTATTGTAATGTTTCTCGTATATGCCCATGTTTGAGCCGTTAATACTCCGTGTGAAAGGTACTAGTCATATTACACCACCGATGGAAGACCCATTTGAGGACTCTAACGAAAACAGTGCGCACTTGGGCGTAAGGGCGTCTTTTTGACGCAGTGTGCTGTTTTTGAAAATGGGCATAACTTCCGAATCGGGCTGTAGTTTTGACCATTGGAATCAGCCTCCCCCCGTTCTCGAGTTCCATCGGACTGTAAATGTTTTCACCTATTCGGGTCACGGGTAAAATTTGGGCGGTACGTATGACTCTTGTGGGTTATACACACGTCTCCATAAGGCTGTGCATTTATATACACAACTGTAGGGATATACACCCGTCGCCCATAATGCTAATGGTCTCATAAGGCCTACATGTTAATATACACACCTCTGTAGGGTTATACACACGTCTCCATAGGGCTATACATGTTAAATATACCTATTAGTTCTGTTGTTATCATACCAGGTGGAGAAACCGCATTGGCGGTATTCTTAAAATCGTCCTAAGTTCGATATATCCGATAAGCTCGACGCGCTGAAAATGTTTTGCGCTATATCTCAACTTCATCGCATGTTCCCTTGTTGTGAATAAAAAACAGGCCAGATTAAAATTCGAAAAATTGGGACTTGTCAAAGTTGAATATCTCAAAATGAAACAAGTTATGGCAAAATGATTTGGCCCATAACTTCCCGTACCTGATAGCCCTAAAATTTTAAGTTCGGACCGATCCCAAGATTGACCCCAAATTGGGTAAACGCAAATCACTACCCTTTGATTTTTCAAACCATGTTGGTTCATACCTGGGAACTGTCCGAAACATCGTTCTGGGGTTTTATCATGAGTTGGGTACATCCACTGGTCAAAAGCCATTCTGCCGTCTCTTGTTCAGTTTTTGAGATATTCGACTTTGAAAAGTCAATTTTTACAATTTTAGGTGACCATCCCCAGTAACGGAACATGCTAAAAGTTGGGACATGGCGCCATCGATTCAGCGCGTCAAAGTCTATCGGATAGGTTGAAATCAGTCGATTCCAATACATACACGCCAAATTCCGGTTTCGGAAAAAAGGAGACTGAAAAAGTTGCCAATACCGGAAATACCGGCTTGCCGGTATTGCATATTTTAATGATGAAGCGACTTCCCGGAAGTGAATATTTCGGGTGCTTATAGTAGGCACGTTTCTCTATACTTTGCCACCAGTATTAGCGCCATATACCCCCGTAATGTAGACTTATGCCAATAGGTTGAGACCGCCAAAGTCGCGCGGATTTCGAATTCTTGCGCGCGCGATATATTGCGAACAGCGGCTCCAATCGCTTCGTTGGTGTCTTCAACCGTTTCCCCATGCCGGAATATAGGAAGAATTTTTTTTCAGGGCCCAAAAAAAAAAAAAAAACGGGAAAAAGTAGTACAGGAGTAGATGAGAGCGGGGGGGGGGGGTTGCAGGGTCACATGACTTTTGGCTTTTTTATGTAATGGTCTCGTATAGACCCATGTGTTTGAGCGGTTAATTACTCCGGAGTGGAAGGGACTTGTCGTTATTTATTAGTACCACCGATGGACTGACCCATTGAGGACTATACGAAAAACAGTGCGCACTTTGGGCGTCAGGGGCGTACTTTTGGCGCAGTGGGTATTTGAAAATGGCCATAACATCCGATCGGGCGTAGTTCGGGACGCTATTGTGGGAATCAGCCTCTCGAGTTCCATCGGACTTATATGTTCCACCTATTCGGGTCACTGTAAAAAAATTTGGGCGAGTACGTATGACTCTGTAGGGTTATACATCACGTCTCCATAAGGTGTGCATTGTTTATATACACAACTGTAGGGGTATACACACGTCTCCATAGGCTTATGGTCTCCAGAAGGCCATATGTTAAGTAATACACAACTGGAGGGTTATACACAAGTCTCCATAGGGCTATACATGTTAAGATACCTATCAGTACGGGTGTTATCAATACAGGTGGAGGGAAACCCGCTTGCGGTATATTCTTAAACATCGCCTAAGTTCGATTATCCGATATAGCTCGACGCGCTGAAGGATTGCGCTATATCTCAACTTCATCGCATGTTCCATTGTTGGGGAGATAGCAGATTCTAAATTAGAAAAAATTGACTTTTCTTTTCAAAGTTGATATTCAAAAACGAAACAAGATATGGCCAAAATTGATGGGCCAGTAAATTCCGGTACCTGATATCCCTAAAAGATAAGTTTCGGACTGATCCCAGAGATTGACCCCAAATTGGGTTATAAAAAAAAACGCACAATACAATTTTACCTTGTCCGATTTTTCAACCAAGTTGGGGTCATTACCGGGGATCTGTCCGAAACATCGTCTGGGGGTTATCAGGGTATGGGAACATCACTGGGCAAAGCCATTCTGTCCCGTATCTTGTACGTTTTTTGAGAGAGTCGACTTTGCAAAAAGTAACTTTTTACAATTTTAAGTGACCATAACTCAATAACGGAAACAATGACCTAAAAAGTTGGGACATGGCGCAATCGATTAAGCGCGTCAAGTTCTATCGGATAGGTTGCATCAGACGATTCAATAAACCGCCAATCCGGTTTCTGAAAAAGGAGACTTTGAAAAAGTGCCAATACCGGAATACCGGCGTGCGGTATTGGCATATTTACTGATTAAGCGACTTTCCCGGAAGGGAATATTCGTGTATAGTAGGGCAAGTTTCTCTAGACTTTGCCACCAAGTATTAGCGCCATATACACCAGAGGTAGAACTTAGCCAATCAGGAGACCCCGCAAAAGTCGCGCGACTTCGACTTTGCGCGCGCGACATCTTGCGAACAGCGGCTCCAATCGCTTCGCTGTTGTCTTCAGCCGTTGTCACCATGGACTGGAAAATACTAGGAATATTTTTTTCAGGGCCAAAAAAAAGAGAAAAAAAAGTGAGAAGGGTTATGGAGAGCGGGGGGGCGGGGGTTGGCAGGTCCACGTGATTTTTGGCCTTTTTTTTATTGTAAGTTCTCGTTTAGGCCCCATGTTTGAGCGTTAATACTCCGGAGGGGAAGGGTACTAGGTTTTTATTCGTATTATTACCACCGATGGTAGACCCATTTGAGGGACTTACGAAACAGTGCGAACTACTTGGGGCGTAAGGGGCGTACTTTTGGGCCAGTGGGCGTTTTGAAAAATGGGCCATAACATCCGATCGGGCTGTAGTTTGGACCATGGGATCAGCTCTCGAGTTCTAGCGGCCTGCTTTTATATGGTTTTCACCGATTGGGTTCCTCATTTAATTTATTTGATTGCCCTCCCGCCCGGCCCCTCTTGGGTGGCACACCTCCCAATTTATTGACTCTGTAGGGTTATACACCCAACGTCCATAAGGCTTGTGCATGTTAATAGACCACAACTCTGTAGGGTTATACACACGTCTCCATAAGGCAATGGTCTCCATAAGGCCAGACATGTTAATATACACAATTGTAGGGTTATACACACTCTACATAGGGCTATAATGTTACCTTTACATATTATTATGTTGTTTCCATAACAGGTGGAGAAGAGGAGGAAGAAAACCGCATTGGCGGGTATTCTTAAATCGCTTAGTTGACACGCATCGATAGAGCTCGACGCGCGCTGGATTGCCTATATATCAACTTCATAGGATGTTCCATTGTTGGGATTTAGACAGACATTATTTAAAATTCGGAAAAATTGACTTTTCAAAGTGTTGAATACTCAAAACGAAACAAGATATGGCAAGAATGATTTGGCCCAGTAACTTCCCTACCTGATATCCCTAAAAGCTACAGTTTTCGGACCGATCCAGATGATTACCCAAAGGGTAAAAAGCACAATACAATACCCGTGTCGATTTCTCCACCAATTGGGGTCATTACCTGGGATGTCCAAAACATCGTTCTGGGGGTTCTCAGGTATTGGGGACATCGCTGGGCCAAGCCATTCTGCCGCATCTTGCTCGGTTTTTGAGATATTCGACTTTGAAAAGTCCCAATGTTTACAATTTAAGGTGACCATAACTCATACAGAACATGAGGAAACAAGTTGGGAATGGCGCAATCGTATCAGCGCGTCAAGGGCTATCGGGTATAGGTTGATCGACGATTCCAAGTCATACGCCAAACCGCGTTTTCTGAAAAAAGGTAGATAGAAAAAGTGCCATACCGGAAATACGGCTGCCGTATTGCCTATTTATGATGTAAGCGACTTTCCCGGAAGTGAAAATTTCTGTCGTATAGTAGGCAAGTTTCTCTATACTTGCCCCCAAGTATAGCGCATATACCCCAGTTAAGGTAGACTTCTTAGCCAGTAGGTGAGACCCGCAAAAGTCACCCGATTTCGACTTTGCGCGCGCGATATCATGCGAACAGCGGCTCCAATCGTTTCGCTGGTTTCTTCAACCGTTCCCATGCCGGTGTCTGCACCGTTTCCCATGCCGGGGAAATACAGGAATAATTTTTATCAGGCACAAAAAAAAAAAAAAAAAGGTTAGTACAGGAGTATATGAGGGCGGGGGGGGGGGGGTTGCAGGGGGCACGGACCTTTTGGCTTTTATTGTATGTTCTCGTATAGGCCATGTTTGAGCGTTAATTAATCCGGAGTGAAAGGTACTAGGCGGTTATTCCCCGATGGAGTAGACCCATTTGAGGACCTCTACGAACAGTGCGCATTGGCGTATAGGGGCGTATTTGGCCGCAGAGTGGGCGTTGAAAATGGGCCATAACATCCGATCGGGCTGTTGTTTGGACCATTGGAATCAGCCCTCTCGAGATCCATCGGACTGTATATGTTTTCACCATATTCGGGGCACTGTTAAAATTGGGCGCGAGGTTACGTATGACTCTCTGTAGGGTTATACAAAGGTATCCAATAAGCTGTGCAGTTAATATATCCAATGGGGGTTATACACAAACGTCTCCTAGGCTTATGTATCATAAGGCCTACATGTAATATACACAACTCTTTAGGGTTTACACACGTCTCCATAGGGCTAACAGGTTAATATACTGATTATTACTGTTGGATCCATAACCGGTGGAGAAACGCCTGGCGGTATTCTTAAAATCGCCTGAGTTCGATATATCCGATAGAGCTCGACGCGCTTAATGGATTGCGCTATATCTCAACTTCATAGACGCAGTGCACATTGTTGGGTTATAGCAGATAAAAATTCGACAAAAAAAATTGACCCTAAAAGCTAAGTTTCGGACTGATCCCAGAGATTGACCCAAATTGGGGTTTTAAAACAAAAACGCACAATACAATTTACCCTTGTCGATTCTTAAAACCATTGGGGGTCAGTACCTGGGATCTGTCCGAAACTTCGTTCTGGGGGTTATCAGGTATGGGGCCATCACTGGGCGAAGCCATTCTGCCGTATATTGTTCGGTTTTTGAGATATTGAATTTTGAAAACGAGAATTTTTACAATTTGTAGGTGACCATTATAACTCAGTAACGGAACATGCTAAAAGTTGGGACATGGCGCCATCGATTCAGCGCGTCAAAGTCTATCGGATAGGTTGAAATAGATCGATTTCCACTAATACCGGCCAATCCGGTTTCTGAAAAAGGAGACTGAAAAAGTTGCAATACCGGAAATTACGGCTGCCGTATTGCATATTTTAATGATGAAGGCGGAACTTCCGGAACGTGAATATTTGTAGTATAGTAGGGGCAAGTTTCTCGATACGTTGCACCAAGTTATAGCGCCATACCCCAGTAGGTAGACTTAGCCAGTAGGTGAGACCCGCAAAAGTCGCGCGACTTCGACTTTGCGCGCGCGATATCTTGCGAACGGCGGCCCCAATCGCTTCGCTGGTGTCTTCAACCGTTCACCATGCCGGAAAATACTAGGAATAATTTTTGTCAGGGCCAAAAAAAAAAAAAAAGTTAGTACAGGAGAATGAGGGCGGGGGGGGGGGGTTGCAGGTCACGAGATTTTGGCTGTTTGCTAATGTTCTGCGTATAGGCCCATGTTGAGCGTTAAATTACTCGGAAAGGGCAGGTACTAGTTCATTATTATTTACCACGATTGGATAGACCCATATTGAGGACTGGACTCTTACGAAACAGCGCGCACTTGGGCGTAAGGGGCGTCGTACTTTGGCGCAGTGGGCATTTGACACTGGGCCATAACATCCGAATCGGAGCTTTCTTTGTGTGTCGTGTGGACCAGGTGGATCAGCCCTTCGAGTGCCCTCGGACTGTATATGTTTTCACCTTTCGGGTCACTTAAAATTGGGCGGTTACGTGACTTGTTAGGGTTTAGTTAGACACACGTCTCCATAAGGTGTGGATGTTAATATACACAACTTGTGGTTATACACACGTCTACATAAGGTTATGGTCTCCAGAAGGCCATACAGTAATGATACACCACTCTGATAGGGTTACCACAGTCTCATAGGGCCTATACATGTTAATTATCCTATTATTACTGTTGGTATCATAACAGGTGGAGAAGAACACGATTAGCGGTATTCTTAAATCGCCTTAAGTTCGCTATATCGATAGAGCTCGACGCGCTGAATGGAATGCGCTATATTCTCAACTATAGGCATGTTCCATTGTTGGGAATATAGAGCATTTAAAATTCGAAACAATTGACTTTCAAAGTTGATCTCTCAAAAACGAAAAGATATGGCAAAATGATTTGGTCCAGTTAAACTTCCCGTACCTGATTCCCTTTAAAGCTAAGTTTTCCAACCGATCCCAGGATTGACCTCAAAGTGGGGTTATAAAAAAACGACATACAAGACCCTTGTGATTTTTAACCAATTGGGGGTCATTACCTGGGAATCTGTCCGAAAACTCGTTGGGGGATCAGGATAGGGGACATTCACTGGGCCAAAGCATTTCTGCCGGTATCTTGTCGGTTTTTGAGATATTCGCTTTGAAAATGTCC
This sequence comes from Sclerodactyla briareus, assembly GCA_026419785.1. Taxonomy (NCBI): domain Eukaryota; kingdom Metazoa; phylum Echinodermata; class Holothuroidea; order Dendrochirotida; family Sclerodactylidae; genus Sclerodactyla; species Sclerodactyla briareus. Next base: position 2,430 of record JAODTK010005195.1, on the reverse strand, counting down.
CATTTTTACAATTTCGGTGACCCTAAACTCAATAAGGAAAAATGCTAAAAAAGTGGGACATGGCGCAATTGTTTCAGCGCGTCAAGTCTATCGGATAGTTGAAATCAGACGACCAATTGTAATTACCGCCAATCCGGGTTTCGGAAAAAGGAGACTGAAAAAAGTTGCCCATTAACGGAAATACGGCTTGCCGGTATTGCATATTGTACTGATTGAAGCGACCTTCCGGAACAGTGAATCTTTCTGTGTTATGTAGGTAAGGTTTCTATAACTTTGCCCCCAGTATAGCGCCTAATACCCCCAGTAAGTAGACTTAGCCAATAGGTGTGACCGGAAAAGTCGCGTGATTTCGACTTTTCGCGCGCGATATTTGCGAACAGCGGCTCCAATCGCTGCGCTGGGTCTTCAACTGTTTTCCCATGCACGGAAAACGCTACTAGGAATAATTTTGTTCAGGGCAAAAAAAAACAAAAAAAGAAAGTTAGGACAGGGAGGTTATGAGGGCGCCGGGGGGGGGGGGGGGGGTTGCAGATCCACGCGAATTTTGGTGTTTGTAATGTTCTCGTATAGGCCCTGTTTGAGCGCGTTTGTTAATTACTCCGGAGAGTGGAAGGTATAGTCATTCTTTATTACCACCGATGGATAGACCATTTGAGGGCCTCTACGAAGCAGCGCGCACTTTGGGCGTAAGGGCGTACTTTTGGCGCCGTGGGCGTTTGAAAATGGGGCCATAAACATTCCGATCGGGCTGTAGTTCGGACCATTGGAATAGGCCTATCGGAGGTTCCATCGGACTTGTATATGTTTTTCACCTATTCGGGTGTCACTGTGAAATTTGGCGGTCGTATTGACTCTGTAGGGTTATACACAGTCTCCATAAGGCTGGCGTGAATTACAAACGTGGGTTATACACACGTCTCAATAAGGCTATGGTCTCCATAAGGCCAGACATGTTAATATACACAACTCTGTAGGGTTATACACACGTCTCCATAGGGCTCTACATGTTAATATACCATTATACGTGTATATCCATAAACAGGTGGAGAAACCGCAGTGGGGGATATTAAAATCAGCCTATGTTCGATATATCCGATAGAGCTCGACGCGCTGACTGGATGCGCTATCTCTCACTTCATAGCATGGTCAATTGTTGGGATATAGCGATTAAATTCGAAAAATTGACTTTTCAAAGTGAATATCTCAAAACGAAAACAAGCTTATGGCAACAAGATTGCCCCAGTGGAAATTCCCGTACCTAATATCCTAATAAAAGCAAAGTTTCGGACCGATCCACAGAGATTGACCCCCAATTGGGTAAAAAAAACAAAACAATACAATTACCTTGTCGATTTCTGAACCAATTTGGTCATGATCGGGATATGTCCGAAACATCGTTTTGGGGGTGATCAGGTATGGGGACATCACTGGGCAAAGCCATTCTTCCGATCTGTTCGGTTTTTGAGATATTCGCCTTTGAAAAGGTCAATTTTTACCATTTTAGGTGACCATATCAATAACGAACATGCTAAAAGTTTGACATGGCGCAATCGGATTCAGCGCGTTCAAGGTCCTATCGGAAGGTTGATATCAAACGATTCCAATAATACTGACAATCCGGTTTTCTGAAAAGGAGACTGAAAAAGTGCAATACCGGAAAATACCGGTTGCCGGTAGTGCAATTTACTGATGAAGCGACTTTCCGGAAGTGAATATTTCCTTGTCGTATCGTAGGAAGTTTCTCTATACTTGCCACCAACGTTATAGCGCCATATACCCACAGTAGGTTAGACTTAGCCAATAGGTGTGACCCGCAAAAGTCGAGCGATTTCGACTTGCGCGTGCGATATCTGAGAACAGCGGCTCCAAATCGCTTCGTGGTGTCTTCAACCGTTTCCCCATGCGGAAAATACTAGGAATAATTTTTTCAGGGCAAAAAAAAAAAAAAAAAAAAAAAAATTTAGTACAGGAGTAAGTATATGAGAGCAGGGGAGGGGGGGGGGGGGGGTTGAAGGTCACGTGACTTTTGGTTTTAATTGTAATGTTCTCGTATAGGCCCATTTTTGAGCGTTAATTAACTCGGAAGTGGAAGGTTAATAGGCGTATTTACTGACACCGATGGCTAGCCCCATTTGAGGACTCTACGAACAGTGCGCCTTTGGGCATAAGGGGCGTACTTTTGGCGCAGGGGGCGTTTGAAAATGGGCCCATAACATCCGATCGGGTTGTAGTTGGCCCATTGGAATCAGCTCTCGAGTTCCATCGGACTGTATATGTTTTCACCTATCGGGTCATGTTACAAAAATTGGGCTGAGTACGTATGACTCTGTTGGGTTATACCACGTCTCCATAAGGCTGTGCATTTTAATATACACAACTGTAGTGTTATACACACTTCTCCATAAGGATTATGTCTCCATAAGGCACGTA
>JAODTK010005194.1:0-15854 GCA_026419785.1 Sclerodactyla briareus | reverse complement strand
AGTGCTTGAAGCGACTCTACCCTATAGCTGGTTCCCCTACTCATAGTGAAAAGATGTCTATCCCAAGTCTAATTGTCAGCAGTCCTCTTTGCCAGTCGTCACAGATATTTCTTCCATCTTATAACAGCATGCGCTAGGTACGAGTATGGTATTCGTATTACTCAGTGAAAGTGTCAGTCTTTGCCCTCACCTATCTCCGAATGGACCAGGGCATTCTGGCAGAATGTGGGAGTTGTCCTCTGCTTCTCCGACACGTTATCTCATGCCCATGGAACACGTGCAGACCTCGTGGATTGGAGGTGTCAAGGACATCCATCCGAGTTAGGGATTCGGGTAACAACATCCTCTTCCTTTGGTTAAATCTATATAATTCTGTACGTCCAAATTGGGCCCAAGAGCGACAAAAACATGGAATAGAGCCAAGCCAGCTACGCGATTGCGACGGCGAACCCGGAACTGTATCACGGATAGGTCTACTGCTGAAGCTGTCGAGAAGAGTTATTTAATAGTTTTTTTTTTTTTTTTTTTTTCTGCTGGAGCCACTTTCTTTTCCATGTAAGGAATAATCAGAAAACTGTTAGGTATTAAGAGGATAGCAGTGCCTGTTCAAATTTTCGAATGATTGGTAACGAATTCCAACCATGATTAGGGAATTTGGACACAAATTTGCATTAAAATATTGTCTTACGATGGCTCCACTGGGCTATACTACGACTGACTCATCTCCAATCGCACAAGACTGTAGATTATCTCGCCTAATCTGTCATTCATAAACAACGCACGGCGGTTTTGGTAGGGGATAAAGAGACTTCACAATAAACACCTGAGATCGGTTTAGCTCAATTGGAAATGAATCCCACTTCGGATCACCAGTTTCACGTGGGAAACACGCCAAGGCTTCTTCAGCCAGATCTTGTCTCCTATACCCCAAATTGCCAGGTATAATGAGGCGATGTGAGTGAGACATTAAAACAACACATGCTAATGCAACAAACCAATAAGTCAATCGCCTGACGAACTTAAACTACTCTATCATACGCCTGTATCTGTTATGCTCCTCTTGTGAAAAAGGGTGAAACAATGTGAGAACTGAATAATATTCATGTTTGACATGTACCTTTCGGCACTAAGACCATTGGAGGAAGTTCTGCTCGCCTGTGTGGCTACAACTAGACCCAACTTTTTCATATAACAACTTTTTTAATAGAAAACAACCTAGATGTAACACTATAATACTATACCCATGAAAACAACAATAAATGTGTCAATTCCGCTTTATGCGACGTTATAGGAATATATATGACATTTACATAATTAACATAATGAACAATCAACATAAAATATCATTCCCACTAAACTGGCTGTTCCCTAACCATAACAGTGCCACAAGGATGAGAATCAGCCACCCATCCTCTCCCCTATTATTATAATTTACGAAAGCAGAGGAATTATGCCCATTTATATAGCCACATACAAGTTATACCTTAAATGAAAGAAAACCATACCTAATATAAGCATGGATGAAATCTCTATGAACATTTTGTAGAGACAGCAAAGGACATAATTACAAGACCCTCATATTCATTTGAAGTACCACGGACCTGTCCATAACCACGTTGTGCCCGTTATCCCGGACCGGATTTCTGAAGAGCGTTAGGATCTATTTTTTCATATGATATATATATATCCTTCCAGTTTTGTTCAAGGCAAAATTCAGTGCACTTAATGTTTTTCATATTCAAAATGAAACGATTATCATATTTGGTGTAGTGTATGCATGGTTGTTCACTTCTGAATAAAAAAACTATGCGAGCATGATATTGGCTTGAACTAAAAAATTATTGTACCTATAAGGCAAAAGGGACCGAGCATCCAGAACATCAAACGACCGCGTGCGTAGTAACGTTTTTGTGCATTTCTTCATAGAAAAAACCAAGACATTTAATTAATTCAAGGAACACATAGTGTGCAAGTGATGAGAAGACTGGAATAATGGAAGGGAAGGCGGAGTTCTGTTGCCACGCCAACATCTTCAAGCGGGGAGGTGTATGTAGTCTTCCCAATCGTGACTGAAATCAACAGAACGTAAAAATCGTGATAATGGCTGTTTAATTATTATCGAAGTCACTGTAAGCAAAAATGTCCTCACCATCACATCACAAAAAATTCCGAATGACTAGAGTTATTTTTTTTGATTTGCTCTTCAGTGAATAATGGGGGATTTCAATGAGACCCATTTGTTTCACAAAACCTGCCTGGCTCTTATTCTTTAATACTTCAATGTTTCGTCACACTTGAGCAGGGTGAGCAAGGGGAGGGGAAAAGAACCTTTCTGGCATTTGACGGAACTATCGACACGCTGACCCAGAAAGAAAGGAAAGGTGTTTCCGACAGCCACATTTTTGTTGCTATGAAATGTATAGTGCTGAATTTCATAACTACCAGGAGCCCTCCTATTGTGCATATAATGCTGTATTATTGCTGTGAAAGCGTGGGTTATCAGTTGATGAATTCAGACAATGCACTGGGGGTGTGGGAGGAGCTTCAACTCTATCCCATTAGCTGTTAGAAGGCGTTGAGGTTGAGGAAGACCGGGGAACCACTGGCTAATTAAAGACCATCGACCCCGCGCAACCAGGCGAAAACTTATGGTGAATTGACTGTTAGGAATATTGAAGGAAATCGATAACATTCGTATTTTGGTCAATTTTGGGCTTGTGAAACAATAACTTGACCCCCAACTTAGTTTGATTGAATTGTTTATGAGTTTTACCTATTGGGATTACATGGCCAAAATTGTTCTCAGTCAAAGATCATCTCAGGTCATCAGGTTCAAAGTAGGCCACCATTGTGAAAATACCAGATGAGAATGTTTGATCTAATCAAGTTGGAAATTGGGGGTTTGACTTCCACAGGGAAATGGAAGAAACCCTCTTGTTTGTTAAGTTTAATATAAGTTTATAACAAGATAGGTCATTAATGCTTAGTCCACGCTCAGTTGATGATGGATTTATAGTGCTATAGTGCTATAGAAAACGCTTGCTCTCGGTTCGAGAAGATGGTGTCATTTGTTGTGAATATTAAAATAATGTCAAACATATATGTTTCCCATAATAACCTAGTATATTATTCCCATTTCGGTTAGTGTGTCTGCTTTGGATAAATCAGACAAGGAAATCACATAGGTAATATTGAACACGAAACATAGTGGCATTTGTGTAGAGCACTTATGCCGTATTTCCCAGGCTTGTCGGGGTAGTATCATCATCCGAAATGATGAGTAATTGGTAGGTACAGCTGAGGTACAAGCACACATACATTGCGTCCGATTCGGAATACAAACGTACCTCAAGTCAAACAACATGTGCGAACCGCAAAGAAAAGGGAGTTGGCGAGGGTGTTTGTTGCCCGCGACTCAGATTAAAAAAGTATATTTGATCGTATAAATATATATATCTCGTCAGCGGGATTGTATTACCTTTAGATAGTCGGGAAACGTTGCTTTAGTTTAGAAAGGGCCGAATTGCTATCTCCGGAAAACGAGGAGCAATCTCTACTGAAATCGAGAATGCTGAGGCATCAAATAGATATTGGCTCCCGTATGCGAATGGTAGTGATGATATAAGAATCACCTATTTGAACCAGATACAATTGGACAATTACGCAAAATTTCGTGAACACGATCCTTGACCCCCATCGGATCAAGGTGGCGCATCCCATAATTAGTATAAATGGTCACTATAATTTCCTGGCCAAATTCATCTCAAGGTCACATATGTACGATAAATACCCTTAACACATTAGCCACCCGAGTTTGGTCCATTCAAACTTTCTCTTGAAAATTTACGATCCTCTAGTTTTGTTATGTTTTATATAACCCTATATATAAGAATAGGCGAATACTCCCTTTTCATTTGAAGATGAACTTTGGTATTGTGCCTAGAACTAACAGCGGTGTTCTCCTGTATTCCATCCAGCCCTATGTTCTCAGCACCACGATAATTGAATACTGATTTTGGTTTGTCGGACTTCAGACAACAGTAAACCAGCACTTGGACTTTAGTGCTGGGTCTATTGAAATTAGGTTGGAGCCATTCGGGTTACCGCCAAAATGTGCTACCGAAGTCACTTTTTCAATTGTTGATTATGTTGACAGGTTTGTCGGCATCCCAATGTAATGATATATATGAAAAAATGAAATTGTAGAAACAAACTAATTTGAATGTCTTCTTATTTATCAGCAGAGTACACACTATCTTCGAAGTGAGGGAATAAGATATGCTCCACACTCACCTTCGCTGATTTTTCAATGAACCATTCGTGGATTTTCTGTATCGGCTTCGCACCACACAAACGATTGGGATAATGTTTCATTCCTGGTGCCGTTTTCTTTTTCCTGTGTTTTGTTGATTTGTACCTTGCCTGGTGCCTCTAGAAAATCTCCGTCCGATATTCACCGTTGCAAACCAGGAAATGTTAACTGGTGGTATCATCCCAGTAAAACTGCAAATTACCTCTGTTCCCGACTCATCAGAGCTATTTCCCTTTAGTTAACAATCACCTAGAGTGCTGCACCTAAACAATACGTCGACTTTAAATCTGAGTTAGTTCCTCAATACTCTCCCCCCTCCCGCCAAACGAAAATACCACAGCAGTACGGTACTGTGATCTACCTCATTATCGAACTGTTTTTTTTGCAAAAGCTGCAAATGGGTACTGAACATTCGCTTTAGATGACAATAATTATATCCTAAGCACCAAATTCTGAACTAGCTACTCTGATGAATCCTACCTTTCACCCTACGTCGACGAATTGATCATCCATCGATTCCCCAGCATAGGTAGATTCCATCGTTACATCAATGGTGCAACATTATGAACTCCAAGATTATAGTTACCCAGGGGTTACAGGCGCGTTGTAATTGACAGGAAAAGTTTCTGACAAACTCTCTTCATGTCTTCAGACGAGAATTTCTGAGCATTTTTCCTTGTCCCTTTACTTTTTGTTTGTCTTGTTTTACCAAACAGTTCAGACATGCCGTTCCATTTGGCTCAACCTCTTTTACGTGGAAATGTTGTTTCGCAGCTGCTCCCTTGACGCTGAATAAAGCATAAGAACCTCGTTAATCCGAACAAACCTCTTCAGGTGTAACAAATCCATGCTTCTTTTTGGTTTTACACGTGATACATTATCAACGGATTAATATTCGTTATCAATATTATTATTTTTAATTGACAGCCCCCCATTTTCCAAATGGTTTGTTGGTTTTTTAGTTAGTTCAAAGGCTATGTGAAAAAAAAATTGTACCTTCACTGATTTCTTTCAAAGCAAATGCAAAATGCGTGTATTAAATAAACTCATGTATTCTGGTAGCTTGTCTGGATTGAAACTCCCTGCACGTTCATATGCTCGAGGTATAAAAATCAATTATTTTGTGATGTCTCTGCCAAGCAAGAATTTTATACTTTCCTTAATAGTGCACGCTTTTGTCAGCTGTGAATTTTCCACCGAGTACACGGAACAATGCATCCTTGCAGTACTAATGCGGGTTGGGGTATCACACGCTGACGGCAAACACGCAACTTACATGATCCTCCCTCGTGTTCCGTCCATCCCTGTGGTGAGAGGGAGGGCACCTCTTTCTATTTTTAAAGTCTCTAGTAAGATATGACAGGGTGGAAGGCCGACACTCTACGAATAGCTCCAACCAATTGCCAACCACTGCTGAATAGGTTAGTATGGTTCTGTTGTAACTTGTTGGTGCAACTGAGTTTGGGTTTCCCGCCCTGGTGCATGAACTCTTTACCTGTTTGGTATATGAACTAGTAGGCTATCTTATTCCTGATCTGCCAATGAGATGAATCAAATAAATGTCAAGACGCATATTAAATTTTCTTCTCTCGAACAAATTATACTATAACGTAATAAGCCTCTCCTCTATTCTTTCGACCTCATTGATTTTGGTGTGGATGTATGGGGGAGCCTGCGTTGTGTGCCTTGATGGCTGGATGTGGGGGGTGGGTAGTGTGTCGCTGTGTTATCGTGGTGCCTTGCCTTACCAGTGAACAGCAAGACGTAGAGGTTACCTATTAAATCCATTACACTCCCTACATCGGTGCTATTTGCCGTGCACTTAATGATTCGTCAGTGTATCTGAAGGCAGGTAAGTGGCAAATATATAAATGGTGGAACTGAGCAATCTTTGAAATAAACCTACAAAATAAAGCATAGTCGAAGCTAAACTGAAAAATGAAAACCCACATGTAATATGAAGGAAGTCATCGTGTTGATAATTAATCAGTCGAGGGGTTAAGCCTACACTGCTTAGCACGGTTTTGGGTATTACTGCTCAGCGGCAATGGTTATGTATATGAGCAAGCAACACTTAAAAGGCAATCGCGCGAAATCGACGTAGTTTTCAATACTCAGGCGAACTTAGTGCCTCAAAGCAAATAAGGGTGAATAAAATTGACTGAGCACCTGCACGGTAAGAACGCCCATATTATATACCCTCTGGTACTTAGCACGTAACTATCCGTAACGCACTGATTTCATATTTTTAAACTATTCATTTGGTCAAAGGCAAGCACTTGTTTCGTGTCTTGATCAAATCCTTTCCGCATTGCTTGACTGTACTCTCAGGCAGCACGTTATTGGACATATAAGGATTTCACATGCCGTTATTGACTGCGTAAATATCGAAATATCTAATTGACAATCATCCTGGTACCAATAGGGAAAAACTACAAACCAAGATCCCTAACGCATCACCCTGGTCACCCCCAGGGACGGATAGTCCCCTACCTCAATTGTTTGATGCTCACACCTGCTTTGAGTAGTTTGTATTTCGTGGTTTCATAAAGTTGGCCACAAGTTTATTTCAGGTACTGGCGAATAGTTTCAGCACGAATAACTGTCCATTATATACATGGCTTCCAAGCTAGTCCTATGGCTTTAACCTTCATATTCGATGAAAGAATGGTATTAATTCTCTTTTTTTCATCGCAAGCATCCTATCTATGCGGTTCCGATATGTCATGGGTCACGTACACACATATTAATGTCATGTCTTACCCGAATTTTACAATACATATGACAGAATCCATCAGTATGGAACTCATCTTGATTTCACATGAATAGAAACGTCGGTAACATCCATTCTTTACTTATTTGTGGACATGTTGCCCCTATCTTTGGAGGTTCAAACGAGTTCCCGAGTATCTTCCCAATTAAGCTATCGTCACATGTAAAAAGAAATATCTTGAAAAAAACATCTGAAAAAATTATGAATCTTTTTCCAAATCATGGATAAGTTGAAAATATTTGCAGTTTGTACATAAGTTATGAGAAAAACTAAGAGGAAAATATGAGTACTATGAAAAGAAAGGAGGAGAACAATATGACTTCATTCTGCTCTATTTCCTTCAGTAAAGACGATGGGGAAACTCGATGCACCGACAGGTTTTCGCTCTTCTCGTTTGTATTGCTATTCGGTATATCCAATAGTCTTGTGTTAAGACGATTATTAATTTATACCCTCACTCGTTGAGTGATGTTACATTATCTGGCTGCAATAAAGAAAAATCAATTTGATTGATAACCACAGCTCTGTGCAGAATCGTCCTTGCCAATTTGTCCTGCTGGTTGTGTACTCTATCTGTTCCGTGATTGGCTTCCTCCATATTGAAGCAACTTTTCCTTCTAGAGGCCCGCTGGGGGCCCTGACATCTGGACAAGACGTTGTTGTGAAAACCTGCAGGTTACTGCTTAACTGCGGGCGGCACTTCAGAAATGTGAACAAAGCTATTACACCGCAAAGGAAAACGCATATCGGGCAGGGTTTGCCACACGTCTTAACACAAACTAGTATATCCACAGTGGAAGGTGTGTAAATTGTTATATATTATGTTGTAGCTACTCTTCTACTACTGCGCTTGTGGAAATAATCCATTGAAACGAAACGATGTCATTGCAAGTTTTTCGGTGGTAAGTGGAATCGTTTGCCTTTGGTCCTGCCCTTTGCTACGTGGTTCAATTACTCACACTGGATGCCTTCCGATGGTTTGGGGGAAATAATTTAATATTGTGATCGACGTCTTTGCGAGATGGGCCCAAAGGTAGTGGTGCATGTCCCCCATCTCCTTACGGAAATTAGGCTCCTGGATAAAAACTGATTCCACCACAGTTTGCCCCCTCTGTCCTGTTTGGTGGGATTCCATATCCATCCACAATCTACGATGATTACAATCTAGAAAAATAATATTTTGCTGGTATCCGCTTTTCCACGTCGAAGTGTAGATTGGGGTATGAGTTTGGTCCAAAAAAAAAAAAAATATAAATCGTAATATAGTTTGTTAACCAATTTCAGTGTGTAAACACGATTACTCCGACACAACTCTTGGATGAGGCTCATATTTTGGTATGTTTTTTCCCATCTGGACTGCGCGGATCTCCATTGTTGTGAGACCAGGCTTTCTTCCTACAGGCTCAACAGAAGTCAAAAAGGTGAACACAACAACTAAGTGATTCTTTGGGATATTTTATTCATCTGGACATAGAGGATCAGAAATGATTCAAGAATCACTAAGCTGCTTGACTCTCTGGTTTGATTACTATTTGGGCCTTTTGATCCCCACCCCCCCCCCCCCCAACAAAGATCCCCGCACACTCATTTTGCCGGGGACAGCGGCCCTGTATGACCCCTTTTTTACTTTACAGACTCTTGCCTTATTGGCCATCCTTCGGGATTACTGTTGTTGCATCAATAGAGGATAATCTGTACTTGGAGCCGATCAGTTTTATATTTCTTCGAAACACACACGTGGCTTGTGTGTGCTGTTGCTTGCTTTGTGTGTGGGTGTGTGTGTGTGTGTGTGTGACGCGTGCTCCTGTACACATTCAATGAAGCCTAGCTGTATCCGTGCACACTTGGTATCAAGATGATCATGGTTACCTGAAATAGTCTCCTGGGCCTCTCTCTCTTCTTTCTTTCTTTCTTGAATGCTTTAGGGGTTTTGTATAGGCTTTTTCCCCACTAAGAAAAAAATCACCCCACTTCTCCGAGGTCCAGTTCTGTGTTGTATGTATATCAAGAATGCAGTACTCGATTGTCTAATGCTTGCCCATGTGGGGATTCCTCAACTATCCCAGAAATGAGTCTGAGGAAACTGTTTAAACTGCATAACTGGCCTCTGGCCTTTATATAGCATAAAAATCAACCAGATAGGGTTGAAGAGTTGTGGACGTATGGGACTTTCCAACGACTTCCACATGATTTCGCGAGGGATTTTGGGGTTGTAAAAGTAGGTTTTGACGATTTTTTGTTTCATTTTTTCTCAGAGACTGTTCCAGACATACCCCGAGCGTTTTCTAGTCAGTAGCAGACCTGAAGGAGTTGATTCCAGAGTCATATGATTGAATATAGGGGGTTCTCTTTGACTTCTCTGAAAATTTGAAAAAAAAAAAAAAACTCACAAAACCGCGGAATCTCCTTGACCTCAGCCTTGACCTTCACTGACCTGGCCAAAAATGACTAGAATAGAACACCCTCTTCCATATAAAAAAGCGATGGCACTAGCCAAATTGAAGCTCCGCAAATCAATAAATTTTGAAGTCAACAGGGCGCATACTTCTGGCGGAAGTATTTCCTGAAAAAGGGTAAACAATTTAGTCCCTCCCAATACCTTATGTTCGTTTGATAACAGATGTGTGTTGTGTGTGTGTGTACTTGAATACCATTTTTTTGTTCCTAAATTGAATGAATACATCGAATATTTTTTGTTTCATTATGAACATATAATACCCTTTTGCCCTGTTGTGGGATACCAACTTTTTTTGCCCATTATGGATACCATACCTTATTGATTGTGCCCCCCCCCCTTCTAGCTCAAACAGCTATAAGAATTTCGAACCTCCATATTTCCATTTGAATTACAACCTTGCTTTCGCGAAGTTATATGGATCAATGAATTATTAAACTATGAGAATCTGACCCTATGGATTATCAAACCTTTGTATATCAGGCAGAACCCCCTCCCCCAACTGTGCGTAAAACAAGCTGGCTGCTATTCGAATGTTCATACTAATGAATTCCATCGCTTTCGATTGAAAGTCACCCTTGAAGTTTCCAAACTCGTGTTCACCTGTTTTACATGGATGCAAATAAAACGGCAATCTCTGACAGATTTCCATAGGACCTATCACTGTGTGATCATGAGTGTTCGTTTGAATACAGTACCTCGAGGAAAATACATCTTCCAAATAAACATCATAAAACTGTTTTTTCATTTTTCCAAAACGTTAAATTGGAGTGAAAAATGTGAAACTGTTGACACCTCGCAGTGAGATCAAAAAACGTATTTTCCATTGACATCTTTCTTGAGGCCACTTCACCGCATTTCTCGCACACACAGCATTATTGTTGGTCTCTCACATACTTCCACACACAATGCGCATTGCATGCATACGCTGAACAGTAAAGTTTAGTATTGCGCAAAGTCTCAGTGAAGTTGACCATCGGAGTTGAAACATCGATTGGGGTATTTCATGGCAAATTCTTCCAAGACTACACACACATGAACAATTTTCAAATGGGTTTTTCTGTCCATAAATGGTTATTGTGCTGGTCACTTTGTTGATAGATATTCACCTGGCAAAAGAAGGTCACAGCCCAGTGTATGTTTTTCGGCAGTGTGATCTCTCACCTGGCCACTCTGTTTTGGAAGTGCACACGCTACGTAGTGTGGGTGGCACAACTGCAAAGTCATTTTGATTTTGCATACACGCGAGTGGCACTCATGCTTTCTCGATGCACTTGCTGATTTTGGTTGATGCAACCTCGCCTGTCGGATGACATTGCATTTGCTAACGGCGTTTGGTTGAATAAGTCATGTTCGTGGTTGTAAGTGCTCATGCTTCATCACTTACCACATTTCGGGGCAGTAGAAGAGTATACCCCATAGCAATCTCAACTTTTGAAGTGTCACGACTATTTAAAAGAACGCAACCAATTGCTCCGATGTTCTCGGATGTTATTGTTGATGAGTATTGGGGAAATCTGTCAAGTTTTGTGTTTGTGTTGGCAGGATTCGTAATTTCCGGCAGGGGAGTTGCAAAGTCGTTCTCTGCACCTTGGTACGTTCAACATGCGACTGCAGGACTTCGTTCTCTGATGACCGTTGACACAATCTCATATCATCTCCATCAACTTATCTACGCACTGGCTTATATCCGCAACGCCACTTCCTACTTAATGGAAGTGGAAGATAAGGAACAAACTGTGCATAGATGTGCGACATCTGTATGCAGGCGAGCTTATTCAGCATCTCAAACAGGTGTAGTGCCTCCATGATAACTAAGCACCATCGATTATAACTATAAAGTAGATACCAAATTCCTCCAGCCCCTTTTGGTGTTTTCCTGAACTCTGAACTGCTGTCTACGATAACTGATGTCTTGAGTCAATCCGCCATGTCTAGTGTTGTAAGATGTTCACAAGATGTTTTTTCATTGTTGTTATATATTTGGGGTAACTCATTTAGGCCTCGTGCCTCATATTCGCTGGTTCAGTGACTACCTACTGTGACCTACTGTGACGTCTAAGCACAGATCAACAAAAGGGACAACCCTTTCATACCGACAAGGTTCGGGATTTGTTTGAAGAATTCGAAAGTTACTGTCGTAGCTACCCTATTTATTTTATTTTTCCAGAGTTTCTTCTCATCTTACTAGCCAACTCCACAAAAGATAGGATGGACGAGAAAGGAAAGGGCAGAGATCTCCGAGAACAAGATGGGAATATGTTCATGCAGTGTTCGGAACAGGTCTGTACCTACTGGCGTCAACAAATTTCATTCTCTGGTGGCACCATAAAAATTTTCTGAAGAGAAACAACAAACAATATAAACACATATTCAGGTTGGTTTGTGTTGTTAGTGTCAACCCACTTTGTCACCGAGCAAGTTGCAACCCTGTGTGTGACCCCTCACCACCACATTACGGTACCAAAAAACCAAAGAGTTATTGATCCTCATGCTGACAAAACTTTGCAAATTATAACATAAAAATTGTGGTGGGCTATGACGTAAATACAGGAGTTCAAATTCAACTCTGCCTTTTATTCTCCTCACCAAAAGTAACTGATACGCCGTGACTGTATATTAAACACCTACAGCAATTCCCCCTCTCATGAAGACTAATCTTTTCACAGAGTGGGAATTTACTTAATAAATTGGGGGTGAAAGCCTCTAATGCTATCTGGGCGGTCTTCATCACCATCGCAGGTCATTAGCATTGGATATTCTGGCAGAAGGATTCAATGAGGATTGAATAAAAATAATATTCATTGTGTGGTGTAATGTTCTAGTAGATGAATATACTCTCATGGGGCTCATGTCATCCCACATCCATTATTACTATACATTACATAGGTTTAACTGCATGCAGTCAAGCCTCAAGTTTAACAACCGTTTTGGATTGACACAGATCGTGGAATGTATATAAACAACTCTATAGGTGTAGCCCAGTGGAAATACAATCATTGAGCTAATTGAGCATGGAGAAACAATAATAACAAATGTTTTGTGTTCAGACAATACAGTAACCATGTCAGCATGAAAGTGAGTGAAACATTGTAATTCCATACTGGACACTTTGATGCACACACAAATTCACTTCATTTACGTTCCAACTCGGGTCGCTGTACCTTGTTTCCAGGCACACTCTTTGGTCAGTAATGATGTCTCTGTTAGTATTGTCTGACTGAATGGAACCTGCTGTCTTCAAAATTTAAAATGGGAGCCCAATTTGCTTGGTGCTCTGTGGGAGATTAATGGATGAGTTGGCAATTGTGCCCAAATATGTGAAATATAGCGATGCGATCGTGGCATCCAATTCAGTAACAGAGCTCTTCTATGCTCCTTGATGTTCTAATACATGATACAGTACCAGATAGATTAGCACATATTTCTCACATGCACAGATTCTTTTATTTACTTCCCCTCGGAACCATTACCAAAACAGTTTATACTGAGTGTATACCCTGGATTAATGTTTTGGGAGGATTTGTCTCTCTCTCCATCGGTCCATCTTTCTACAATGTGTTCCTAACACTAGTCTGGCTTACGATCGAGATTGTGTTCATCTGCATTGTCTAACATTACGGGCATTATTTGGCGCACAAGCGGGCCTTCGTTCTCTGGCATAATGGGAAGGGGGGGGGGGAGTGGTTACTTGTTGGGGATTGTTGGCACTGCTCTTTGGGCGATTCGGGTTTGCAGGTCGGTAAGTGTACAGGTTTCCCCTCCTGCCTTCCTCCGCGGCCCCCTCCTGTCTGCACTGCCCAGTGCCCATTCTCCCCTCCTCCCCTTGCGAATTTGAGTCACACAAGCCTGTTTCACGTGAAACATTTGTTGATTCACCCGCAGTGCTGACGGCTGAGAACATGCCATTACGAGCGGGTCCTTGGGGGCCACGTCCGCTGTGGGGCGATTATCCGACTGGAGGGCGACACGGCGACGCTGCAGGTCTACGAAGAGACATGTATCTGTTGTTAAACCCTTCGAAAATTAGTCAGAACATCCTGAATTGATGTCATTGCCAGCTGAAGGTGAGGCATTGTCTAATGAACTGCGAGAGGTGGTACAGTTAATCTCACTTTCTGCCTGGTTGCATCAGAGAGCTGTTGTGAGGTCCGGATTCTGCCATCTCATTCCTCTCATCAGGTCAATGAGTGGTCAATGAAACGGAGCTAGTACTCCTCTCCATAATTAGATTTTCTGATAAATGGCAATGCAGGTACAGTTTAATGCATGCCTGTCTGAGGGCGGAGGCCTACTGGTGTGGGACCTAAATGAGCTGAATTAAGGGCCCGGCCGACTCCAGGTAAAACTAATCCAATCAAATCACCCCATATACAGCCCATTAAAAGAACTACCATTATTGCACATCCTCCACTGGATCTAAGCATCGCAAGAAAGGCTTGGTAACTTAATTAAACATACAGTTGCACTGTAGCTGCAAGGCTTTCATTTTATGCTTGTATGCACTTTCCGCTAACACAGTTATCGACTATGCTCCTTTGTTACTCCTGTTTATTCTATGAATGGATATCACTGATAGGGATACCTTGATTACATGGAGAGGAAGTGTACACATGTTCTACAAATTTCCTTTTCCAAAAATGTCAATAGTATGCACGTTTCCAGGGTGATTCCATGGTTTCATCAGTACCAAACAGTACTCTTACGCTGATTTACTGAAAAAAAAAAAAAAAAAAAAAAACTAGGACAACAAACTACTGCAGTTTTTCTGTCTAGTTTCCCAGTACCTTTAAGTTCGAGTTTTAGGTCACCAATTCCTCATTCTCACCAGCATTGGGTTTTAAAGATCCTTGACTAGTAGTTTCTCTCATCTGTGTCCTGTCGGGGATTCGGTTTCTCAGACGGTAATCCCTCTCGTAGAGCTTCGGCCTGCATCCCGGGGAACATATTTGATGTTCATTCAGAGGCCCCTTACGGAGGTTGGTACAACACTCCAATAGTCATGCTAATTTAGTGCCACAAGGCTATCTTCAGCTACTGAAGAATACAGCCTTGGTTTGGAACTATCAGATCGGCTTCGGTATGTACCGTGTGTCATAAGATGATTGGAGGGAGTTCGTTTGAAGTTCTTCTATATCCAAGGAACTTTGTGTAGTGAGGTCTGCTGGGCTATTCCACCTATTCACATCACACGCTGAGCGGAATTGTTTCTGTTTATATAGCCAACTCATATATCAACAACCTGTGCTTGCAGATTATAAATGTTTATACTGCAGTGTTTTATGGAACTCAGTCATATACTGTATCAGCTGGTTATTTCACAGAACAGATTGGTTTGGACTCTGCAACATGTTCTAAAGTGTTTGTCCGTGCAATGACACTCACATGTATTGATGAAGTCTAATTTATGTTAGCATGACTTTTCATATTTTTTTTATATACATCAATTCATCAAATTCATTGATTGAATTTTCCCCAATTTTCACCCTGTGCAGGACAATCATGAAATTGACAAATCAATCACATCCCCGTGGCGTCAACAGAACGCACTGGACCGACCATGAGTGGGAACTTCAAGCCTACCCGGCATGAAGGTCAGGGGCTCAAATTATACAGTTATCATAAATGCTAGTGGGTTGGCACAATTGGCGGAGGCGTCGGTCCTTCCCCTGGGAAACCGTGTTCGACGCTCGGTCAGGTCATATCATTCAAGGCTCAAAATTATACCTGATGCCGTCTGCGCTGTACCTCAACATGAGCATAGAGCCGAGGATGGAAAAGGAATTACCCCTTCCCCACGTTTAGGAACCTGAAGAAGCATTGCCTTAGTCTATGTGCCTGGTAAAAGATTTGTTGCTGACAAGGGGTGCAGTACCTCGAGGACTGCCGGCCTTGATTCAGTCCTTGGCTCTGCAAGTATATGATTAAAACAATACAAAAACACTATGTTAGTTAGCCATTGTATTCTAGACCAATGATGGGACATTCATGGCCTATACCATGAACGACCTATAAGCCCTCGCTTTCATATTGCAATTCATATTTAAGTTAGTAGAGACTGAACATATATATTCTCTTCCTTCAAATTTCAATAGTTCATTGGAATATTTTTTTCAGTCATAATAGAGAGTACTGGATTATTGCTAGTGAGAGTACATGTACGTAGGCTCGAATCAGTTAATATATCAAATAGTACCCGAATTAGAGAATTTTTTCGCCCCCCGAAAATAAGTCCATTTTTAGACAGTATTCCCTAGTCAACCATACTGATGCTACATTCTGCATGTTTCAACTATACTGCCGCCTAACAGTCT
>JAODTK010005193.1:0-21231 GCA_026419785.1 Sclerodactyla briareus | reverse complement strand
TCCCATCTGAAGGAGAAAACAGCAAAAAAGAGATTATGGGGAGGGGATCCAAAAAAAAATGTGAACAGAGGGGGGAGGGGGTGCTTTGGCCAAATACACTGACACAGTGGGGGCATGCAGGCCCAAATTGAACCCACAGCAGGGGATCGTCAGCAGTAGGCCTCCTGAGACAAATTTGAATTTTTTCCCCGTTTAAGTTGGAGTGAATTATTGATGTGTCAAAAGCAAAAAACTTCAATTGGCAAGGAAAAGGGAGACGTTGTGCCACCTTTTCGGGCTCGCCCTCGTTATGAACCTCACCTACCACATAATGTGACCTCCCATGAAAAAGTCCTGTGTACCACAAGTGATGTTTGGCAATTCGGCCACGAACAAGACACTAACAGTGAACATATTGTCAGATTGAATAGACTGAACTAATTGCTATGATTCCACAACCCCATGTGAGAGCTCCAATTAAAGCCAGCTCACAAAGAGGCAGCGTCACTAATTTTAACTTTGACCTCTGGTGACCCCAATTGACCTTCAAAAAGAAAGTGAAATATGGGTCCTCTACCAGTAGATGTGACAGGTACACATGGTACTGAACTTGGATCTCTTTAGACCACATTGGCTGTTTACTCATTGAGATGGTGGGTGATTCATGATATTACACTAACCTATATGGTATCACGCTTTTTTTTTTTTAGCTGTAGAAGAATATTTCCACACAAAATACCCCTCAGTCAGTTCTGACCTCCATAATGTATACCGGATACAATCATTTTGGTCGATCATGCAGCCCTCCCAACATTTGAAGGGTCAGGATCTTTGGGATTTGCACGGTTTGTAGGACGATGTTTAAAGACAACTTTTATTTTCCCCATACGACCCCACATGGTGGCAATTTCGAATTTGCGAAACCCATTCTTCTGCAGGTTGACATTGTTTTGTTTTCAAAACTTTGCCAAACATGATTGAGGTAATAAAAATTTGGAATGGGTGAAACGGGGGCGTCGGCCCAACCCTTTGATGGCTGGCAGCCATTTCAGAATTTTTGCAAAAACTGAGGATTAGCGATCAGTTTGAGGGCCAACTTTTGTTTTCACCACCATACAGGCCTCACTCGGGGGCCTTTTAAATTCTTGGTAAACGATATCCTTCCAGTTTTGCACGATTCAGATCAAACACTCTTTTAAGAACATAATTTTGCCCCATAGGACTTCCAACCAATGGCATCAAATTTCTGAAGAATGATGTTACTGCAGATTGAATATTTGGAGCATGGGTTTGCATTAAGAACCAAACCTTCCCTTCCCTGGGTAATACATCCCTTCTGATAAAGAACAAGATGAACAATGTCACCCTCTGATTAACTGAAAGAGGCGTTGTGTATACACGTTGTGGTTACCCACCCAGGCGATGTCCAGTTGTTTGCTATATTTCCCCAGGAATCTTCCCCTTACAAATCCAGTGCCTAGGTTTTTTCATGTAAAGTAATTATACATTAACATGCAAGAGGATGGAAGCACGGTTGGATGGTTCCACTGGGTCATGAAAGGACAAAAACCATATTATCCCAAGATGAGTAGATTAGCAGTTAATTAGGCCTACCCTTACTGAACCTGCCAGTAGGCAGCTATTATGACATACCATTACTTTCAGAACTCAGTATCATACTGACAGAGATACCCTGGTGTTGAGGAAGCGGAAGCAGCGGCGTAGTGACTCTCTATTTTTTTGTTTGTGTAGACCTCTAGAAGAATAGCTGCCTCAGGTTGAAGGTACTGTTGTGTACAAATGATAAGTGAAGTATTATCATGACCTTCATGTTGTTCACATCTACCACAGGGTCTGGTGAAACAAAAGATCAATTTTAGCTAGTAGAAAAAACTCAGACAACAGGAATAGGTGTGGGACAATTATCTTCGGAACACCCGTCGAATGGGATGATGCTGTCTTAGATCCCCACCCACCCACATTTCCACCCACCCCCTTCCTCTCTATTAGAGGCCACTTGGTCAGTGGGACAGGCGTTAGGTGTGGAAAAAATTGTCTAGCATGACCAGATCAGAGCTGTAACCAAGTCGGATGCTAATATTTTCTACAGGTTCACGGTTTTTTGCAATGTTGTTACTTTATTCAGGAACCCTGTACAATGTGTGAATTACACAGCCATAGCACGATATTGAGGCATAGGGGAATAGCCGCCAACCCGATCTGTAACTCATCATCTACTAGGTCTCTCTGATGTGAATCACGAATAGGACCACACTTTCGGAACCCAGGGCAAAGCAGAGAACAGGAAGATCCATGGACCACAGTCTGCCCACAAGCCAGCCAATTGAGACAAATATCCTGAAAGGAACTGAGATTAACCCGAGTCCATTGAATAACAGCGAACATGAAGTGAAGACTGGAACCTCGCTAATTATGTCCAAGTTACAGCCTCCTAGGGAAAAACATTCACGAGTGAGCGGCAAACTCAAAGTTGCTTGCGAGCAGTCATGAATTAAATCCACCGCCTCCTAAGTATAACCGAGTAACTGAGCTGTATAAACCAAGTTGGATGGTATGACCAAGTCAAATGTCGGAAGTTTCTACTGTTGATAGATGTAACCATGTAATTGATGACAATCAAGTGGTCGCTGTGAACTATAAATGAGTCAAAAGTTTGTGCAGTCATCATGTAGTTTCACATCAAATAGTCCATGCTGGCTGCATGGGTAGACGGCTGGGGGATCTGACAGCACAACTCCATCCAACCACTCTATTCTGGGCCAGGGCACCGTCAATACCCCTAGGCTGAATATGGTCACTACACAGTGTATGCAAGACTTCCAGGCCCAGGTCTTCCGGGGCTTACCTCTACCATGCGACTGACCACAGTAATCTCCCCCCGACTTTTCAACACCAACTATCATCATTCATCCTTTGAACATAACCAAACCACCTCAACCTAAAACGATTCTGGACACAATCGCAAATTTTATCGCTAGCCAAGACCATCTCGCTTAATCTTCAGACGACTTTCTGCCTTCAAACGACATGCCACACATCTTTCGAACCATTTCTCATATCATTTCTCCTCAAGTCCACGTCAGATCTTCTTCACTACCCACATCTCTCGCTAACATATAGCACAACAATTCTGACACAAGTCCCAAAACCTTCCCCTTCGTGTGTGATGAAATCTATGAAAGGAGTATCATTGTTAATACTCAGTCAAATGTTGTAGTTACCAAGTTGATGTACAAGCCCGTTTAGCATTCCTCTGCATCCCGTCTGGATGCACCGATTAAATCATGACAAGATCAATGAAATTCATGATTTACAGAAAAAAACAAAAACCTGAACAGAATAATCAAGGGGTTGTCTATTGGCAGGGCCACTCTTGAATGATTATAATCCGTTGCATGCAATTGGGACACCCAATCATTCATTAGGATTAGTGTATTGTGTTTTGCATGGTGGAGGCATCTGAAATGCTGTAAAAGTACAATCCCTAAATTATTTTGTACAAGGTCCCTAACTGGAGTTGACTGCTGTAATGAAGTAAGACAATGTTTAACCATGTCGTATGCCTCTATAGTTCGATGCTGAAACCATACTGATCCTGTATCAGTTTCTGTCCCAGGTAGATGATGAACCAACCGATTCAATTTTGGTCATCAACCGATCAAAATGTTGTAATGAGTTGACTCTATACCGAGTCAGATGCTCTAATGGAGGTGAATGTATTTACTTACTTACTGCATTGACAGTTGCCACATCAACGTTGTGTGTCATACATTGCCTTCAAAGCTAAAATTCTCCCCATTGTGTTATATGTACAGGTATAATGAGCAATACAAGCCTGTATACGCATACCTAACCTTGTCAAATAATATCAGCTTTTTTTTTCTGTCTACAAACCTTGACAGCCGGAATATACTAACACCGTATTCATTCCGCCTGAGCGCCCAGGGCGCTTGCAAAGTTTCAGTTGGGCGCTTACGAGAGTAAAACATTTACCGACTGTTTCATAAAATATGGGAGGGCGTAGCATGCACTGCATGTTGGAAATAGCATACATTGTTTGCTTCAACATGTTCGATTTTTGAATGTCCTGTTTACGTACTAGTGTTCCAATTCGAGCAATAATGTTGGGCAATTTTCTGCAGCCCAGTGTTGTGGGTAATCGACCTGCATTGGAAAAAACGCTTGGGTGGGCGCTTACGGGAGTGGCGCGCTTTAATAGCGGAATGAATACGGTTAAATTCTAGGGAACACCTCTGCACATTCCCTGGACATATCTAGGAACATTAAGCACGTGCTCACTGGTAAAAGTCTGATTCCGCCTTCCACAGGTAGCGGGGTAAATAGAAATGCCATAGAAACTACCACCTGTACTCGACATTCGGTAACAGGAAACTGTTGAATTGGATATCAATCAAGCCCTACAGCTACTGTAGGGCCTGATTCGCTATCAATTCTACAGTTCTGGAAGCTCAGTAAGTATGGTTTTGGCAGCGTCGTCTCCACCCCGCCGCCTCTGGAGCTGGAACGCAATAACTTCCCTAACCCAATGTCCGATTAACACAAACCTTTGGTATATAAAATTGATAGTGTTCATACAATAACTCCCTAGTGCCTGGTCCGATCCAGATGAACTTGCCACACATTATTGCTGTGAGAAGCTTGAATGGTTCAAAAAGTGGGCGTCGCACGACTGTCTGACAGCGGCCAGGTGGATTTTTCGCGAAACTGAAGTTTTTGCTTTATTTGCGTTTCGAAGCATGAAAATATTTTGAGACCACCTGCTTTCGCCTTATACGACCCCACCCTTGAAATTTTGGCGAAATGATTTTTTTTTTGAGATTTGTCAACAATTGCATATACCAAGCAAGGTGATGTTGCTTGCCCCCAACCTCCCACCTTCCTGAGTCATAAATTCCCTTTCGATAAAAACAAGGTGAATAGTCATGCACCCTCTGATTGATCGGAGTGGTGATAATACACGTTGCGTTTTTACCGCCAGGCAGATGTCAAGTTCTCATTGGATCCCACTTGCATTGCTAACGAAATTTTACTAAGACCCTATAGCCCGGGTCTACTCAAAGATTTTCAGTCTATTGGGGCTATCATAGAAACTGTTGCTGCAGCTGGCCCCTTCGGGCTAGTGAGAAAATTCGGTTGAAGGTCAGGGTCATAGGCCACTAAACAAAAAAAAAAAGCTACGACTGATCCTGAACCTCCTTCATGACTTTCAGAGCGGAGGCCCAATTGAGCGACCTAGCAGTATTTCACCAAATATTCGCAAAACTGAGCTTCTGCTAAGACCTCAACATCGGCCATGAAACAACTGACCCACCTTCACGAAAATGTGGCCGATCAAACGATCTTAGTCCCAGAACAAAAAGTTTTTATATAAACGCGCCGGCCACCACGTCTGTGTATACACAGACTCACCGAGTGAACATTGCATACGATCAGTGTTCACGCTAAAGGTGTGGGATCGCAGACGATCTGCTCGCACGGTCAAACTCAAATCCCGCACACAATAAGTTATTACGTGGAAATGACTCCAACTGGTTTCCATAACAGGAATGTTAAATTTTGCAATCTTTCCAAACCAATCACGATCTCGGTACTTCAGGCACAATTATGCATCCTCATAATCAAATTGTGTGTCAGACATCGAAAACATGCAGGACATGAGAGAAAACTCTATTTTTGCAGCCCACACCTCGATAACGTTCGATTGACCTGATTTTGTATCACTGGTTTATGTCACCGTCTTGTTACCATGTATGGCATGGGACCGATTCACTGAAAAAAAAACGTTGAACATCTGAAACATTTAAAAATCAATCAAATATGAAACAGGCATGTCGATGGTTGATCAAACACTTTCACCCAAGCATGAATCTGTTATTTGCCAGGTGTCCTCAAATAACACTTTTCTACGGCATTAAGTTTGGTCCCTGTAAATCATGGCAAGTTCAGCAACTTAGGTGTACTGCTGGCTACCTGGTGGGAATTTTTTTTGTTTGAAATTATCTTTTGTTTTCCTTATTTATTTCACACAAAATCCAATTTTGCCTGGGAAGAACATTGCTGCGTTGCCGTTGAAGGATTTTCCCTTCGGGGACAGTCATGTTGCTATCGGATGAAAGCAAAATGGTATGACCTGGGTGATTAGCCACCAGGTACCCATTGCCTATATCAGTTTAACTCTTTGTCTCAATAGTTTTTGCATGCAGTCCATTTAAGAGGAGTCAAATTTGGGCCAAGAGGAGGCTTTAACGCCCTTAAGCAACACCAGCCTATTGTTTTAAACTGCAACGTGGCAAATTCGTATCGTGGTATTCTGGTACTCAAAAAGAACTGCTGATCTAATTTTCTATGAAGAACCCCCCATCCCCCACCAGATTTCAAACCCCCTTTGAAAAATTGTCAGGGGGTTGCATTCCCCATATTTCGAAACCTAGCGTTAACCCTGATTACTAATGACTGAGATCTTTGACCTACTACGGCCTTGTTCCCAGCTATTCGCGCGACTTACCATGTAACTCGCTCCTCGAGCTTCGTTGGTTGAAAGTTTCGCAGTGAAGAGCCGCGAGCGGTGGGATCGACCTTATAAATTTTATCGGGCTAGTTAAATTTTTGTTCGGGCTAGTTGAAGTTACGAGTTAGAAGCCCGATGGACAACCGCTGATCAGTATATAATTCTCAGCACTGCCCAAATTGCCATATTGCTTGTGAATGAGCACCAGCAACTGATCACCTACTCTTTTCTATTGACAATGAATCGGGGAGGGTGTTACCATATAATAATTATAATTACTTTATTAACTACTGCATACCCTGAACTACCATAGTCCGTACCAGGGAGAAAACTTACAATGCCATATGATGAACTTCATAGATTTTTTCAGCTCTCACGTCAACCCTTTGAGCAAACTTAATATTGGGCGGCAGCTTGTTCCAAAGGCCGACAGCATAGACACTGAACCATTTCTCACCAAGAGCAGATCTGCATAATCGTGGGCTGCGCCAGTCGGTGAGAAGTGGAAGATCTCAAAAAGTACGAACAGGGGTAAATTTATCAGAAAGGCATACATTATCTTCCGGCACTAATCTATTAAGACAATTGTAACAACGTACGACATAAGTTTGAAACGATATGGTGTATTGCAACTTGTATACTTATTGGTGGCAAACACAACTCTGACAGCATTGTTCGATGTAGGCAGCCAGTCGCGGGATGCAGATAGAGACCCAAATGCTTACAATATCAAGCCAGCGACCAATCATCATCGAGATGGCGCATGATTAGTAAAAGTCATTGGTGGATTTGAAAACAAAGAACACCAAAGTTTACAAATGGACATACTTTGGTGTTACTATCTCGGATGCCACCCACAGTGATCATCAAATACCCTATCATCCAACTTCTCCCAAGCCCGTAATTTTATATCCCCTTGGAAGGCTTCGTAAACTCCAGGTTCCAACCTTTCCTCAACCTGGGAAATGGATGATTTCATTCCGTAGCGGACTTGGTTCTCGAAGCTTACCGGCAATACTAAGTGCAAATACCTGAAGAAACAACCCCCAAACCCCAAGTCCCTGCGGACTATCACTGAGACCAAGACCTCGCCTATTGCAACTGGGAGTCAGTCACCAACGTGTAGAACGTCCAGGTGACTCTGGAACTCGAACCCTGAAATGTTTTCTTCCAAATCTGTTTATGCCCCGGTGCCACCCATCTGCCTCTACAGTGGTATAGAGTTGCCGAAGGACCCTCTATGGAGGCATGATGTCCGGGGTTGTGGTCTTATTGATTCCTTGACTCATTCTGACAAACCTATAGCAGACACAAGGACAGATTGGAATTGTACAGCTCATGTAATGTTTTTCCTCTTTCTTGACTCCAAGTCGCCCCACCGAAACCACACCTGGAGTTCCTTTTGGACTCTCCATAAGAAAGCTATATCACCAAATATCAATTTGATCAGACCAACCATTCTTACCTTAGCATGTTTCAGGTTTTAGACTTTGATCTCTGTTGACCTCAGATGACCTCTGAATCGACCCCAAACTATAGGGTTAATTTACTTATCATGGGGAAAACACATCCAAGTATGATCTTCATCCATTCGTATCATGTTTACAGCCTGGTGTTACATCACACACACACATCCACACACACCACACTGTCATGACTGATAGATCTCCTTCCATAACTTCACTCAATAAATTACAAACCACATTAGGCCTTACATTGTTAATTACTGACTGTACAGCTGTCCTGGCATTGGTTGATGAACTTGATGTGCCACAAAAATGACCTATGCCTCCATAGGCCTCTACAGTTCATCAAATTACTAAGTAGAATACCTTGGAAATGCTTTTCCAGTCAAACCAGCAAAAACAACAATAAATCCTTTTGTAAATGCGGAAAAAAATACCAAAGAATTGCCTGTTATTTGCTAGTAATATGCCAGTAGATTGCACAAATCTGTATGTACAGTGAGTTTCCAGTACCTAATCCAAAGGTATGTCGTACAACCTGTTATATGCAAAAGTACTGTGTAATGGTCTCGATGGCACCATAACCCTTAAAATAGAAACATTCTAGACTGGAGTATCATGGACCAAAAAGGTTGCTTAAATCTGCTGGTGGTGACCTGTTGGTGAACTGTCTACATTAAAGTACCATATAAGATATAGACAATAAAAGCATGCAGATTGTATGCTATTATCTAGCGAGTGGGCGGAAGAGTAGCAAAGTGGTAAGAGCAACACAGCTTTTCAAACAAATCGTCGAGCAGTTCACCTGATGTTTTTTCCCTAGTCAGTGGTTTTGCCAGGGGTTGGGTGGAGGATGGTTGACACCTGCTGCACCGCTCCCCCACCCATTGAGAATCTGTCATGTCCAGGTTTTCTCAGGTGTTTAAAACTGGAGCACCAATGGGGCTGTAGCTCAAACCGCACAAATGTTACCACGACGAATGACACAATTTATGTCATAAATTGTTCAAGATCATGAGCCTAGTAAGCATTTCAACATGGCCTGTGTGCCCCTGTAACAACATTTCGACCTTTATCTTCATAAGGCCAAGATTCTTAGCAGTCAATGACATCCTCCACATTTCCAGGGCACACACTGGGCCTTGGATCCTAAACCCCTGGTCACCCTTAAGGACGGCTGGATCTAATAGCCGTATGGCATATGCTATTAGACCATCATTTTGACTGACAGCCACACTGTGGCAACAGAATTTGTATGAGATACAAGATTTTGCATCATTCGATCCCTCTACTAGCCCTAGGGCCCCAACTGTGCTCCGACTCAAATTTCAGAACACCGCCCATTACGCTCTAACCCACGGAACATTACATGTAACTTGAAGAAATCATGTGAGCTTTGTGGCTAGGAGATGCATTTTCAATGTACCATTGTGTGAAATTTTTAGAACATCATTTGAACGAACATATCACTGTGCACCAAAAATTTGTAGGATATATCATTTTGAATTTTTACATAATGGCCTATATGGGCCCTTTAATGATCTTTGACCATGACCATCGATTAAATGGAACATATCTCATGGGTTAATTAACATTGTGTCCAAGGTTTGGTCCCATCCGAGAATTTTTGGTATATTAATATATCCTGTCGCACACTCGCACAGCTTCCACTTTGTACAGCTAGAGTTGTAAGATGCTTGGCTTTGGGTTTGTGGGGGGGTGGGGGGGTGGGGAATGCTTTCCCTCCCCGTTCCAATGACTGTGGTTTACTCTATGAACATTCTAGACGTAGTCATCATTGTAAACAAGGTTGAAATCGAAGGATTACTTGTGGTGAACTGCTCACAAGGTCTAATATTTAACATATATTAAACCATACATATTGTACAGTAAGGGAGTAAGAGTAGTAACAGTGATTCTTTGCAATCACACTTTCCGGTTGTCGAGTCTTACCATTTCCAGGGCCACCATGCGAAGAGTGGTGACCCACACACGGACTAACACCTAAACACACATCCACGCAATTGCAATACTACCACAAGTTTGACCTCCGTTACCTTGACATTGTTTGTCTTCACTCTCCCCCCACCAAGTTTCTTGTATCGGACTACTCTTAGTTTTTGTGTGAACCATGCAAATGAGCGCAGCATCATGCATTAAGTCCCCATGCAACCATCATCTGGGTTTTACTACGGTAACATTTTGTACACGTGTTCATGATCAACCATAATACTCCCTGCTAGCAACCCCCCCGTGGACCTGCCAACAGCATTTTGCAGCCCCGAGGGGACTGAATTCCCTCCCCCCCCCCCCATCCGATCCGCGGTGAGGGCCACTGGTGACCCGTCTCGCAATCGTCAGGGAGAACGTTAAATTGTGTGAAGTGTTTTCTTTCAGAAACGACAACAGAAGAGACGATACACCACCATTTTTCACGAAGATTGCCCTCTACAGATTCCATGGCCACAATCCCCCCGCTCCCCCCCCCTCCCCTCCTTCCCCCCACAGAGGAATCTGCTACATGTCTGCTCATACTACTGTTGAGTACATATAACCATCTGAACCTGGAGTGCAACACAACATGCTTGACAACTGAGGACAATAACAACACTGATGTGATAGATAGTTTAGATTTGGCAGGCGTCTAGGTCTTCATTATCCAATAACTGGAATTCCAGGTGAAGCCGTGTCTGTAGTTTGGAACTTATCTTTGAATACTGTAAGGAATAGGTGATTCTGCAGGATGTTCATTTGCAAGTAGTCTGTGAAGGGCAACAATCTATCTTACACTCAGCTTCAGGTCTACAGACCTGGATATTACATAAATTGGGAAGCCCCTATTCGGAGATTACATCATGTTAAAAAAAGTAACTTGAAGGAGTGTTTCCTAGGTTAAGGTCACAAGCCCAGTCCGTTACATGACGAGTAGGTAGGGGAGCAGAAGCATGATCTTAGGATTGAAATGATTGAATTTCAGAAGACAGATTTTTCTTACTACCCCCATCCACCAAATAGGCTGTACATTTATGATTTGGTGTGCCCCCTCCTCATATCTTAGATCCTGCTTGTGATGTCCTGAGAGCACCCTTGAGATAATAATCTATTAGGTAACCATGAAAACGTTTGGGGGTAGGGTGCATTGCATACTTCTAATAATATTTCATTTTGAAAAATTAAATATATTTATGTCTGATGGTAGTCCTTTCATTGAATTCATGCCAATATATCCTCGAACTCTCACCCTGTACGTGTTTTCGGGTTAATCACCAGAGGTTTATTTTAGCTGGGAGCCAGCTTTGTTTGGAGCATGTGATCTGTTAAATGTCCCATGATACATAATGGCGAAATTACACACTACTTTCTCATCCCTATCAAAATTTTAACCGGATTTCCATATCTCGCTAAAATCATTCTTGTTATTATCGGTTTTTGTTTTGTGCTTCGTTAGTGCAATAACTTTCTTTTATAGGCTTCATCCAATTGTTCTAGCACTTTGTACACTTGTTTCGCACTATAAAATCTTGGGAGGTTCGAAAGTATGCATTACTGATAAAGTTGGTCCCCAAAAAAATTCAACGTCCCAGAGGGTCAAATCTGTGTTCTTTTTTTCTGATTTCCTTTACTGTATTGACAGATTCGAAAGAACTTGGTAGATGTGAACTGTTGTTAGTCCAACCCCGAACAAATTTAAAGTCATGTCAAGGGTCACATTTGCAAAATTCATGCAATTTCCTAACCTTGGTCATATTTGTAGTAACTTGGAAAATGTGGACCACAGTTGGGCCTGACCCACAGTTTAATGCTTCTAGTCCACCGGAGCTGCCGAATAGGCATGATTATCTGAGCTTTCCTTCTATTAAAATAAAGTCCACTAAGGTCATTTCTGCAGGAACATACATGTCCATTCAACCGTTTACCTGCCACACATGTATAATCTCAAGATGGGTCCACCCAATACTGTCCCGGGGTCCGATGTTCCTGGGGTCCATTGTTCCTGAGGTTCCGGACCACAGGGAACATACCCTCATAAATTTTGTGTCATGAACTTATACGCAGTCAAGGAACATATCGACCCCAGGAACATCAAACCTTGTGAACATCGAAAACGTCGGGAACCTCAAACCCTGGGAACATTGGCAGAGCCCCGCTCCCGAACCTAGCTAATATGACCCCCTGGTAGTAGACTTTTTTTAATTTTCCAATTTTAATACAGAAGGATTTTTCAAACTCCGGCATTACTGAACTGGGCGAATGTGGACTATAGTTTGTTCTTGAACAACAGGTAGGTCAATTCACTGAGGTTGGGTTCCTAAGTTATGTGCCTACAAGACCATCAGCTGAAAATTTTCCAATATGTCAAACTGAGCACAATTGATCATATATGATCAATTTGCTTAGTCCATTCCTAACAGGTTGGAGAGTACCAAGAGCCATGTGTGAGTGACAGAATCCCAGACACGTCATTTAGATACTTGTCCCTGATGTGGGCGAGCTACTACAATATTGTGACCAACATGGTATACTACCCATTGCTTCGCTCTACATATGTTCCGTTAGACATTTAGTGTGAATACATACCCACTGTTTTTGTACATTAGTTGTATATCTGGGGATATGGCCAGTAGTTCTTTCTCTAGATGATGGGTAGGCCCTAGCCAGGCCACTTAGGCCCAGGCTAGACTAAAACAATAAACTGACGCACATGTTGTAGTCGAAAGGGCAAGCTGGCAAATCCGGGTCTAGGCCGAGGCCGCAACCCTCGAGGCCGAGGCCGCACCCTCGAGGCCGAGGCTGAGGCCCACCTTCCGAGGCTGAGTAGCCGGGCAATAATTACATCATGAAATTTTAAAGCATCAGTGTTTAAATTCATGAATAATTTTGTTATGCCTTCCCCATGGCACAGCTAGTCATTATGATTAATCTAATGGAGACAGAAGGTTTGAATTCCCAAAATTAAGATTGAACAAACCCAACGTGCCTCAAAATTTTATTCTTGAAGCGGTAATCATAAGGAAAAAAAAAGATATAATGCATATGTGAAAATGTTAATGCTTTGTGCATTTGCTAGAATGTTCCACTTCTCATGCAATTTAGACTACCACCACCTTAATATACAGTTTATAGTTGACCCCTTTTGGCATTTCAAACCTACACTAGTTTGTGACTCGTCAAGTGCACAGTGACTGGCCTTAGAACAAAGGATCATGTCACTGCATTGTAAAAAACCAAGTAATTCATAATCATTTTGCCTAGGCAGTAAAATACTTCACTCAATCAATCCAAACCACAGTGACTAAAACCTAAAACAAAAAAACCAATCAAAAAAGCAGGAGCCTAGTGATTACCTTGACTGCCTTGAAGTTTGTTGACCTCAAGATGACCTTTGTCCTGACCACAAGACAATAGGATCTGGACTCATCATGAGTAACCCACATATCAAGTATTGGCTGATCCATCCAAGATGTCGTGTTGTCGTTTTAACAAACCCAGGCGTCACACACACACACACACACCACCTGCGTAGCGCGCACCCACACGTGCGCGCACAACACACACCACACGCACACCCGGGTCCCCCACGGGTGTCCAAGTTTCCCCACGAGAAAAAGGAATGACACGAAAAAATCTAATACCTTGCGGAGGGGCGTTGTTTTACTCTCCAACCCAACAAATTTGTAAAACGTTCGTCCTCTCGCAAGGAATTTCGAAGTTTATTCTAAGCTGGATCCCTATCGATATTGCCACGAGCTGTTTGTAGATAGATTGAGGTATGATATGCTGATCTTAAACTTGAGCGAGGAACCTGGTTATTATAGAAGATATGAGGCTCGAGAAGAATTTCCATCTTTGTTATAGGATTTTCGCTATAAAGGAGGTTGGAAGTATTTATACTGTCAGGGCAATTAGCTCCCTCGTCAGGGTGTGTTAATCGTAGCGTACCCACTCGGGCCCCCCAACGAAATGGGTAATTCCCAGATGGGGGAACCCCCTCACCGCTTTCGCACCCTTGAGGCCTATGCACAGTTTTATGCACTGGATACTATAATTTCACCTCCTACTCCTACTACGACATAGGGAGGCGATCAGTGAGTGAGTGTTCACATGTGGCCTGCCGTACAGGTTCACTCTTTGACACCAGCATACAATGGATGGGTTCACTGTGCAGTGCCAGTGCATCAGCACTGTAAGTTGTCTAATGGCCAGCTAGCTCGCTTGGCAGCCTGCCCCTCCAGCCTGCCCTGGGGACTACGAACATAGCACACAGCACTGTCGAGTGCAGCGCTAGGTACATTTTATCGCGATCTTTTGGGTGATCCCGAGTATGCTACGTTAGCTCAAGTTGTCCGCGGTAATTTCACAATCCAAACCATAATTTGGTGTCATATTTTTTTTTTTAAAATTCATTGTCTATATTTAGATAGCCAAAATATTAGTTCCGGCCTTGACCCGGCCATCGCCCAAACCCGAGGCCGGAAGCTCCGAGGCCGAAGGCCACCGAAAACTGGCCTCGAGTCCTCCAACCCTGTCGATCTGAGATAGTATACACACTGCGAAGATTGGCTAGGCCATGACAGCATAACTAATATACAAGACAAGTGAATATAAAAAGATACTTGTAGCTGAAAGGAAGATACTAATACGCCACTCTTCACATTTACTGCAAATGTAGTGTTATGTAAGTGTTTGCCGGTCATATTATGCACATATCAACTTACCCCATATCAACATGCATGGCTGGAAAGAGAAAGGGTGATGTTTGGCCAGCTGTTCCAATGGCAGTGGTTGAGGGTGCATTGTCATACCGGTTATCATTTATAGTTCACCAGATCCCAAACCCACGCTCTCAATGGCTGTAGCTACGGTGGCCTAGAACCCATGAGATATTTCTAGGGGCTTTATGGGTGCAGCTCAAGTTGGTTTAAATTAGTGCAATCAGGCTGTAGTGGTATGGAAAAGGGTTTGGGTTACACTTTGAAACCCACCACTTACCCACTTCTCATGCCCCATGGAAGATGTATGTTTTTTGCAAAAAATGAATATTCCACCAATTTGAGCGAACCAATGTTGCAATATTAATTTCAGGCTCAATCGGCATTGCTCGGTTTGCAGATCCACTATATCTCAACCCCCCCCCCCCTGGCAAAATCGGCTCGGGCATATGCCGAGCAACCCTGACAACCTTATACCAAGTCACGCTCATGATGATGTTTTTAATAGTGTGTTTGTCAACACTAGGGGTACACACCGGATTTGGAAGTTTCAAATCCCAACCAGAATTTGCTGGCCACAGAGCAATCTCGATTTAAGTGTATCAACAAACATACCGTATTCATTCCTCGCAGCGCGCCATGGCGCTTGCAAAAGTTTCAGTATGGCGCTTAAAGAGTATAAGGCGTACTTTACACTGTTTTGTATGCGTTTCGGGTGTATTTTTGCTGAGACTGAACACAAATTCAACATCGCCACAATTGAGCAAACAATGTTCTATTTCCACAAGCAGTGATCCTCCCCCTCCCCCGCCCAACCCGCCCTTCCCGATAATGACTCACGAAAACGATAAGTTCAATTCCGCCGTAATATTACTAGTTTATATGCTATGTAAGTGCGCTATACATATAAAACGCTCAAACTACGGATCATCAGGGCTATGGTAGAACGGGCGTACGGGACACATACTGCATGCCACTATGGGATTGAGTACCGTATCCACGCCAGTCACAGGCCACAAACAAAAACGTGTATAGCGGAGCGGCGATGCGAGGGCTTCGCGCGATTCGGTTTTAGTTGTTTTGTGTATGGTGTGGGCTGTCATGCACTTGCCATAGCGAGCATAGTGCTGTGCTACTGCAGCAGGCCTCGAATTTAAAAGTTGGAATGGGCAAGGCAATTTTACTGAGGGCAATCCAAAAATTGCCGTCGGTTACATTCAAAATGGCCGGGCACCCAATGCAATTTTGAACAATTTTTTACAGGGCAGAGGCAATCTGAAAAAAATACAAGAGCAAAAGGCAAATTTATAGCGAAATTACCAGGGAAGTTTTATTTTGACCGTGTAACTGCTCTCATCATACTAACGTAACGTTATTAGCGAGACTCCAGTGTTTCTTATCGGTCCCCTTCAACCGCCTCGATTTAGACAATGATTTTTCAACTCGTAATTAATTTACTCTCGATACCTCAAAGAAGCGTTTTTTATTATTTTCCATGAAAAACAAATGTAGCGTTTCTGGCATATAATTCATTCACGCGATTCATGTAGGTCTTACTGATATATTGCAATTTAGTATGTTATGTGAAAAGTTTTGTCGTTGCGAAGGAACTTGCGAGCAACAAACATCATACCGTATCACCTCAAATCCCCACACACACATACCCCGCCGCACTTCACGCTACGCTGTCCCTGCATGCTGCCGCAAACCGTTCGACGGCCAGTTGAACAACCATGTGCGCAGCATGGCAATGCATATAGCTAGCAGGCAAGTGATATTAATTGCTCAGAAGTTAAGGACAATTAGGTCACTTACGTAGGCCTCGCGGTGATTCTTACTGCCGTTCTTCATTATATATGTCAAAAAAAAATGTTGGCGCATCGCTGGGCCGGCCAAGGCCGGGTTAACGTTAAATTAATGCACTTTATCTATTGTTTCCACGTACCAATTCCTACCGACATAAATGTATACATGATGGTTGAAGATCATCCGATTATGTTCGATGCTGGAGCAAAGATTCGTAGCCTACCTACGCGATGAATTGTACAGTATCGCTTGCGTTACTACCTAATGCTCCATGGGTTGCGTACGTCAGTCAAGTTTTTACTTTTCCTACGCAATAGTACGGTACCATTGCCCTACACGGAATAACGTATGTAATTGTGCCAAACAATATAATACAAATGATGAAAGGCCTAATCAATGCAGAATTGAGTAAGCATGAAATGCGGAAATTCTTGACACTTTTACATGTAATGGAACCTTACGTTTAATGGAAACATTTCAGAAGTTGCTGTAGGTATTATCGCTATTTTAGAGAGGGGGAGGCAACCGACGGCAATAATCAATTAGGGCCCAGTCACTGCCGTCGGTGCGGCTTGAAATGTGAGGGCATTACGGCAAATTGGCAGGGCCCCGACGGCGATTGCCGTCGGTTAATACGAGGCCTGTACTGCAGGCCCCCAAAAAATGCCAACAGAAACACTATTTCCATGCTTTTCAGCCGCGCATATAAACTTTATAATTACAAGAGTTTGCAAAAAGTTTGGTGAGTGGCTATCGGAGAGAATGGGCGCTTACACGGATTGAATACCCTATAACTGTACAACTCAAGTGATTGCCATGGTTATGTATTGTTGCTCTGCACAGTGCCACATGGAGAAACATTAATGCTGCAGTGACAACATGTTGATTTTGAAAGGAACAGAGAACCAATGGTTCATAGCTCAAACCGGACAAATTTCAATATGTAGTTACTGTTTTGATGTGTTATTGTAGTTGGTGCATCGTTTTCACTTATATTGACCTTTGATGACACTGAGCAAGCATCACAAAGTATAACTTTATTTGTGGGAAAGACATACATTAGTTTCCAGGCAATGCATCATAGGCTCCCTCAAGACCTTTGACCTGACTTTTGGGTGTCAAATGTCACCCAGCAATCATGATTTATGTCCCCTCTGTCACTGTCTATCAAGAGCATAGCATATCATCAAAGCAGACTCATGAGCATGACCCATTATTCCAAAAACATTATGACCAAGTTTGGTCAAGATCCATCGAAGCACGACACATTTGGTGGCCAAAAATCAAAGTAAAGACAGACAGACAGAAAACAGACAGACAGATAGATAGCTAGATAGATGAGCATTACAAGAGCCCACCCGGATGAGACTGGTTGAGCTTAATATAAATGGGCCCCAAATTCCGAACTCCTCCCATGCCCTTTACGCAATGACAAAATGTAACTTCGAAGAAAATCCATTGAAGCTTCATTGGGAGGAACTGCAGTCCAAGTACTAGTATTGAACTTTCATACAATGCCTCGGACTCAATTGGACCCTGGACCAAAATTCCTGACACCCGAGGTCCTCCTGTATACCTCATTATGCCGTATGTCAGCAACTGCACCAAAATTTGTAAGAGTGCAGCATTTGCGTAATTCCACATGATGGCCATGGGGTCATTATTTCAACATTGATTGCCATCATTGACTACCTCCCCTTGGAAAGCTCTGCTCACCTACCACAGACTACCGGTCTTTCAATCATGATCCACCTAGGCCCCAGTGGGCCTTAGGTCCAAATTATGAACACCCCCAATGGCCCTCTACCCAGGACCATTACATGTAACTTATTAAGACACGGCGATCGCCCCCAGTGTCTCGCCTGGGTTCCACATTCGATCGTGGGCTTCTTCAATAACAAAATAATGATAATACATAATAATACTACAATGTTTAATAGCGATTATCACAGGAGTGCCTCATTCACAGATAGTTGGTGAGGAATGAAAAAATGCACTAATAGCAATAGCACAGTGATCAAGTAATTGTGAACACGTAATAGTATCAACCAATACCTCCTATATTTGAACATTCGATCGCCATCATTGACTACGCCCCTTGGAACAGCAGTCCTAAGAACACAGACGAACAAAGTTCTTCAGCATGATTCGTACCTACCATTTCCCCCATTATAAACCAATCATTTACTGTGTTATCAGTTCTCTCTGGATTACTGATATTGGTCCAAAACAAGTGGTACTGGCCTAAAGCCATAAGTTTTCACTCTAAGACTCAGTGTCATTTCAAAGCGTAGTTGGTTTCGTCTATGTAAAGCCCTATCACATATCCCGCAAATCGACGTTTTATTTCTTTGCCCTGCAACTCCTAAAATAAGCACCTTTATTTAAGACTCAACCTTTGAACCGTTGCACCCTTGATCTTCAGATGTTGTTGATCCACTGAAACCCAAAATTATCCGATGACAATCCTCTACGAGCACCCTAACTGACTTATTTCACATATGTTTATTAGCCTTTTAACAAAACTTTAGCAAATTATTCTCATTAAATGACCTTCCGTGACCTTGCACTGTGTGGTGCCTTTATCGGATTTGAGGTGTTCATATCCACCACGTTCATGGGGATTCTACCAAACATTAAAAGCTGACAAACAATTATGCAAATTGGACCACTTAAAATTCTATTCGTCCTGAATGACCTCTATTGAACCTCGTCTCACTGTAAATTTTCGACTGATACATAACCATCTCCTGGAGTTTCGTGAAAATCCACAAACTTTTCAATTCAGAATCAATTATGCAAATTAGACTAGTAATTTCCACATTCAGCTAGGACAATCCATTCAGTTCATCTACACTTCATAGTTTGTTATAAACGCTGAACTGCATCACTAATGCATCTACCGCTCAAGAGATCTTGTACAACAGCTTTTGGGTCCATTTCCATTAAAATATGCATACAATATGCAAATCAGTAATGTCTTCTGGTACGAAAGTAGATGCACATCGCAACTGTCCCTACCGTACACCTCCACAAACAGGGTTACATCATGAGGGCTTCTACGGTTAGGAGATATCGAATGGCACATACGGACAGACAGACGGCCGGACAGACAGCCGACAGACCCCCACACACACAAGTGATCACTATTTTGTCGCCTTGAAAAAAGTCAGAAAGCGAGCCAAAATCGATTGAAGCTTGTGGGAGGAGAATCATTTCAAGTACCATTGTATTAAACTTCATGAAATGGGCCTTGGGCCCATTAGGACCTTGGATAACAAATTCCTGAACAACCTGAAAGAACAGCTTGTTAGAACCCTCACTGTGACTGAACATCAGCACTGAGCATCAACATTGGTAGAGTAGCAATTTTTCAATTTTTCCCCACTTTTTGGCCCATTGTGATCTCCATAGCATGAACCACATGAACATAGACAGACAGACAGACAGACAAAAGATAGATCGATGATAGATAGATAATAGTAGATAAGAATAGATAGATGATAGAAGATAGATAGATAGATAGATGATAGATAGATATAATGATATGGGCATCACAATCGCTTCAACCAGCATAGCTGGTTTGACTAAAATCCTGTTAAATGTGAAATCAAAAGGGATTAAAATTTTGACTATTCAGTCCTTGATCTGAAAAATAAAGCGTTGTTTTAGCTGTCGTGTGTCTATGAGTCATTACTAACGGAAAAGATGGGAACTCCCCTAAAATTTTGGTATATTAATACATATCAGAGCGCACACACGCACAGTTCCAATAGATTTGTACAGCCCAGGCCTTGTATTGCTTGCAGAATGCAGTGTACTGGTGCAGTTTGGCAGAAAAAGGTTTTGCTGGTTGCTGGGGAGGGGGGGGGGAGGTGGGGGTGAGGGATGAGTCCAATACTGCACATGGTTTTGCTATAGCACATTCTAGAACTGAGTCATCAAAGAAAACAAGGTTGATAATCTGAATTTACATTGTTTAGAGATTAGGACAAACACAAATGCAAATTGTGAATCCAGTGCAGATGAGTGGGCACAAGGTAGCTTTGCCACGCACCAATTCCTGACTTTTGAGTCCCACCATTCTTACCATTCGAAGAATCCAGTGAGAAAGTGTGAAACACACAACACCCGGCACACACACATATACACAAACCATCCATGCAAAAAGAAACCACAATTTTACCTCCAGTTACCTTGGAAGAAATTTTCTGGACTAATTTCGTCTCCACTCCCATCCCACCCACCAGTGGTTTTGTGATCGGACTGGTTTTTTGCGTAAAACCTGCAACATAGAGCACAGCAGACATGCAGTAAGGCCCACTTTCGAACTCATCTGGGATTTGACTACGGCAGCATGTATGTAAGTTTCAGATCAACCATAATATCCCAGATACCAACCCCCAGCGTCCCGCCAAGGGCGGATTTTGGCAGCATAGCGACTTGTTTTTCAGATGGCCGCTGGTGAAACACCGCCATCAGTCAGGAGAGAGCCTCAATAGTAAAAGTGTTTGTCGGCCGGCGCTCCGCCACCGGGCACTATCTCTTGTCCTCTGGCGGGTTCTGCCGGTGGCCCCCCGACGGTGCTGGCCAAGCGTACCGGAGGAGGTCCACCGGTGTCTTGCTATCTGGATCTATGAACGCTCACAGTGTTGTTGGATCTACAGTGTTTTTGTGATCAACTATTTCATAGGCCAGTGATCCTTCAGCAACGACAAAC
>JAODTK010005190.1:0-10593 GCA_026419785.1 Sclerodactyla briareus | reverse complement strand
ACCTATGTGTGTATGGGTAATTGTTAATTGCATCAAACCCTCTATATGATCAAGTGGTACTGAATGTCATATTCAACTGATCCACCATACTGTTTCCACAGCATTGTGCCGACTATGAAGTGTATTTTTTGCTATATCCAGCCAGTCACTTCAAACATTTTCTACATCGACATATTGATCTCAGACACACCAACTGGCGATGAGTGAAGTTTTTTTTTTCGCAGAATTTATTCAGGTTAAAACATGTAATTCGAGGGATGTAAAAGTAAGTGCAAAGTATATAGGATATATTTTTTTATTGAGGCTGTTTCATAATGCCAGTAACAACCAAATTATTGCCAAACCTATTATTGTTTATATATTCCACACCCCCCAACTATCTCCTTTTGTGACTACTCCAGTCTGATTGTTTACTCACTTGGCTGTCCTAATCAGCCATCTGTTTTCTTCGCAATTACAGGCACTGGTCAAGTAACTCAACAATGAAAAGTTACTTGATTTCATTGTTTGCAATAGGATGAAACTCCTATGTAACAGTGGCCCCTGCTGCGTACTGGGTGTTTGGAGAGATATCCTGGAGATCTTGTATCTCAAGATATTCATGTTTTTCCTCCCCTTAATTTTGGGATTGTATAATAATACTAAAGTGAATTTTTTTTTTCTTAATTGTGTCATGAACAGTCAAGATTTCAAATTCAGATAAATAATGGACTTGGCTTCACCTCAATTTTTATTTAGCTGAATTTTGAGGCTCAATTGTTATTTACTGAGAAATCTCACTCACGAAAATTTTATTACCTGACTATCCGTTAGAGTCACACTGTGGTGTGTTAATGTGTGCGTCGGTGTGTGTGTTTGTATGAATGACCCAAACAAGGACATTCTACCGAATTCTACTCTACTGAGCAACCAGGGCAGCCCTCTCGAGGTTCTCGCTATTTGGGTCATTCATGATCTGCCCTGCCACCAACATCAATTGCAGGGGTATCCAGATCATCGAGCTCCCCTACTATTGTACTGTGTGTGCCCTGTGTGTGATGTGTTACATACATATCATCCCGGGGACACAGGTACATTGCACATACAGAATGGGGATGTTTCAATACTATCCAAATGGGGACTGTGGTTGAGAGCCTCCTACGTGTAGGCATGATGTGTGTGCTGTGTGTGAGTGTGCATGTTCACGTCTGTCTGAATAATATGCTTCTATTTTATTCTTTCACTGTAGATAGAAATCAGATCTATATATGTAAAGATAGTAAAGTAGTACTTCGTTGGTTGTAAAACCGATCATTCCATTGGTTTTCTGCCAGTATCTTGATCTCTTCCACATGAATTAAAATATTGATTGCTGAAACTGATCATCACCTTGAAA
This sequence comes from Sclerodactyla briareus, assembly GCA_026419785.1. Lineage (NCBI taxonomy): Eukaryota > Metazoa > Echinodermata > Holothuroidea > Dendrochirotida > Sclerodactylidae > Sclerodactyla > Sclerodactyla briareus. The sequence continues at coordinate 9,218 of JAODTK010005190.1, read as the reverse complement.
GAGAGGTCACTAATAGCTCCATTTATTCAGTTATTGTATTTGGCATTGCAATATTAGGCCTTCAAACCTTGATTCACAGGTCCTATTCTTTGTAAGTTGAGAATTTATTTGAATTTCTTCAAATTGTGTATTCTACCAAGACATTCCTGCTGTGTTTCCCTACCATTTCTCTTCTTGTGTCCAATCATCATTAATAATGATGGTTCATTATGAAGCATTGAAGCTACAACACTGAGTACAATCTGTAGATAGAAAAGTAAACATGAATAAAGTTCCTTTCTTGTTTCATGTCGCTCGGCTGCTGTCTTCTATTCTTTCATACTTATGATTTTGTTGGTCTCGTCCGAACCTCAGCGATCACTTTAGTGTGGTGTTTTGTGTGTATATCCAACTTTCTCCGTCAGCCCGACCAATTTTTGAGGCCTAACAAATTGGAGGAGCTATGCATTCAAGGGGGGGGGGGGGGGGGGGGGGGGGGGGGGGGGGGGGGGGGGGGGGGGGGGGGGGGGGGGGGGGGGGGGGGGGGGGGGGGGGGGGGGGGGGGGGGGGGGGGGGGGGGGGGGGGGGGGGGGGGGGGGGGGGGGGGGGGGTGTCGTGTGTGTGTGTGTGGTATGTAGTGTGTGACGCCTCATTAACTCGACCCCATGAATGGATGAAAGATCGACACTTGATATGTGTGTCCCATGATGATTACATGCATTTTTGGGGTAGGTCAGAGGTCATCTAGGGTCACCAGAGGTCAGAGTCCAGAATGGGTTGGTCGACAGTTGAAATTTGGTGTATAGCTTTCTATGGGGAGTAAAGGACCCAGATTGTTTTTGGGTATGAATTTTGGTCAAAAATAAATTTGGTTTGAAACATGATAATCGACCCCACCTGTGGATGAAGCTCATACCCATGGTATGTAAGTTCCCCATGATGAGTAATGACCCTGTTGTGTTGGGGGTCAGGTCAGGTCAGGTCAAAGGTCATCTGAGGTTCAGCAGCGTCAAAGTCCTGAAAGTCCTAATAGACCAAGTCGAATGGTTGGTCTGATTCAGTTGAATTTAAGTGTTGTAGCATTTTTAATGGGAACTACAGGAACCCTGTTGTTCTTGTTAAGGCCAGGGACATTGTTGATAAAAATGGGAATTTGTGGAAGTCCAATCTTTCGCAAAATTCATCTTTTAAGCATGATAACTCGACCCAGTAGATGGTCTCATAGTTGTATTTCTGATTCCCATAATGAGCCCATGAACCTCTTGGTTGGGCCAGGTCTCGAGGCCACCTGAGATCACCGCACGCCCAACGCAGAAAATCCTCTAACCCTAAAAAGTATGCTTGTCTGATCTGGTTGAATTAGTGGTGGCTTCCTTTGTCAAAACACAGGTACCTGTGTAATACAGCTGAAAAAGAGTGAATATTTTTAATTTAGTGTATAGCTTCATTATTAGAGGACAGTTAAACCCTTTGGTTGGTTGGTGGGAATGGGAAATTTGCGACGTTATTGCCCATAATGAGCTGGTACAAGCTCACATTTTGTCCTTGTGTCTGGCTATAGGTTGTCAGAAAACAACACAGAACATTCATGAATCACTAAGCCTTTTGGCTTTCTGTATTCTTAGAGTCATCATTTAAACAGAACATTTTGGGTCTTGTGTTCACATTTTCTACAAAGTGTGTCTAGTGAAAAGCACTTCATCTCCAAATGCATTGCACCCTACTACAGAGATGCCATTTTTCAGCAAGTGAAGAATAAACTTCAGTTATTTGGTACCTGTGTGGGCTGACACAATGTTTGAGGGAAATTGGGAATTGGAGCAGGCCTAATAGTCACCAGATTTAAATAGCAATTTTCACTCTGAAACGACATACAAGCCTTTTGTTGTGGATTTGAAAGTTTTCATACATCCACTCCGGGCATTGGTTACAACTAAGAACTAAAAAGCTATGTGTAGCTGATTTTTGTCTCGCCTGAACTTTGTTAAGGGAGAGACATAGTGGTCACTTCGTTGTGGTGTGTGTCTGTCTGGTCTCTGTCTGTCTGTCTGTCCATATGTGCGTTAGATTCTCCTGAACCGTGTAAGCCCATCATGCTGGACCTTCTTGTGGAGGTGCGGCGGTTAAGGGTTGCCGTGTGGGCTCCACTTTCGTCCAAAAGACCATTCTCATTTGCATAAATTTGCAATACTTTAATGAAATTGGCCTCGGACCTGCTTGTGTACAAGATATCTCTGATCGGTAGATTCATTGTTGCTGTCGGGTATTCAACAACTAGAAGTGTAACACGAACTGATTCGATTCCGCCTTATATATGCTAATTAAGTATCTAATTGCATTTTCTGCATATTTTTGAAGTGCGTTTGATTTGTGACGAAACTTGTGGAGATGGTTTATCTATCGTCCCAATAAATTTTACATAAGGGACAGGTCACCGAAGGTTCAGTTAATGTTCTATTTGCATTCACCTGGTCTAATTGCATAATTTTTATGACAGATTTTAAAGTTGGTTTTAATCCTCCCGAAAACTTGTGGAGTGGTATCCTTTGATCTGATAAAGTTAACAACAGTGCAAAGGTCCTTTAAGGTCATTTATGTGATATTGCATAAATTACGCAATTTTTCAAATTTTTTACTGGGCCGTACAATTGGAAAGGTACAGTCATTGTGCTCGTAGAGATTTGTCCATGGTAATTTTGGGGTTCACTGATCAAACAACATCTGAAGACAAGGTCAAAAGTCACAGGTCAAGTTTCAAATATGCTTATTTTAGGATTACAGGCCAAAGATAAAACTGTCAATTTTTGTGGTATGTGATATCGCTCTGCGTGCTTCATAACGAAACTAACTCCGCTTCAATCTGACACCTGGTCTTCAAGTTACCAGGGGCCCAAGGTCGATTTAATACCTTTTGGGCGATAGCAAGGCGTGTGTATCTATTACATAATGCTTTGGGGGCATGGTGCATCACATCGAGGCACGCATTTTTTCCATTAAAACCGTCATGTCATCAAGGTCATTTAAGGTCACTCATGCCAGAACTGCAAATAATACATTTCCTCACACTTCTATGACTGTGTGTGAATATGCTGAATTTGGGGGACCTGCAGCATATTATCAATGGTAACAAAAAAAATTTTTTCATAAAACTGTACTGTCATTAAAGGTCATTCAAGTCACTTAGGGTACCAATAATGCGAATATAACATTCCCTGCAATAGCCTCCAAAGACTGTCTGTGCATAGGCTGATGTTTCGAGACACGTCTCATTTAGATGGGAATATTTCATAAACTGTTATGTTATCAAATCCATTCATTATCCGAATCTTAAATGTGAGAATATTGAAAGTAGTAAATAGCCCTCACAAAACACTCCATACATGTTTTGATTATTTTTTCCCCTCTCGGCTACGCATTTAAGAATGGTATCGTCTAGCTCATCATCACATCAATATATAGAACTATCTATTTGAATGTTTTCACTCTTCAACTTTCAACCTCTCAGGTATGGTATTACCATTTATCTGAACTAGTATTCCTAGCTGTAACAGACAGAGATTCATTTATTGTCTTATTTCAACTTCATGGGCATACCTGTTGACAAAATGTAGAGTACCATGGCTGCACAATTGATTGAGCAGCCGAGTTACAGTGGAATCCCCCTACTGTATATCACCTAATATAGCCATTCACGCAATACCGTAGGGCCATGTCACAGCCACACCTGATGTTGCAGGTTACACCACAGGAATGCTGCAAGTAGCTGTGTGTGGACAGGGTTGGGTGTGAACTCCCTCGGGAGTAGTAGATGTATATATAAGTGCATCTCTTTGATGAAAGATGCTATTGCTATAGTTCATTTTTTTTCATTCCATCACCAATTAAAAAAAATTTCTATAATTATATTATTCATTATTATTTACATAGACTGGAGGTCATTCCGTTGTCTACTTTTGCATGGTCTCTTCCCATTTCAAGTTCGTTTGATTTTCAAAAACCTTCGCAGAGTATGTGAGAAGATTTGAAGTCATAACTGGGTCATGGAATTTTCCCGTTGGCTATTGTTTCTAATTTTACCTTGTAATTGTTTGCATGGTGACTTAAGAACCAATCACTGTCCCGCAACCAGGCGAGCCACTGGTGGCGATCGCCATGGTGTTTTCTGGGGGGGGGGTTTTTTTTTTTTGGTACGATTTATCCTTAAAGGGCAACTGCAGGATGATTTCCCCACATGGCTTATCATGCTGATAAAAAAGTTTTTTTACTGATGCGTCATCCAACCCGAGTTCATAGGACTCTCCGTAAAGGAGTTATCGCCATTTTGAAGTTTGTGTATTGTGAAGCATGTGTATGCGCAAGATCGAAATGGCATCCCATCATGCAAGAATACATGATGTCATCTTGCACAACCCTGCAAAACCCAAAATTCTTCATTTCTATTGAAATTCAAAATTAATTTCACCTCGAAAGCATTTAGTCTATGGGGGGGGAGATTGCTGTAGTGGGGTTGGTAGGGTTTGATGGTTACTTTGGAGAGAAGGACCAACAGATTCTGCTAACTGTTGACATATTCAACAAAATTAAACAATCAAATACATGACCATGATTTCCTGGTTATCCAAGTTTGACGTCATGCGTTATTGCGGCAATTGGATTCTCCCAATTCATCTGCTTGAGGCCAAAACTTTGAAGGTCCATAACTCCAGATAGGAACAGTGCGTAGAATGGGTTGGACTAATATACCGTTTTTCCATTCTTCCAATATAACCTCTTTGTACAACCTGCAGTTGTCCTTTAATCGTTTTTTGAGGCATTGTGGAGAGCCCCCTGGGTCATTGGAGGGAAAATGCCCTGGCCTTCTAGAACCATGACAAAGGGACTATAAACACCTTATGTACACCTTCAGCCACCTTCATCTCTGTTCATGGTCGTCTATCTCCTGCGCAACCCTATAAGCTTTTTTGATTCCTTGCTGAAGTCAGAGGATCTAATGCGTCATGAAACTTTGTTGTATGTGACACCTAGCCTTGTTACCAAATAACTTCGACCCCATCAGATGGCTGAAGTTCATACCTGATAATAGGTTTCCATAATTCGTACATGATTCCTATTGTTTAGGGTCAGGACAAAGGTCGATAGGTCAAGTCTTACAATCTGAGACACAATAAGTCCAGATTGCCTGTTTCTGATCAGCTGAAATTTTTGGTACGGCAGCTTTCTTGTGGGGAGTACAAGACCCTATTTTGTTTTGTGTAAATCATGTCAGATTTGGGGGAATTGGGATTTTGAAGAATTGACAATTTGGCAAATTTTAGCTCGTTAACACAATAACTGGAATGGATGGACTCATACTTGGTATATCGGTTCCCCATGCTGAGGACATGATCCCTTGTTTTGGTGTCAATCTAAATCACTGAGGTCAAGAAGGTCATAGCTGAACTATCTATTTGAATTTTTACTCTTCAACTTGCAACCTCTCAGGTATGGGATTTCCATTTATCTGAAATAGTATCATATCTGTACCAGACAGGATTCATTTATTGTCTATTTCAACCGTCATGGGCCGACCTTCCGGTCCTGCACAAAATGTAGAGTACCATGGCTGCACAATTGATTGAGCAGCCGAGTTACAGTGGAATCCCCCTACTGTATATCACCATATTATAGGCCATAGTTCCAGCAATACAGTAGGGCCAGGTCAACAGCCAACAGCCTGAGGGTGTCATGTTACACCACAGGGAATGCTTCAAGTAGCTGTGGTGACAGGGAGTGGCGTGGAACCTCCCTCGGGAGTAATGGAAGTAGTGAGATGTATATATAAAGGGCATACTCTTTGATGGTAGATGCTATTGCTATAGTTATTTTTTTTCATTCCAGCACCACTTATTTCTAATTATTATATGAACAGTATTTGTACATAGACGGAGTCACTCAGTGTGTCTACTGTTGCCATGATCCTTCAAAATTTCAAAGTTCGTTTGATTTCTATGAAACCTTCGAGAGTATTGAGAATATTTAAGTCAGAAACTGGGTCAAGGGAATTTCCGTTGCTATTGTGTCTAATGTTACTTGTAATGGTTGCATGGGGACTAAAAGAACAAATCACGGATCGCGCAACCAGGCGAGACACTGGTTGCGATCGCCTTGTTACGGTTAACTTAAAGGGCAACTGCAGGAGATTCCACATGGGCTATTCAATAGTGTAAAAAACTGAATGCGTCAGTTTTTGTTCCCAAACCGAAGTTCATAGGACTTTCCGTTTAGAGTTATCGCCATCATGGAAGCTTGTGTATTGTGAAGCATGTGTATGCGCAATCAGATGACGAAATGCACCTATGCAATAATAAAATGATGTATCCTTGCACAAACCCTGCAAACATTCTTCATTTTCTATGAAATTCAATATTAATTCACCCCGAAAAGCATTTAGTCTATGGTGGTGAGGATTGCTGTCGTGGGTTGGAAGGTGTTGATGGTTACTTTGGTGAGAGCAAGGACAAAGAATTTTGCTAAATGTGGACATATTCACAAAATGAAACAATCAAATACAGGACATGAGTCTGTGTTGTCCATTGTTTGACGTCATGCGGTATAGCGCAATTGGGATTCCCCAATTAATCTGCTTGATGGCCAAAACTTTGAAGGCCAATAATCAGATAGGAACATGTATTGCTATGGGGTTTGGCCTATAGATACAGGTTTTCCATTCTACACACAATATAACCTCTGTTGTATCCAAGCATGCAGTTGTCCTTTAAGCGTTTTTTAGGATTGTGGAGAGCACCTGGGTCATGGAGGGAAAATGCCCGGGACTTCTAGGAACCAGGACGAAAGGGACTATCACAAATATATGTAACAACCTTCAGCCACCTTCATCGCTGTCATGGTCGGTCTATCTCTGCGCAACCAATCAAGCTTTTTGATTCGTGATGAAGTCAGAGGAATCTATGCAGTCATGAAAATTTGTGTATGTGACACATAGCCTGTAAACAAGATAACTCGACCCCACTCGAGGATGAGTTCATACCATGATATATAGGTTTTCCATAATGCTTCCATGATTCCTATTGTTTAGGGGCCAAGTCAGAAGTCATCTGAAGTCAAATTCAGGTCAAAAGTTTTAAAAAATTAAAAACACGATAAGTCCAGATTGCCTGGTCTGTCAGGCTGAAATTTGTATGCCGCTTTCTTGGTGGGGAGTAACAAGACCTATTTTTTGGTGTAAATCAGTGTCAGATTGGGGAAATTGGGCTTTGGGGAAAAATTGACAATTTGGCCAAATTTTAGCCTCGTTAACACAATAACTTTGAATGGATGGAGCTCATAAGTTGGTATATCGGTTCGCCTGATGAGTACATGATCCTTTTTTTTGGGTCAGAATCTAAAGTCATCTGAGTCAAGAAGGTCCATATCTGAAACCTTGTTTGATAAGTCCAGAATGCTGAAGCCGCTCAGGTGAAATTCTTATGCAGCTTACTTAATGGGGATGTACAAGAACCCTATTGGGTTTGGGTGTAGACTGGGCCAGTTGGGGGAAATGGGTTTTTGACAACTGTTTGTGAGCTTCCCATAATGAGTTACACATGATCCCTATTGTAAATCTTGTGAGCATTTGAAGTTGACAATTGCTTAGCCTGATCAAGTCAGAATCAGTCGAAGAATCACTAGCCCTTTAGCTTTGCTGATTGCTCTGTCTCTAGTGGCATGATATTCCATCAACACCTCAAAAACATGGGTAAGAATCTATAACCAAATCATCTGGTGCATGAACAAAATTGAAACAAGATCCGGTTTTATACTGTTGTTTTTACATTATATCCCAGTCTGAAACCTTGTAAACATGATAACTGTTTAACAAAAGAAAAGGAGTCCGGAGGCCCATACTAACATGTAGGCTTGCCTATGAAGAAGGGATCCCTATTGTCTTTGGGTCAGGTCCCAGGTTTACGGTCTTAGGGTGTAAACTGTTCAAACCAAATGTTGTACTGGACCGGAGTGCCCATACTTGGCATGTAGCGGGCTTTATAGTGTAGATGATCGTTAACATTGTTGGGTCGGGTCTTGGTCGATCAGGCCTGCCTCCACTTATGATTTGCCTAACCCCCTTCCTCGCAGAACTTCCACCCGTCTCTAGTGTGCTGCAATGGTTTGGGGCGATGAACGCGTAGCCTGGCAAGTGGTGGACAACTGGCGCAAGCTTCCAACTTTAACTGCAAGCCTTGTGACGAGTGTCGAATTTTCATGAATTTCCGCAACAAAACCCACATATTTGTTTAATGGCATTTATAATAATTAATTTATGCATGTGGCAAGTTGGGAACTGCAAAAGACTAGAAGATCGTTTTTGCTATGAGTGGTCCAACTTTCTTCATAATTCTTCTTGGAGGAACATCCTGACGAACCTCCGAAATAAAGTATATCTCTCTGTGTCTTCTGCTGTTAGTCCAGTTTGCGCCTCAGAATATTGCAGGTTTAAAACTCTGTACACTATGACCGGGCTTTTTAGGTCAATAGATTTCGAGGTCTGACACCTTGTAACCTGCATTCATTGCTCAATGAAAAGAATTTAGATGGCTTCTTACTTCCAGTTGGCCATAATAGAACATACCCCCCCCCCTTTCATTGATTTTAGGTCAGGTCACCGGAGTTCAGCAAGGTGAAGGTTCTGGAATCCTTGTGAAACATGTAACTTGGTAATACCATGCAATCATATAAGTGCCCATCATGATACATAGACTGATCATGATTACCGTAGTTGATCCCACTTGTTCCATGTCATTTACAATCCCCTGAGGTTAAAGAATGCTTGTAACCTCCTTTTTATTGCCAGATGTTAAAGTACAATGGTCATGCACAGATCCATCTTTAAACTGGTACAGATGAGATGAGGGCATGGTCAAAACACCCACAGCCAAATTGGCGATTCTAACAATTTTTCCCCCTTGTTGAGTTATCTGTTTCACTTTCATCACCCTAACGATGACGTCACCAGAGGAATGATGCAAGACCCAAAATAGCAAAAGTCATGTTTACATGACGATTGCAGCCTACCTTAAGGTTCATACTTGGAGTTTCAAATAGGCTGGCCATATTGAGTGCCCGATTCCTAATGTTTTAGGGGTCGGTTCCAATATCCACTTTACGAGATACGCCAGATGGAGATGGGCCGTATTTGTATGTAGGTTGCCATATGGATAAATGGTCCATATTGCTTCGGCCATTCGGATTCCTTTCAAAGA
>JAODTK010005189.1:0-27705 GCA_026419785.1 Sclerodactyla briareus | reverse complement strand
TTTTATCAGCTGTAATCTTCAAAAAAAACTTCCAAAACAAACGTTATATTCATGAAATGTCTGATCTTGCCGCGCTAAAGTGACCTAGGCCTATTTAGAAAAACAACAGCCCAATCTATGGAGACAAATTCCCTATCCTTTGCTTTCTCCGAGGTTGCCGACGGACTCGCCTTCCTTACCAACATTAAACAGCCATGACGACTTGACGTGGAAAAGAGGCGTGCTAAGGGGGTCTGAAGAAACCCCCCCCCCCCCCCCGTTGGGCAACTCGCACTGTCAGGAACAGATTCGATTCTGTACGAATAAATCTTGGATTCCATCGACGTAAGTAGCGACGTGACATTGTACATTAGGTCATGAGCACAAATTGGGCAGGGATCTGAAAGAAATGCATATTTACCTAAATGGGTCTAACACCGAACGAGATAGGAGAACGCCACAAGAGGCACTAAAGGTTCTTTTTTCATTGGACTTCTATAGCTCAAATATTGCTGAATAAACTCAAATGATCAACTACGGCAAACCACGGCGGGGCTCTGAGGGAGGCAACTAAAAAAGATAGTGTTTTATAATATATTAGAGATGGACATTTATGTATATGATTATGTCTGCACTGCTCGAAGCGCCACTGTAGGTTCGGGGATATTATGGTTTGGTGCTGAGTGTCCCAAACTCTTTAACGCCTCATCTAATTGAATTGTGGGCGTAGTCTGCTGCCCTCTATTTGCCAGGTTTGCAGCCAGAGTTAGTTTTATATATACAAGAAACTGGACGGGTGAGGACAATAACGTTGGTTCGAAATATACACGGTCAACCGGAGGTCAAAATTTTGAGTTCTGGCCGAGATAGGTGGACGAGGACCGTTGTTAGTCCTAAGCATCAGGAAGGTCATAGGAGGTCATTTGCATAATTTTGCGATTTGTCTAACTTTAAATTCTTTACTTAAAACTACAAATTGCTCATGAAAAAGACGTTCCTTACAGGAACATCAGAGGGGCAAACCTGGAGGGACTTGCTCCTCCGAGTTGACGACGTACTTCGCCTGTCTAACAAAATTAACAGCGAATGACGTCCTGACGTGACAAACAGAGACATTGCCGCAGGGGTCCAGAAGGACACATACCCCCCGTCGGGAACCTCTGACACGTGTCAGGGAACAGATGAAATTCTGTCGGGGAATTCTAGCTGAAATTCCGAACTCTGAGGTGGATTCTGTCGGTACGGACGTCACATTGAAATTGACGTCCTGTAAAAACATAATTGTGCAAGGGTCGATAAAAAAATGCATAATTTAGGTCTGGCACCGACTATATGAAAGAATGACTCTGATGGCAATGAGGCTCCTTTTGATTCCTTGCCGAAGGCAAAAGGGAATTTATGCGGTCACGCGCCGTTCGTATGTGGTGTGTAGTGTGTGTGCGTTTGTCTCGCCCCCTCATCTCCCCCCCCCCCCTCTCTATCTCTCTCCCTGTGTGTGTGTGCGATACCCCAATGTCAGCAGGATATCTAACGGAACGCAAGCATGTATCAAGTTCAAATTAGGTATGTGGATTGCAACGGATGGTGAGGATGAACCCTATTGTTTTTTGGTAGGTCAAGGTCATTCAGGGTCTCCCTAGGAAAACCTTATATATCTCAGGCAACGAAAACATTTTATACGAAGTTAGTTATGGAAGTTTTGGTTGTCTGGGCGAACTACATATGGTGATCTACTTTGACCTACATTGACCTTTTGACCTCGTTTGACCTTTAACCTTGTGACATTGAGTGCAATTTTTCGTAATGAATAGAGTGCGTTCTTGTTGAGACAAACCATAAAGGGGTTTAGACTAATGTAAATACAAACTCTATCCGAGCTATCTCGAGGGACGCACATGTGTGAAAGTACAAGACTAGGCATAAAACATGGAATGTGTCAAATTTGAGTTTGACGTGCATCTCGGCAAACAAAACATTTAGAGGGGATGTTGTAATGGAAGTTTGTTAGTTAGGGCGAAAGCATGTAGTTTCGCTATGCCCCATGGGAGACTACATGTCGTTTGAATCATGAATATTTCGTGTGGACACCTGCCACTCAGCAAATTTAGGGATGCTTGTGTCAGATAAAGAAATTGACATAATTGTGCGCAGTACCCCGAATATATCCCGAAGGCAGGGGTATGTGATACCCATTTTGAGAAAAACGGCACCTTCAGAGCTACCCAAGTAAAAAGTGTGTATATATATATTAAATTACACCTGTATGACTCCCAATGGTCCACCTTTTATACACAAGAGGGTGGGGTGGAGTGCCTAGCCACATGGCCAGACATTTCTAAAGGAAGAGTCCTAATCATTCTAAATTGGCGAGCTTGAGATGCAGGTTCAACGACAGAATTGCCGACGTTGATTGGTAGGATGCCAAGAAGAATTACTCAAGTGTGGACGAGAAGTAGATAAACTCGGCTTCTCATCAATTAGCACAAGCATATTGCATGGCACTATGATCTATATCGGTGATAATGCTGCCATCTTACTTTCACAGAAACTGCACGATCAGAAGGGTCAAATGTCAGATAAGCGGGTCGTCAGCTCAATATAGCGAAGACTGGGTGGATACCGTGGCCGCAACTAATCTTGAAGAGAGGCACTGAATAGTATAAATGCAATGGGCCCAATGACAAATCTATGCGCGGGAGTCAGCAACACAGTCTGTCTATCGATGAGGTATATGTCCGCGCTGTACCAGAATTGTTTTCTTGATCTACAGGTGGGCGGTCCACTCAGTAGATTGATGAATGGGCTGCGATTCACACACTTTAAACGTCAGCTAGGATCCCTTTACCCTACCACATTTATCACACATGTCTACCCAAATGCACCATCATACTCTCGTGATACCATCCATTCATTCCGTCCATGATTTTCCGTTCCCAAATACGCCGCTTTTCTTCCATACGTGTCATATTACCAAGGCCGTTCCGGAACATATGGAAAAGGCCCCCGAGGAGAATTTGTTTGAGACACGACTCATGTCCCCCCGCCCCCACCCCAATGTGATGATTCTTTCCAGCTGGCATTTTCCTAACACTTGCACAAAAACCAATGGATAGAGTTCAAGGTACTGCTAATCCTTATCGTTTCTAACAGCTGACGTGCTGTTCTGGGTGTTGTACAACATAAGACCTAAGACCTAAGGACCTAAAGAACCCACCACTAAGACCCCACCAGGTTACAAAAGTAAGACCCAACTAAGACCACAACCCAAAAACCCACACCTTGTAACACTTACCCCCACACACACCACATACAACTCACACACCCCCACTACCTAAAAAAGAAAAAAAAAAAAAAAAAAAAAAAAAAAAAAAAAAAACAAAAAAAAAAATAAAAAAAAAAAAAAAAAAAAAAACTTCCCACCCCTCCAAATAAACCCCCACCCGCAACCCCGCTACATTTCCACCACACCACAACTTACTACCAAAAAAAAAAAAACTACGAACCCCCCACTACAACCAAATACCACACAACCTTACCACTCCCTTACCTTTAACTGGAAAAAAAAAAAAACACAACCCACATACAATTGCCCTGAACCGACGTTCATTCCAGGGAACATCAGAGGGTGCAAACCTGGAGGGGGACTTGCTTGCTTCCTCCGAGTTGACGACGTAACGCGCCTGTCTAACCAATTACACAGCGACGACGTCCGGACGTGAAAACAATACATGCCACAGGGTCCCCCATAAGACACTACCCCCCGTCGGGAACCTCTGACACGTGTCAGGGAAAGATTGAAATTCTGTCGGGGATTCTAGCTGAAATTCCGAACTCTGAGGTGGATTCTGTCGGGTAACGACGTCCACATTGACATGACGTCCTGAACCACAATGGGCAAGGGTCTATAAGAAAATCATATTTAGGGGTCTGGCACCGACTATATTAAGAATGCACTATATGGCACTGAGGCTCCTTTTTGACTTTCCTTGCGAATTCAAATAGGAATTAGCGGTCACCAGCGTTCGTATGTGTGTGTGATGTGTGTGTGCGTGTCTCTCCCCTCTCTACCCCCCCCCCTCTCTCTCTCTCTTCGTCCCTGTGGTGGGGTACGATCCCAATGTTCATCACGAGATCTAACGAACGCAATCTGATCAAGTTTCAATTAGGTATGTGGATTGCACGTATGGTGAGGATGAACCCGATTGTTTTTTTTGTGTTATGTCAAGGTCATTCAGGTCTCCCTAGGACAATCCTTATCTATCTCAGCAAACGAACATTTTTATAGGGAAGTCGTTATGGAAGTTTTGTTCGTCTGGGAACTACAACTACATTCTGGTGATCTGACTTGACCTCATTTGAACCTTTTGACTCGTTTAACCTTTCAACCTTGTGACATTGAGTGCTAGTTTATTTTATGACTATATTTCGTCTTTTGAGCCAACCATAAAGTGGTTTAGAACAATTAATACAACACTCCTAATCACGAGCGATCTCGAGGACGCACATGTTTGAAAGTACAAGCCACGCATAAAACACTGAATGTGTCAAATTTTACGGTTTGACGTTGGCATCATGCTCGGCAACAAAACTTTAGAGGGATTTGTAATGGAAAGTTTTGTTTCGTCTAGGCGATACTGCAATGTATTTTCGCTTGCCTGGGACCCTACATGTCGTTTGAACTCATGATATTTCGCCGTGTGTGCCACCTGCACTCAGCAATTTCGGGATGCTTGTGTCAAATTAAAAGAAAATTGACATAATTGTGCGCAGTCCCCCCCGATATAAGTCCTCAGGCAGGTTATGTGATACCCAATTTGGGAAAAACCTGCACCTTCAGATGCTACCACAACGTAAAAGTGTGTATAATTTACATAAATCCCATGTATGACTCCCAATGTCCACCTTTTATACACACAGAGGGTGGGGGGAGTGCCTACCATGGCCAGACTTCTAAAGGAAGAGTTCCACCAGAATCATTCCTAACTTGCCGAGCTTGAGATACGGTTCCACGACCTAATTTCCGACTTTGATGGTAGGATGCCAAGAAGAATTACTCAAGTGGACGAGGACTAAGATAAACTCTGTCTCTCATCAATTGCATCAAGCATATCTGGCATGCACTATGATCTAATATCGTGATTACATCTGCCACTTACTTACAGCAACTGCAACTATCAGAAGGGTCAAATGTCATATAACTGGGTGTCGAGCATATATATGACTGGATACCGTGGACCGCAAATAATACTTGAAGAGAGGCAACTGATATTATAAAGCATGGGCCATGACCCGATCTTGAGGGACACCACAATCAAGAATGGTAAGGCGGGACATATCTCAATAATAACAGACTGTGTTCGACCCCACAAGTAGCTAGCAAACCAGTAATACCATTTACAATGCACAATACTTGTACAATAACTTCGTCAGATTTTGTCAAGTACGCTGATTTCTTCTCACATACTGTCATCCTACACGTGCCGTGAACATATGGAAAGGCCACAGAGATAAGTTTGATTTTGAGACCAACCCTTCCCCCCCCCCCACCAACTGCTGAATTCCAGCTGCATTTTCCGAACACTTCACAACCATGCTAGAGTTTCAGGTCTAACTACGGCGAATCTTATCGTTTAATAACAGCCCTGACGTGCTGCTTTCTGGGTGTGTACATCATAAGAACTAAGACATAAGACCTACGACCCACCTACTAAGACCCCACCATGTACAGATTAAACCCACTAACCCCACCCAGGTAAAGTAAGACCCACTAAGAACCCCAACCAGTACAACAAAGTAAGACCCACTAAGACCCCGCCAGGTACAAAGGTAAGACCACTAATACCCCCCCACCAGGTACAAAAGTAGACCTCTACTAAGACCCCCCCAGGTTAAAAAGTACGACCCACTAAGACCCACCAGGTACAAAAGTACGACCCACTAAGACCCCAACAGGTACAAAGTAAGACCCCCCGAAGCCCCACCAGTACAAAGTAAGACCCCCTAATACCCCACCAGCACAAATTAAAGACCCCCCGGAATACCCCCACCATTTACCAAGTAAGACCCCCCCAAAGACCTCACCAGTACAAAAGAGACCCCTAAGACCCCCACCCAGTACAAAGTAGACCCCCTAAGACCCCAACAGGTACAAAGTAAGACCCCTAAGAACCAACCAGGTACAAAAGTAAACCACCTGAGACCCCACAGAGTGAAAAATTAAGCTATACTTTGCAAGAAGTGTGTGACATGTGTGTAGATCCTGGAAGGTACACTTGTTTCTACTTCTATAATTTAATAGTTAGCCAAGTCTTAGAAGCCTCATAGTTCTCAAGGGACCATTGTTTTACTCAAGTTAGCTCAACATGTGAGCATGTGTTTCATTGTAACTTCTAAGAGTACAGAGATCTTCCTGATAAAATGGTAAATTGCAGGGGGAAAGACAATCTTTCCAGTTTTTCCATTTCTTACCATCTTACCGTCTGCTCGCGGTCAAGTGATGAGTAGGAAGGGGGGGGGGGGGTGCCCTGGGGATTCTACCTAATGGGCCCGTCATAAAATCTGTCCTTCCTCCTATACCTCACCATAACCCCCATTCCCTCAATTCCATTTTGGCCCTGGCCTTACGTTTCACATTATTCGATTATTCCCAACTTTTTGGTATTTCTTTGTTTGTTTTGGTTCACTATTTTTCTCGGTTTTTTCCACTCCCTCCTTTGTTTCGCCGTTATTTACCCTTCGATTTCCCGATTTGCCTCTCGATTTCGTCAGGTGCATGGCTAGGCTATAAACACCATGGGCAAAATGATTATTGGGTTTACCACAGCAACCATGTATGACTTCAAGAGTTGTATAGTGCCCCTTGCTCATTTCTACTGTCTTTCCTGATAACTTCTGACCCACAGGCAGAGGTAACACAGTGCTATGCCAAGAGGGCAAATGTTTACGCTTTTCTTTTTCTAGTCCCACTTAGTATGTCACTGGGGAAGTAGCCAGCCTGACTCCTGTGAATATCACTCCCATAAAAATCTCCAGAGTGCAATCTCTGAGCGCTATGCCCATGCTACATTATTAGGATAATCTATCAAAGTTGTCAATTTGAGGAATGATATGGCCTGCTAATGTCCAACGTTGAACCACATTTCCTCCTCTCCACTATACTAGCTAAATGATGGTACGTGTCACCCTAAATCATCTTACCAATAGATCCCTGGGTGTATGTTCCTTGGGCAGTACCACGGTGCCTGCTTTCCTGTACGTTATCGCAGATTATAGGATATTAATATTACGGGGAGCAATGGGGAAGAATGTTTTTAGTTTTCAATTTCTTAAAGAAAAAAGGTGTGCTGCATGGGAGGGTCCTAATGGTTTTTTTTTTTCCCCCCCCCCCCCCTGCATTAACGCAAACTCTCACAAATATTTGAGAGCCGTCTCGTTCATGAAGATAGCGGATTGAAGAGAAGACAACACCGATGAAAAAAGTTACTCTATTTTCATCTCCTGTGCTGCACAAAAGGTTCTGAAACTTTTGTTCATTCGTTTACTAGTCCAAGAAATTGAAAACCAAATGAGCCAATTCTGGGATTTAAGTGAAAAACCTGAATAACCAGTTGCCTCACAAGGAAGTGTGTTTCCTCTCACAATCAAGATTCCCACAAATAACCTCACACTATCCCCCTATTACCTTGACAACAAAGCACTGATGAAGCTGTCTAGACCTATTTGGTCTTTTCAAGCCATTCTCTAAAATCGGTACTATGTACTGTCCCCCGCCCTACTATGAACAATATGAGCGACCAGTTTGTGGTTTGGGTTTCAGAATATATGTGGGGGGGGGGGGGTATTGTTCGAGTGGGACATGGATTTTTCCCTCGCACATAGAACAACCATGAACTGTAAAGTATTAGATTTGTCCATATTTCTGTAACAAAATGAAAATGTAAAATTCTCACCGCACTATGTTTATTGTGATCAGATAGCAAATGGAGCACCAGATTGCATCTGAGAATTAGAATTAGTTTAAAACATTTCACCAATGTTCCCTGAAAACCCCCTAACAATCACTGTCCCCCTGTGTTCCCAAAATAGAAAAAGTGGCAGTACCACTAATGGTTTGGCACGTAGCGTACAATGACAATCGACGAATCCATGAATGTGGAACAAGTATATCTCAGATGACCATGATCCTACCAGTTGTTCATTTAATTGAGTTCAAAGGTCATCATGGGATCACTGAGGCCAAAAAGGAATTTGCGTTGTACTTTTAATGAAATCGCGGCTTCCTTACAGATATGAATGGATATCATTGTAAGTGTCGGTAATACATTGTTTAATACGGTGCACATGGGACATTCAGGAACATCATATTAAGTAAGTTTTTAGTCAAAATTATGAAAATTCCAGATTAGGGGCACTGCCACAGCTCCACTCACATCATACATGAGAAGATCATGACTTCATTATGGTAAGAATAGGTTCCCAGGATTATAGTTTTGGACAATTCAAATTAATTAACCAATGGTATCAATCAGGGTATTTGGGATGGAGGTAGAGGTTCTCAGGGTTACCATTAATACCATTGATTTTGCATTAATCCTCAAAATGTTCTTGTCAGTAATATAATTGACTTGGTACGCATGCCTTTGTAGTCCCAGGGCTTCAAAGTCGAAGTATGACACGATTTTGCAATAAACTCCTTCTTATACTATTGGCACGGCTAAATTCAATATGGGAGCTACAGAAGAGGTGTCATTCTTGTTCATACCCATGCAACACATTCCTGTAATTCAATCCCTCATGTTGCATTTTAGGGAAATTATTACATCTCTAAGTCGGTAGTGGTGCAAAATTGTGCAATGTATTGCTGAGTCATCCCAATAAAAATACCCCACCCCACACTAAGGCAAACTCATATATATTTTTCGTTCCTTAAGTTGAAGGAAGGTAAACATAGGTCGAGGCTGTTGGTATATTATACATATTGAGAGAAGGGATCTGCATGGATGAACAAAACTATTGAGTATCGTTCCCTACATGAGTGCCGCTCAGTTTCACTTCTATTCGTGACAGTTTGAACTAACATTCCTTATGTTTGTGGGCACCACCAGAGTCGATTAAGGTAACATTAGAATTCCACAGAACGATGTACACTAGGGCATAGTGTGAAAAGTTTACGACAGTCCCAGGACCCATTCAGTCATGGCAGTGTGTGTGTGTGTGTTGTGTGTGTGTGTGTGTGACATAATTTAACTCCTGGACACAATAACTCACCGTCCACCTGGATGGATCTGAGCTCAGACTTGTAAGTGTGTTCCCCATAAGTAAGTGCATGATTCCCATTGTTTGGGGGGCCGAATCAAAGGTCACAAGAGGTCGTATTCTGAAAACCCTTGTGGAATGATAAGTCGCAGAATGCTTTGATCCGATCACGCTGTAATTTTCCCAGACTGCCTTTCTTCATGGGGAGTACATGATTATTGGATTAATTGTTTTGTGTAGAGCAGGGGCAGTCTTGTTAAAATTAGGTAATTGTGGAAAACTGACATTATTCGGGGCAATTTCACTTGTGACACGATAACTCTACCTACCCCACCTAGATGACAAGCTCACTACCTAGTAGGTGAGTTTCCCATGATGAACCCTATGTTTTTGGGCGTCGGTCAATAGGTCATCCGTGTTAACACGATAAGTTCAGAATGCTTGGTCCGAGAAGGTGCAATCGGTATGCAGCCTTCTTTTTTGGGAAATACAGGTCGCCCATTGTAAGGTTGAAATTTGGTACTTCCTTGAGACGGCAAGATCCCCTATGATTCTGTGTAGACCGGGGTGGAGATAATTGTGAGCATGTGGAAGTGACAATGTGTAGCTTAATCGAGTCGGATCAGTCGAGGAATCACTGAGCCTCTGCTTTCTGGTTTGAAAAACACTGCAGTAAAATATCGTTCCATACCTGTTCTTTTCAATTTACATTATTTGATCTAGCTTGTTGCCTCGCATATTTTTTCAACTAGGCGTTGTATTCATTCCTTGCCCCCCTCCGGTTAAAAAGGCTGGTCCTGCATCATATTTGCACAAATTTTATCCAGGTTTTCGATCACTGGCCCTTGCGTAAGTTGTTCTCCAGTGTACTTGAGCAACTTAATGGAAGATATTCCAACATGGCTCTGAATTCACTGGAATATTGAGATTGATCTAATAATCTTTGGGGAATAGTCTCTGAAAAATTTCTTATAATTGTTTTATAAAATCTTCAGGGCCCTAACAACTTCAATACATACAGAAGGTTTGATTCTTCAGAAGGTTCTAACTGGCATAGATCGATCAGTGAAGTAATGGAGTCTTACTTGTAGTACCTGCTGGGTTTTAGGGGTCTTACTTTTGTACCTGGTTGGTCTTAGGGGGTCTTACTTTTTGTACCTGGTGGGGTCTTCCTTTTGTACCTGTTGGGGCCTTAGGGGGTCTTACTTTGTACCTGTTGGAAGCGCTTAGGGGTCTTATACTTTTGTAACCTGGTGGGGTTTAGGGGTCCTTACTTTTGTACCTGGTTGGTCTTAGGGGTGTCTTACTCTTGTACCTCTGGTTGGGTCTAGGTGGTCTTATTTATACTTTTGTACCTGGTGGGGTTCTAGGGGGTCTTACTTTTTGTACCTGGTTGGGTCTTAGGGGGGGGGCAAAAAAACAGGCTGTACTTTGTACCTGGTTGGTCGTAGTGGGGTCTTACTTTGTACCTGTTGGGGTCTTAGGGGGTCTTTATTTTGTACCTGGTGGGGCGTAGTGGGTCGACTTTTGTACCTGGTGGGGGTCTAGTGGGGTCTTACTTTTTGTAACCTGGTGGGGTCTTAGGGGGGTCTTATTACTTTTATACCTGGTGGGGTCTTAGGGGGGGTCTTTCTTTTGTACCTTGTGGGGTTTTAGTAGATGGGTCTTAGGTCCTTGGTCGTAGTCTTATTAATGTACCCACCCGCTGCTTCTTTGATGAAAGCGATACGCAACGAAAAACAACAGGAGGGGATCCTGTACATCATATGGAGTTACGTGATTGACGTTGGGCACTATATATTGCGCGGTGGCGGGACAAATATTCTGGACAGTGAATTTGACGAACAATCTGGGAAAAATGACATCAAATCATGTTTCATTGACTGGTTGATTTTTTTTTCATCAAAGGGCCGAAAAAGCACCTATTTTTCCAGACAGCGATGTTAGAACAAATTCCAAGATGGCGGGGCAACCGCTACCCAATTGGGAGGGTCTATGGGCAGCGAAATGCCTCGAAAAATAGAGCATGGCAGAATGACGCCACGATGAAGAAATTGCAATGAATCAACATTGTCAGTTTAATAATTGATTTATTGTAAATTTTGAGTGATGTTGCTCATTGCCATAAAGGCTGGAAGTGCCATTTTTTGTACAACCTGGGGTGGCGCTTCGACTTAGCGTGGTCTAAATCACGTATGTCCCCCTCCAAATATTTAACACAAATTTCCGCCTCAGATCATGACACAGTTTAGCAAAACAGCGTGTTATGGTGTTCAAATAACGGACAGTTTGGGACATGTATACTAATTTTATGGATGAGCTGATGAACAAATGTAACTTGCGATTGAATGGGCTATATGGAACTTGGCAATGTAATGATGTAGAGGATGAATAGTAGATATTATTCCTTGTCTCATTGACTCATCGGATATGTATTAACTTTCTTACGGATTGATTTTTTCCATGATTGGGAAATTGCACCTGCGATACGTATTTCAAGACTCTTAATTCACTCAAAACCGCCGGTATTCCGGCACGTGCCTTTTTCCTCCGCCCATCTGAACGGTCTCAAATCCCAAAATCCCTTCGGGTAAACGCTTCCGGACAAAACCAAGGTGCGGCTCCGCTTCGATAGATCCGCACCGTCCCACCCCTCCCCCCATACCAGAAAACAAATCTACGCCACTGTTCATGGCATAGGAACTGGTTTTAGGAGGCTAGAGGATTAACGGTATATTATTTTCAAACGAGATTTTAGACCATACAATAAAATAATAATCAAAACTGACCATACATTAAAATTCGGTATTAAGCCCTATAGTATGATTCCCCGTTTGGAATCATGTTTCATAATTTTATTCTCTGTGAATGCAGCGATTTACAACGGCTTAAAACCCAAACAAAATATCATTGACCCAACAGCCAACCAGTCGTGGTAACGGTCCAGATGTATTTGGGTGCGTTGGACAGTGCGAGACAGTGGGGGGGGAAAAAGAGAAATCTTTTCCCCCTTGACGAAAGATCCAGAGGACAAATCGGGAACCGAAGGCAAAAACGAGAAGAGGAGAGGACGGACGGGGAAAATAGAAGAAAATTCAATCTAGCAACGTGGGAATTAATGAAATAATGCTAGAATAATTGTGGCTAAAATTGCATGTGAGAGTAATGGGGTCTGGTGAGGTACAGGAAGCCCGCTTTTTCGACGCCCCCATAAGACAGTGGGCCATATGCTCCTGGCCCGAGACGTGCCGCTGGTACCACGCCGAAAGGGGTTTCGCGCTAACGTGCTCCCTGATGTGTGCTGCGCGCCACATAATAGAGTTCTTGTTCTGTGGTGTGGTAACACAGAAGTATACATAAGGGAGGCAGGATCATTTTGACCTAGGCCTATTAATAGTTCCAGACGTCTGTTTTTACGATGCACAGTTATATAATCGTCCTGATAATTTCCTAGAAGTCTTGCAACGGTGGTACAGAATGGGGGAAACAATGGCCGGCCCCCCACTCCACATTTTTGACGGGGGTGGATTTTGCCCACCCATCCAAGAAATGCGTCCCTTAATCAGCTTGCTCTCTTCTCCAGAAGTTCGAATTATTATGTTTCGCATGTGTCCTCAAAGAGGGTGAATTTGACATATTCATCATCCATTCGAAAAAATGATGTCGGTGTCTTCATAACTGCGCAAGAAGATGGAACGTCTAATTTTCTGTATATAATATAATCCAGGACGCACGGAATCCAACTTTGTGTCAGTTGGTTCACAGTGGCACTGAGTGCTCTTCCGGCGGGCAAGAATTGAGGAAAATAAGAAGATAAAAGCTTTTTCCTCGTGATGTAAATTTCGACATCATAACTGATATGGAACAGCCGCAGGTCGATGAACATAAATGGTGGCCATTTCCTGTCAATCCAGGGGTCCTCCCAGGCTCAGAAAAAGTTTTGACCCTCTTCCATGACTAATGGTGGCGCTCTGCTTAGATGGTCGGTGTCCATGCCCCCATCTCACAAAATTATAACGGCCAACCTGCAAAATTATGGCTACGCCGCTGTGTCACTGCGTCACTATTTTGAACCACATCCGGCTATTTAGAATTTGGCGCCACCTGGTAAACCCCCCCCCCCTCCTTCCACGTCGGTCTGATCCCCCCTTGACATTATCAACCAAAATACGATCGAATTTTCCCAAATGAGCCTCAGTTTGCATCTTAGAGAGCATCCATAATCCGACAGCTTCCAGGGCTCGGGCTACGCGCCCCTAGGGCTTATCGGTCCCGCACTCGATTAATCAGTCACGGCACAAACGAATATCACACCCCTCCCCCCTGGGCAACCTTACATCCGCGCTCTGTTCGCTTTTATTTCTTTGGTTTCAAATATCTAACTCCTCTTGCTACCCCAGGCCGCGGCAATAGCCGACATTATTCCGTCCAAAAATGGACCAATCGCATTTTATCTGGTCAAAACCGGGAGAGTAGCATTTTTCCTGGTCGACCTTAGGGTACATGGTGGGAATAACTTGTTCTTCCCATTGCTGGCCCAATTGTGGATCCATTCCCACTACCTACATTTTCACGAGAGTCGTGGTGCTAGCTAGCTAGCTTTTCAATGCATAATGGTGAATGTGGGTGCTCACTCCAGCTGGTATTTGTTCATGCCATGTCACCGATATACAGAGACTTCGTCCATGGTCCATGGCCCATTACTGTATGTTAAAGCGAGGCGCAGCACACGCGCAACTAGGACCGTTCGCATATGTCGCCATTCCCACGTCATCCGCAGCACACTGCGCAGCCAATCCGCATAGGGCGCATAAATGCGGGAAACTAGTTCACCCAGTCGGTGATGGGCATTTTTTGTGTTTACCCCCAATACGGGTTTCCTCATGCGCCAGGGTGAGTCAAATACAATGAAATGGGAAAACAAAGTTATTCCCAACCACGTACCATAATGTTTGACCCAGGGAAATGCTACTTTCCCTGGTGCCAATAGAAGGTGGTGATCTCGCCCCCCCCCCCTCCATCGACCACCCTATTTGGGAAACGGTAAACCCTCGTCGGAGAGCGAATGGAATGATCGTCGGGGAGCAAAAGCACGAAGAGAAAAAGGAGAGAATATTCGAGAGAGAGAAAAAAGACAAACATAAAATTGTGGAAATGTCATTGTAATGTTGAGCGAGCAGGCTCGTAACACCCTTCCCACGAGTGTCAAGTGTTCCCACTGGCTACCCACGGGGCGAAGGTGCACTTGCTGCAGTGTTGTATCGAGGCCGCTGCATTCGAGGCAGGTCAGGCCCACCCTCGAGGCCGAGCCGCCACCCTCGGCCGAGGCCGCAACCCCTCGAGGCGAGCCGCACCCTCGGGCCAAGGCCGAGGCCGAGGCCGCACCCTCGAGGCCAAGGCGGGGGGCCAGGCCGAGGCCCAAGCAGAGGCCGATGCAGGCCGAGGCCAAAGCCAAGGCCGCACCCCAGTGTTCCAGCCGATGCCGAGGCCGAGGCCGGTGCAATAAATTACAGCTGGAATTTTAAAGTACTATGTTAAATACATAAAATAATTTTGTTTTGTCTTCCCCATTGCTACAGCTATCATTATGATTAATATATGGAGACAGAACAAAGAATGCCAAAAAGGTGAATTGCACAAAGTGATACTTATACTTATATGAATGCAGTTGAGAAAATTCAATGCTTTGAGATTTGCCATAAAGGTTTAACTACTTATCATTCACCACCCGCCTTAAATATACTGTTTTGTTATTCACCACTTTGTTGGCATATTCGCAGCCTACACACATGAGGTACTGCTGTACTGGCCCTTATAGGCTAAGACTGTGCCCAGTGCATTTTAAAAACATCAAGTATTCCGGCATCTGTGGAGAAAGCTTTGGCCCGGTGTGGGTGCAGACCATCTGGTTCCAAAAGGTTGTTAATTTAATAGCAGTGACTGCCATCCAATTAATTGTGTACGACCCACATCATTTTGTTTCAATCTATAAAATGGCCATTTCAAAATCCATCTTGTCTAGGCATTAAAGCATAAGCATACAATCACTCAATCAACCAAACACCAGACAGTGACTGAAACCTATAACGACAAAACCAAACAGAAAGCCAGAGCTTAGGATCCCTGACTGCCCCCCCTCGAGTTTGTTGACTCTGATGACCTTTGGCCTGACCACAAACAATAACGATCATTTCCTCATTTGGGAACACATACCAAGTATGAACTGATCCACCAAGGGGGGGTCGAGTTATCGTGTTAAAAGCCAGGCGGTCACACACACACTCCACATGGACGTACACATACACCCACACACACACTGGCAGGACTGCTAGATATCCTTTGACTCATAAATATCATATTACAGGAATCAAGAATAATTTTGGGATTTTTTATTACAGACTACAGTTTCAGTTTTAGGCCTAATTTGACAGATAATAATAACAACAGTAATAACAATAATAAATATTTTTCAAATGCACAATTGCTTCAATACTGCAACAACAGTAATTTTAGGCCGGGCGTGTGTCAAATCCCCCGCAATATACATTTATATTAATTGGCGTTTGAAAGTTTCCACAAGGTTGCTCTCCAAGCTCAAATCCTGGTCCATGGTAATAAATAGGCTCCGTAGGGATCTATCTGAATCATCACACTTGATAACCCCAGATAAGGGATATAGTTCAACAATTATAACTAAAAAAACCCAAATTATATTAAATGATTTTAAGCCTTTTAAAAATAGAAATTTGGGAAGACATGAATTTAAATATCCTTTTTTTTTAGACTATCATATCTTTAATTCTGCATTCATCTCCGAATGAGAGTGTTACACAAGTTACTATGACTGATCTATCAGAGAATGTTTGAGAGATTGTGCTCTCACAGCATTTTCATCGTGATTTCAAAACCTAATGTTTTTCTTGGGAGAATTGTATATGATACCAGAGCAGCGTATTTTTTGCTTCGAATATTTGTAGCAAAGTTTTATGGGGCTTTTATATTAGTTGCCAATTTTCGCAAATCTCCGATTGGAAGACCAAATCGGCTAACTGGGTTAGTCTGAGGCATAGTTTATTACAGAAAATGCTGCAGATTCTAGCAACGGACGATCCCGTTCAATGCAAGATGAAACCAAGAACGACGTGAGTGAGAATCTTCGTCTGTATATGTTGTTAGGCTACATGCAGGTTTTACAACTCTCAATATACCTTTCCGCATATACATGTTTTGGTGCACTGTGGGATAGTTTGGATTCATTCTGGGATACTTCAGGGGGCAAGTTTCGTGTTTTTAGCTGCGGGAGAGCAGCTCTACACAAGTCATCATAATGTTCTCTCCGTCTGTTTTTTTCGTTCTTCGTCGTCCGTTCTGTTCGTTAGTTCGTCCGCTTCTGTTCGTCACGTTCATTCATAACTTCCTAAACCATCATGCGATCAGGTTGGAACTTGGTAGGTGGATAAGCTTTCTACTGCTAGCCTTAAGCTCATTTTTTGTTTGCATATGTGATTAGATTTAATGAATCCAATTAATTACCCAATTTTCCAACTGTACTTTGAGCTCTCTGACTGCCAACAGTTATTTACATATACTCCATCTTCTGCGGAGCGTGTTTATCTTATCTGTCAGGAGGTCCAGGCCCTGCAGCTGTTTACACTAAACCTATTGTCCAGTTGCAGATTGAATTTGTCTCTCATCACATCTCGACCTATTTACATTAGTCCCTGCCTCTGCAGTATTTGTTTACATTACAAACAAATCTCGGTCCAATTTCTCATTGATTGCCTGAATGTGAGGGCTTTGGGCCCTCCTCCCCCCCCACCTTAATGCTGTTTTAATGGTAACTTGTGGATGGTCCAACTCAAACTATGAGTGTTAAAATGTCAGATATTTCATTTCTTTGAGAATGTGTTTCCACTGTTCACTGCCACAGGCTAGGAATGAGTTGTGCTGCATACTGTTGATGGGCCTGAATAGCCAATCTTAGCAGGGCTCGAATAAGCACTTGCCCGTCGGCCAAATGCTAGTGAAAATGGCAGCGGGCGATGAAACACACCTCTTCTGTAGGCCGTTTGGCGGTTTGCATATTTTGAGAATCCATAACATTTATATCCACCTGTTGCAGGGCTACTGACACAGGCATTCGGGCTACCAACGCTTCAAGTTTCTACCGACTGGCGATGAAACAAATTGTTAAGAAGGCAAGCCCTGATTAGGCAATGTGGTAGACCTTTTCGAAAGTCATTCCATGTTATGACGATTCAGTAAGGTCGTTAAATGTGAACAAACAATAAATGTGGAATGGTGTAAAACATGCAGTGTATTCGCCACGGTAATCCTGCTGTCCGCAGCTAACCAAACGTTCCGACTTGCGTTGTTATATAGCATTAGCCTTTTCGCACAGTCTTCTCGCCTGCATTGTGGTCTGCTCAGGGGGCCAAAGTATGCAACCGATGGAAGGCTAAATAGGAATTCCAGCGGATAACATGATTATGCTGGCGAGAAATCGTACGTTTTAGTCAATTTTCGCCACATAAAGATGGTAAAAAAATGATCGGGAAACAACATACAAATTTTGTTTGAAATATGCACAAAGAATGAGAAAGATTATTGAAATTTACAAATTTTTTCCAATACATGCTAACCACAAAACTGCCCCGAGATATCCCAGCATGCATCAAACTATCCCACAGTGCACCGCAACATGCTATTTGCGAAAAGGTCTAGCCTAGCCTAGGCCCCCTATGTATTGGGAAACTTGACTATACAATCGATGTCACATGTAATTGGGCCCTGTGTGATGAGAACAGATTTAACTTGTCATGGAAACCATAACGTTACCACGCGCATTGAGATTGCGACTGAGTCGGTGAGTTAAGTATAGGCCCTACACTGCAGTTTCTCTTGTAACGTGATGGGAAATCAATGACAATTTTTGGCGAGCAAATTCTCTCGTGTAGAATGTTCCTTGTATGTTAAAAAACTTCTTTCATTTTTGCATAGATAGAAATAAAGAAAGTTCAGATAGGCCTAAAAAGGGGAGGAAGGGTGGGGGGGGGGGGTGTAGGGGACACATGAGACATCTTTTTTCTCAACTGCAACTGCGTCCTATTACTGGTGCTTTCTTCCACATGAAGACATCGCAAATGCTTTGCAATACGATAGATTTTTCCACTGACTGGCCAATAGTATGCATACAGCTCGCATTTCTAGCTTGTTCCACTCCCAACCCGCGCCATTTCACACTCCTATGTTGCCTTTTTCGATTATGATGCTGTCAAACCTGTGGACCTGGTTATTATTTTTTTATAGATACGCACAAATATGGTACTGCGAGAACCCCCAATTGACCCCATTAAACCAGGATATGACACATAAGTTTTGTCCGTTATATGTTTTTAGCTGCCGGTGAGCAGGGTTTCTACAAGTCATCATGTCTCACCTTCCGTTTGTGGGCAAATCTGTTCTCACCTTCTCCTATGTAGATGTTGGCTGGCCTTCACCCTGGTGTGGAACACCATCCATGGTGAATCCAAATGCGTTTTCCACAGACAGCTGTAAACAGACCTAGGAATAAGTTGAGCTGGGTACACATAAAGTTGTGCTTGGGTACATACTAACATATACTAATCTACAGGCCGAGGCAGATTGTGCTAGGCACTTTGGCCTGGACACTGACAGCATTATTAGGCCATGTGTGTGTCCATGTGATCCAAGGTTTGTGACAGATGTCGTAACGGTCTATCAAATGTGACAAACATGAATGTAAATGGTGGAGAACAATCCGTGTATTCGCCATAGGAATTTTTGCCGTCTGCAAGCCACTAAGACGTGCCGACTTGTGCTTGTTTACTTCTTATGTAGTGAATCCTGTATGTAGTTTACAGCAGGATCATCATTCGGTCATGTGACTTTCTGTTTTGTGCATACTTTTAATGCACTCTATATGGCAATGACCAACTCCATTAACAATATAGTGGAGAAAAATACAGAATAACTTGCGGTTAAGTATTTCATGGTTCTGTTTCTTTATCGCAAAAATACTGTTTGAAATAACATAAAATGGTTTCCAAACTCGCACACAATACTTTTGCAGTTGGAACTCTCCGTTTGAGCTCATCTGTCCTTCCTAACAATCGTCAGTATTTGGGAGAGGTCAGGCTCGTAGTAATGATCTGTTCTCTTTCCAGAGGTCTTCAGAGGACTACTTGTTACGGTTTTCAAGGCTCAACTGCCAATCAATTCAAAAATGCATTGCAGTGAAGGTTCTCAAATTATATGCATTATAAAATGGATTGCCATTCCCAAGCTGTCACATTTAGAGGGAAAATTTACGAAAACATCATTTTTCAATTGCACTTTAAGTTTAAGTAGGGGTCCTCAGGAATTTCTGGTCAAATGATGTCAAACGATAGAAGAAAGGATAACAACAAAACACAATGCTCCATACATTGGCATCAACATTCCAGTCATAAAAGCTTGCAATCTTCTCTACACTTCTAAATCACACACTTATCTGTGTAGACAACGGAAGTTTTTAACTGAAGTTTTGGTGTCGCATATATATGCGCTAAGATCATTTTAGCTGGGAGCCAGTGCCCATGGGAGCTGTTTGGCACCGTCCCTTGAAAATATGTCACACATGTGGGAAGCTGTACCTAAATATCAATGTTTTCCCCCAATTTCTTACTAAATCTTCTCCCCTGATATTACTGTACTGAAAATCAGGTTCCCCCCCGCGGTCATGAAACCTGGAAAGACATGGAATTTCCTCAGTAAAAATCCAGGCCTGGATAAGTTTTGCAGCCAGTGAAAACTTGTTTGAGCATGGAAACTTTCATGAGGTGATGTTGTCACATCCTCCAGCTGTTTGCTTGTTGTTGGCTTTGGCTCTTTCTGGATGTTCATTGAGCATTCTGTGCGAGATGCCATAATGAGGGTCATGAAATCCTTCATTTGGGTCATGAAAAAGTCTTGGAAAATTTATAGAAATTGATTCCCATAATCATCCAGAATCCTGAAAATTGCCTCCCACCAGCCCATGGAGATTGCACAATATGAACCACCACTCCCAAAACAGCCATCTGGGTTAGGTTCAAGTGACGCTCCCTAGTTTGTACAAATCTATGCTCGACCATATTGGTGAATTTGGTACACTGTAGGACACGTCTGTTTTGCAAAATTTGTGAGTGAGAAAGTCAACATAAGACTGTTTATGTAGCAGGGGTCATGTCAATCCTGACCTGTTTTACCATGTGAAATTCTGCTAACATGATTACAGCTGATGTGTCATTGATACCACCTCGCTAGTTACTACCAGATCCCTACCTATGTTTTGTCAGAGACAAAAATGTTTGTGCCGATCTGCATTATTATAGATGGGCCAGGTGCTTGAGGTGTTCCCAAGCTCTGTGCCTATGGGCGATATGGTTTGGATCTTGAGGGTTAATTTTTACAGTGGAATTCATATTTGGGTTTTTCTTCAAAGGGGGTACCAAACAAGGACACTGACAGAGGGCAAGCATGTTGAATTGTGGAAATGCATGCCAGGACTAGCGCTACATTACTGGAGGAATGCTCTATAAGAGCATGTTAACACACCGTAAACATTGATTGCAACTCTGTGCCATGTAAGTTCTATTTCCCATTCCGCATTCAGTCACATTACCTTTCTGCTTGTTTCTATCTATCCTATTCAAACTTCCAATTTTGTTCAACATAGAACTATGCAATATAGGACTTTATTAGCCTACTGTAATTTTCTGCCATCCTGGTGGTACTATTGACTACCTATCGCAGTATCACGAAGATTCAATCGTCGAAGTCAACAATGTGAGCTCTGCGTAAGGTACATCTATTATACGTCATCTATTTTAAGACAGTATAAAAGCTGTTGTTCATGCCAATTACTGCAGATCTGAGGATACGGCAATTCTCTTCAAAAAAAAAATCCTAAGCCTCTTGGGCCAAACACACACCAAGCGAGTGGTGCAGAGGTATCAGATTTTCCATTCCATTGCTACAAACACTCTTTTTCAGTAAAAATTCTATGGAGATCTTCATCATAAGACTAGGTCCAGATCAGGGGATCCTAAAACATAACAGTATTATATATCCGTCATCTACCCGAACATGATTAATAATTTTTTTGTAGCACATGTTATGGGGTTCATGTATGCTTTGCCCTCTAATTCAGGCCGCAACTCTTGTGGCATTATAAGAGTGATTTCGCTAGTGTACATATCTAAAGTTATTTATTTTCATATATACTGTTTTTACCATGCTGTAGTAACTCAAGAAGTCGACTCGGACTCAGGACGGACTCAAAGACTCATGATTCCGGACTCGTGACTCAGACTCACTGGACTCCGCTCACCTTCAAGGACTCGGACGCAGGACCAGACTCACCTGTCCGGTCCTCAGGACTCAGGCTTTCGCATGGTCAAGATGAGCCTCCAAAAAAAAAAATCATTTTTGTCATCCGAAGGAAATAGAATTGTAGGAATGGTGGAAAATTTCCTTCTTGCACCTATCGTCATTGAGTTGTCACAGCTCTCAGGCCGTATTCAATCAGACGGCGCTCCATAAAATCTGGACTGAGAGTTTTTGGCTTCACAGGCAGAAGAGTATGAAAATAGAGCATACTACCATATTTTTACTTCACTGAAATCAATCTGCACGATTTCGGCACGATTTCCGACCGAGACAAAATTCCAGTCGTTCATACACTCACGCGTCGAATCATGAAGGCAAGTATTAATGCCATAGCATTTTTTAGGGGTGTGTAGGATTTGGATGGAGGAAAGCGTTTTCTTTCTTCTGCGCGAGACCTCTTGTCCTATTGGTAGTGTTATGGTACCTATTGCGCGATCATAAACAATCTAGCTTACTGATTTTGACATTTCAACTTTTTGTTCCATCGCGATACCATAGACTAAATGGTTTGTGGGACTTGCATTGACCTGGATTATTACGCAGATAATGTACCCTTTATCACCCTAAGCTTAATTTAACTGCATCGTTGTTCTCTTGACCCAGATAAGGCTAGTGGATTAGTAGGTGCCTACCTTGCCTCATGGAGACTATGTAGTGTGGCTGATGACTAGGCTCCACCTGAACTGTGAGATCAGATTTCGCACAACTGTACACACATTTATCTACAACATTACACCTCAAGTGCGACTGGTACCAGTTGTGCAAATAGCAATTACATGTGGAATGTGTGTGAGGGATAGTGTTGATATAGGGTTGGTGAGTGGGGGGGGGGGGGGGGGGGGTGTTTTACAGAGACTTGGAGGTAAAGAGCCAGGAACTCATTCAGATGAGGTTGGAATGTACCAGGGATGGAGCCAGTATTAGATAACTGGAGAGTTATGAGCCTTTGTTGTATAGTTTGCAATTTCATGGACGTTTAGTATATAAAACTTTCATCATGTGTAAGTCCTGTTTTTCAGTTTGTGTGAATGCATTTTGCAAGCGCATACCCACATTGCTATAAATCAACTCAAACACTCACTCCCCAGCTCATTCGCAACACTCACTCACTAATGGGTGGCCGTGCCTGGAAGGCCACCTACCACAATCCACCCAGCATCTCTGGACGAGACCAGCCGGACCCAACCCCATTACCCTGGGTACCTGCCCCTATAATGGGTACGTGGTGAACCTGCGAGCGTCCCCCCCTTCACTGACGGGGAACACGTGAAACAGGATCGTCCCTGGCTGGGAGGTGGTCATATAGTATAGGCTGGCCTAAATGTGTTGACAGTTAGAAAACCAGCGCCGTCGTGTTACCCTAACTTTACAATATCTCAGTCATTATGGAATACAGTCGATACTGCTGAAACCATATCATTATATTGCACTAACAAAATGTGATTGCATCTGGTAGTGAAATACGACGCGGAATAAAGCTAATTAACTTATAACTCGAACCAGAGAGGAGCACAACCTTAATTTTGATTGCTGAAGCTTCACATTGGAACGTCATTCTACATCTTTACAACTCGTCTGTGTAAGAAAGGCGCTGTCGATTTCATAGGCCCTTTGGTATCAGCCCTTGTACAAGCCTTTTGGTAGCAGCACGGCAGGGCTTTGAGTTGTAGCCAGGTAGCAGGTAGAGACGGGTTAAGAGCTAATGGCATGTAACTCTTGATTATCCTATGCCCTAGGGTGCATGTGTAACCTGATATGGAATTTAGTATTTGATCGTCACTGGATATTTGCCGAACTGCTAAATGTTTGTGTATGGAATTTTATGCAATCACTTTTGGTTCAATATGCCCCCGTACTCTAAGTAATGTTCCGAATGAACATCTGCTAAACACTATAGTGTCAAAAGTGATGGCAAATGTTTTTAGTTACTATTACTAAACACTGGTTTTGAAGTGTTGGTGTTACAACTGTCAGTTGTCAGTATCGAAGGCTACTGGTGTTGGTGTTGGATTTGCCGGGTCCAATACAACACGGATTTGACTGATGAATGTTCCCCTGAAGTTCTCATTATGGTGCAGTTAACACTAATGTTCAAATACACATGGCTCGACTCATGCATTAGGACTTGGACTCGGCCTCCGGACTCGAAGCAGACTCACACTCCCTGACGTCGGACTGCGGACTCACTGCCCAGACTCGGCCTCACACTGAACAAGTGACTTTACATTGAATCATATGTCCGTCAGTTTGACTTGAAATGCCGATCCCCAGAGGCAATGGTTAATTGAGGTGTCACTGAAACAAAAGACTGCCCTCTTTCTGTCAAAATTGAGAAGTGAAAGAGCCCCCTCTTTGTTGTGTGTGAAATTGAGACACAATGAAACTATTACTGGAGAGGGTAAAGGCTGATCACACTACAATACAACTCAACTATGATCCCAATTTTTTTTCAGAGTATGCCTCGAACGAAGCCAATTCCTTTGTTTTCCCCACTTAATAAAAAACAACCCTGCCACAAGGATAAATTGGAGTGTTTTACCCAAAAATTTGCCGTTGAGACATAAAACTGTATCCTTGTCCGTTGTCTGTACTAAGGCAAACACCAACTAATATGTTTATCACTGCAGAGGTATACAGCACACAACAGGCCCAATGCTTATTGAAGAGGTCGGAGTTGAAAGATGATGAAGAATTTACACATCACCAGAAAACACGCACAGGACTACTTATTTCTGCATAGTAGAGACTAATGCATTCCATCTGGAATTGTTCTGGGCCAAAATGAACACCTGAAAGACATCGGTATTAACAATAACTTCTATAGTTAATGCTTCACTGATATGAGCGTGGCGATAGCTAGTCTGTAACTCCTCAAAATCAGGAACCGGTAAAGCCAAGTAGATGAAATATATCGAAAAAAAAATTTTTACCGATTTATGCTATAATAGAATGACTATAAGCCTCATGATTGTTTGGTCCCTTACACGCTAGAAACAGCATATCAGTCCTGTACACATGTACTACTTCTCTCGTAGTTCCCTGTCGATGTTACCACTGTAAGTGTGTCCGAATGGGTCAAGGAAGTGAGTATGAGTCTTTCTGTCATAATTTAGGCAATTTTAGTCACATTTGTACAAAACTTTTAAACTTCTTGGGTAACGTGGTCATAATCAGTCTTCATGAATTTGGAATTGGTCACTGATGATTAGTTAGCTGTTTTTCCATTAAATGCCTAATGCCAGAACAAATTCTGAAATCAGCACAATTTGGTATGACTTATATAATTGTTTTGACATGGTGACTGAGGGAAGGAATCACTGACCTAGGGAAACCATGCAAGACCTGGGAGCGATCACCTTGGATTTTTGTGTGAGTACTGAGTAGGGGATCAATTCTGGAAAGAGGTGGAAACCTTTCACTTTTAATCAAGGCTAGTCTAACTGCCAGAATTGAATCAATTCAAACTTGGTGGTTGGCTTCCCATACATGAATGTATTAATCCCCACTTCGGGATAGTATGGTTTTGCTTCTTCATATCACCCTGTTTAGTGCAAGAATCTCACGCTTTATATCCGATTTATCTGAAACTGGCACACATTTCCCCACCATCCACCTGGTAAATCTCTGAGGGGTTTGAAAGTGGGCTTGTGCCATGACTGCTTGCCCTCTATTTTGCAGGTTTATGCAAAAAATGAACTTTTCATCCAATTTATACCACACTTGGGGGGTGTTGACTTGGCAAGAATTTCAAGGTAACCAGAGGTCGAGTTGCAAATTTGTGATTTGCAAACCTTGACACATTCAAACGAAACTGTGAGTGTAGATTACATTGGTTCCCCGGAAGACATGATAGGTCATTTCAGGCCACACCTTTGTCTGACTTGAACAAACAATTGTGGACTTGTCGAATTTGAATGCAACTCCTGTGGGTGTGGACTGTAGTTGGTCCGAAAGACATGGCTGCTTCTTCATCTGGTCAGGATGTCGTCCTTTGATATAAATCCTTAATAACCATCATCACCATATTTGTTTGAAGTGGGGATACCACATTTTGTGGTTTACTTGCCAGGTTATGCGTGTCATCAGGCGCTGTTTCACATGGTTTTGGGAAATGAATTTGAGTCCACTTAGTTCTTGTAGGCTCATTCACCTCTCTTCTATGAATGTAAAACCCAAAATTATCTTACATGTACATGCAGTTCCACAACTTTCTTGAGAGGGGGGGCTACTATGCTTGTGCAGATCATGAAAACAAATGTGAGAATCACATGTGTAAGTAAAACACTCTAACTCTCTGAGCTCTGCAAAATAATAGCAGGCTGCCACATAATTTTCTCCAAAAATCGTGACCTAATTCAATGTGCCTGGACAATTTCAGGTTGCAGTGGGCAGAATTCAACCAGGAAAGCAACGGCATACTGTTTTAGGACATAACATATCAATTTTACATGTTTTGGGAGTTACCAGCAAATTTGTCATTCTTACACAATTTATTCAATACAGACAGTGCATTTTTTTTCTCATCATCGCATATTTGTTTAGGGACAAGCGGATACCAGACAATCTAATTTAAGCCTAATTGCATTATCATCAGTGTAGTAGTTGTCATGATTCTCATGCAGTGAATCATAGACCTGTATCTTTTGTGCGGTCTCTGCCTGTTGGTGCTCCCATTATTTATATGCTGTCATCAGCTTTTGATCTTGTAAATCCTATTTTGAAGACCTTAAAAAAATGCAACTCCATATCATGGAGTTTCTGAATGAATGTAAGCCTACCCATTGTTATTCTAACCTATTGTTGCCCTGTTTGTAGTTTCAGGTGGTGCATAAGGTTACAGTGCATGGATGAAAGGGTATTTGTGCCTTTTGTCAAAGCTGAAATAGAATCGAACAATTTCTCAAGCCTCTAGCTAGATCAACTTCACCCCTTTCCAGCTCCTTCAAGGGTGTTTATGTGTGGAGAGAGGTGGGCTTAGAAGGTGCAAATCACTGGGTGCTTTCCGAATTAGCTGTGAATCTTGAATTGCCAGCTAATTTGTTGTTGATTTCATAATTGGTACTGTTGCTAGTTTTGGGGTTGACAGGGGTGCAGCTTTTATACGATACTGTCATCCTCCCTTGTAGCTTCAATCAGATGTGTAAGTGAACTGAATTGATTCACTGAATGGTTGACTAAACTCCGCTTGTTGCACCAGAGGGGCCTTCTGAGAGCATGTGGTTCATTTTCCAATAGCTTGATTCGTAACCTACCGCTGTTACAGGATATGCAAACGCCTCTTGCTTTCTGAGTTCAGTTTGAGTGTAAACACTAATTCTGGCATGTCCTATTCATCAGCGTATGCAGAGATTTGACATGGAGAGGAGGGGAGGGGGTTTGAGGTGGGGTGGGGGTTTGAGGTGAGGGGTTGGTTAGTGGAGGTGAGGGGGGGGGGGGTTATGTCGGAACCGAGAGATTGCCCTCATTAAGGGCATCACTCCTATGCAATAAGTACAATCATTGAGCCCCTAGACACATCTGCTGCAATATTTGCCAAACAACACCTGCAAAACTTCTACTGAACTGCAATAAAACTGGTTTTTGTGTTAACTATTTATTATCACTTGGGGTTTATGGGGGGAGGGGCTGACCCTCAAATTGATGGGATCCAAATAAAAACCTCCGAAACTCGTTCACAACACAAATATCAAGAATAATCTCATTTAGTTTTATGTGAAAACATTGTTTGTATTTCTTTATCATGGCACAAACATGCAGCATTTACTGTGTAATAGGCTATTAGAGCCTTTGCATCGTTCCCCCTTTGGATGGTCCCTATATTCCTCAAATTTATCAGAGTAAATGACAAATATCTCAACAAGGCAACAGCTAACCCCCCAAATTTTGAAGGTTGGAATCTGATATTCCTCTTTCCACCTTGCTAAGTATTGGAGTCAAATCTTTTACTTGACCATTTGGCTTTTAAAGGGGACACCAGGAACCCTTTCCACACTGAGTGGGGTTTCTGCCCATGCCCCACTGTGAAATGGAGTCAAAATT
>JAODTK010005187.1:0-212973 GCA_026419785.1 Sclerodactyla briareus | reverse complement strand
TGCACGCATAACTCTACCATAACGTTTGTTTGCTGATGACTGCATTTTGTACCGAACATCGGTTGCACTCACTGACATTCACATGGACTCCAACAAGAGTTGGAAGAATTTTCGTCATGTAGGCAAATGTTGGCAGAATTCGATCTAAATGCTTTCTAAGTGCAAGTCTATGGTGGTTTCCCAAGAAAGAGAGTTTTACAAACCGAATATGTCACTCCTCTCGAACCCTGGTGAAAGAACCTAGGGCCTACTAACCTTGGTGTCAACAATCAAAGAGTAATCCTCTTGGACATCGCAGATCAGCAACATGTTTTGTTAAAATCTCGAAAGTTCTCGGATTGATTCGGATACATCTTCACGACTGTGATATAAAAAACTATAAATCTCTTGTTCGGCCCTGTTTAGAATCTGCCTCTCCCAGTTTTGGGATCTCCATACGACGCATGTAACATTTTACAACTGGAATGGTTCAACTAGAGTTCAAGCTGCTTGGTTTGCAAAGTGTCTCGTCGTCAACCAGTGGACCGCCTTCTTCACATTTGACCTAGCCGACACTGCAGGAAAGAAGGCGGGATTCACGACTCAAGCTTTTCTACAATCAGTTAACAAGCTGGTGGTCTCTCAGCTCCGGAATTTTGTCGAGTTTACTAATCAATCACGGAAGATCTTCATAGCCAATGGCTCTAGCGACACGTTCGTGTTTACACAGATGCTTTAAAGTGGTCATTTTGGCAAGGAACAATGCCAGATTGGAACAAACTTTCAAGCTTTCAAGCCACCAAAAGAACACAAAATCCATTGTCTTTTTCTGACATTGATAGAGATGGTTCATCATCAGGTCTCAGCTTGTGCATGTTGCATGTTGCCTCCTCTATGGCAGTGATAACCACTGTTGGTGTTTGCATAGTAGAAGACAATGCACAGTATCCAAGACGGTGTCATCTCTAGAATCCGCAATATCATAACAAAAATTGTAGGTACAAAAGACAAAAGTGGAGGGTTGGAAAATGGCTCTTCATAGTTGTAATCGAGTTGTTTTGTTACCCTACATTGCTGTGAGGATGCCTCCGAATTTTCAATATATATCATGGGACACTTGGGGAAGGGCACAAGAATACATCTAAGCGGAGCGCACTTTTTTGGCGCGGAGCGTAACCAGAAAATGTTGGGTTGTGCAGGCCCCCTGAAGTCGGAATGGCCTTCCCTGGCGTTAAAGGCAGCGTGTACCACGCTTCAAACATGGGCATTTTCATGATCAATTTTGTTATCGGTGGAAAATGTTGAAATTTTGTCGGACCCTCGTCCTAATTGGTGCCCCGACTTTTTTTTCTGGGGGGCAGAATGTTTCAACAATGGCTGTGCCTCACTACAATCACACCAGTTGCGCGCGGTGCGCGCAATTTTTCTCTCCAGATTTCCACAGCACCTCTAGAAAATTACGAAGCCCCGCAAAACTTGTTAGCACGTTTAGTAGGGGCCCTTTAACTCTACTGTTCCCCCAACTATGATATACGTTATCCATCCAGAGGCAGGCAACTTCCGAGTAGTAGTTCCTGGAGAAAACCCTCGCGTTGAAAAATCAAGTAGACTGATGCCGAGGCTACCCGCAGTTCAAAATTGCGGTGTGGTTATAAAGGAAGAACCGTACGAGATTCAATTTTTTTTATTCTTGCCGAAGGCAACAGAATCTATGCATTCATGCACTGTGCGTATGTGTGAGTGTGTTCTGTGTGTGTGTGTGTGAGTGTGTGTGTGTGGTGTGTGTGGTGTGACACCGCCTTGGTCAGCACGATATCTAACGTAACGACGCCAAACTGGTAACGAGTTCAAAATAGGTATGTGGGGTTGAACACATATGGAGGATGACCCCGTATTGTTTTGGTGCCCGTTCAAGTTATTCAAAGTCGTGAGAGGCAAAGTTCAAAAAGCTTGTCAGCACGATATCCTTGAGAACGTGGTATCTATGGAGTTTTCAATTGGGTATGTGTGTAAGCATGTTGGTGAGGATGAACCCTATTGTTTTTTGGTGTCAGGTCGATGTCATTGAAGGTCACCACAGGAAATCGCATATATCTCGGCAACAAAACATTTTTGGCGGACTGTCGTAATGGGAATTTTTCGTTCGTCTGGGTGAAATACATCTGGTGACCGACCTTGTCCTCATTTAACCTTTTGAACTTTTTACCTCATTTGAACCTTTTACCTGGTGATTTTTTGCATCTTTCTTGTGTTGGCAGATCGTCTTGTCAAGACAAACAAAAAAGTCAAAGACACTACCAACTACGATAATCTTATCATAGCTATCTCAATGAATGTGGAAGGGAAAGACAGCTGAAACAACTGAAAGTTGGATAAATTTGGCATTTGCCATCTGCTCGGTCAGCATGATATCTGATTAATGCAAATCTTCTATTAAGTTTCAAATTAAGTGTGCGGATTGTACCCATGATGAAGATTAACCCTATTGTTTTTGGTATCAGGCAAGGTCATTCCAGTCACCACAGACAATCCTTATATCTTCTGCAAGCGATTTATTGTAAGAGTGAGAACAAGTCATATACCAATCAAACAATATCCCCCCCCCCCCTCCCCCCCCCCCGCCCCCAGTGAAGAGACAGTACAAATTCTTGCATGTCAATTTTATTGTTATTCCTGATAGTTTTTGAGTATTGGACAGCACCAGTGACCAGCCTATTATGTACCGTCCTGATCAGTAGTGGGTGATGCTACGGTGGGGGTGGCAATTTTTGGTCTTGCCCCCCCCCCCCCCCACCCAGGTTTTTCGATAGTCAGCTTATCATGAAATTGAAAAATGTAGTCCCTATTTTGAAACCTCTCACTGCTTGAATCGACACTTCCTATTGCCAGGGCAGAAGCGCCTCTTTCGTGCGATACTTCCCTCCATTTAGTGTTCTAACCCTATGACCACCGAAGGTTGTGTTGCCCCCCTTCCGTGAAATCTGGATTGCTTCCACTCCCCCCCCCCCCCCCCCCCCCCCCCCTCCCCAATACAAATGTTTCCCCATTGGAGACAGTACAAATTCTGAATTGTCATTTCATCACAGATCAGTTATTCCTGATATGTGTGAATATGGACTAGCACCAGTGACCAGCCTATATGTACCTCCTGACAGTAGTGGTGTTGCTACGGGTGGGGGTGGTAATTTAGGTCCTTGCAAAAAAATTCACCCCCCCCCCAGGTTTCATAGGCAGCTTCTAAAAATTAAAAAGTAGCCCTATGTGAGCTGCATCACTGCATTTATGACAAATTCCTAATTGCAAGGCAGAAACGTCTCTTATTGCGTATACTTTCTCCTCTATTTAGTGTATATTTTAACATTAATTAATAT
Organism: Sclerodactyla briareus; assembly: GCA_026419785.1. Lineage (NCBI taxonomy): Eukaryota > Metazoa > Echinodermata > Holothuroidea > Dendrochirotida > Sclerodactylidae > Sclerodactyla > Sclerodactyla briareus. Next base: position 209,623 of record JAODTK010005187.1, on the reverse strand, counting down.
ATAAATCTCGGGCATTTCTCAATAAGGTTACAAAATTGGGATTCGTACCACTACACCATGGATATCAATGGGAGGGTTGGGGGAGAGGGGGGGGGGTGGGACAAACATGCAAATTTTTTCCATAGGCCTATACTTATTTCTCGAGGGGGAATGCCAAGTTTTTTGCTTGACCTTAATTGAAAACGGTGTTATGATCTTCAAGTTTCCATTTACTAGTACAGTCAGAAATGCACGCAGGAATGTCCTGAATTCATTAGAACACTATGCTATAGGCCACCATCCTCTCGACCACTGCCGTGCATTGTGTGTGTATACTATTATAAGCCCTTAGTTTGGCTCGTCAAATTGGTTCCAGGGGTGTGCCCAATCCCCAGAAGGTTTGATCTCTTTAGTGTGTGTGTGAGACTGTGAGACGGTACACCACAATAAACTTTCGACTACTGCTCTTCCAGACATTCAGTGTTAAAATGGTACCTGGCACTGGAAATGCTCATATGACTGAGAGTGTGTAATCCCATTGTTCTCTGTGTGCACGTCAGTCCTACTGATGATCTGATTGTTTACATTTAAAGGTAACACTTCTCTCTAAGCACTACTTCCAGTGATCGTAAAGTACACTGTGACAGGCAGGACTACTATGGTATTTATTTACTGTAGCTTCATAGACAGCTCTAATGCAGTGGAATTAACGTGGTGTGTGTAGAAGAAGCAGGGAGAGGGTAGTTAGTGGGAGGAAGAGAAGAGAGCCAAGGTCACGGCAGCTTCTGAAAGTGCGGGACTGCGCCACAACATTTGTGGCATTTCGCATAATATGAGCAAGAAGTGGGGCATTACCCTGCATACCCCAGGCAGAAATGCGTAGGGTTGAGTTTTATAAAATAAGTCTCTACTTTTTCCCCAGTGCCTATTATCACTGGTCCGTTAGACGAGTCACATGATGTGACTATTGAGGAAAAGTGCAGTTAGCCGGGATAATGCACATTTAGCACCTTGGCAGAAGTCTTACTTGGATCGCACATTAAATCGCAGCCCCATAAATTCAGGACATGTCTCAAACCATAGGCCTATATATGGGTATATATATATACACAAGAGAAAATTGCAAAGATCTTGTCCGTTCTATTATCTATTGACTATTCCATGTGCTATTGTAGTTTAAGACAATTAAGTCCGTTCTTAAGCCGGAAGTCTTCGCCATTTCCTCAAAAAGTCGGGCTTCTACATTGCTGCGCAGCAGCCTTCCCCTTCATTTCAATGCTTTGCTAGCTTCGGCAGAGCACATGGGTTCTGTTATTTCTGACCGTTATCTAAATGAACAATTGTCCACGTCTCTGACCAAAATCCTGTGTACTTCTGGGATAGAGCTAAGCATCGTTCTGTAAATATGAACTAGAAGAACTTGTCAGTGCACAGCAGCAGTCTCTTGTTCCGGTTTCAATAATTTTTCCATCTTCCTCCTTTATAGGGCCCACCTTTTACTCTAACTGCTGTTTCGATCTAATGTAAGAGTTAAAGGACTCTTGGACCCGTCGTCTTTAATCTTCGCAGAAAGCTCGTCGCTCAAATTCCGTTCGCCTTAACCTTTACATAAGCTTTTACCATGTGTTAGCCACTGTCTTAAACTAATTCCCGGCCTACATTTCTCCAGTGTTCGTCCTATACCGCTGCCCAGGATTACGCTTCTTCCCTATGAGACTTACTTGAGATCGTTGGCTCATCCATTTGGTCTACCATTGTGGTCTATCGCACTTTTATCAGGAAATAAGTTTATCTTCTTGATGCATGGATAAATCTCAGTAAATATACTCCCACATGCACTTGCACTCCATGCAATTGAATTTTTTTTTAACAGTCTATGTTTGGCATACTGTTATTTCTATCCGTGTAGTTTCCAATTACCTTGCTCCAATCTTTAACTACTGATTCTTAGTCAGCTCCCCTTCCTGCCGATATTAAGGAGGACACCCAAACTATCCAGTATATGCCGCTCCACTACTCCAAACGGTGTGCACCTGACTATCTACATTCTCCACCATACTCAAATTCTTCAGATTGTCAGCAGACAAGTTATTACCTCCCTCCTTGTCGGCTACATCTGATATGCTGGTTCCCAGGTGAAAATTAATCATCGCCGAATGCTCTCTAAAAAATGTTTATAGGAGGCTTGGAATTCTATTCTGTTCTGCCTCTCCATGTTATACCAGCTTAATATCATGTGGTATAATTAAAGTCCCTACACTAAATCCTGCCATATTCGGTGATGCTAGTCCTCAATGTTTCCATGCAGACAAATTAATCATCGTCCTAGCTGTTGCTTAGGGCCTGCGAATAAACTGCTCCTTAAAACTATTGCTCGTTCCCTCATCTATTAATTTGCCACCACAAGGCCCCTCTTCAAATGTCCAACTGCCCTAGCCGTAAGGCACACGGAATGGTTGCTCTTCACAAATATTGCCACACCACCTCCAATCTGTCGGCCCTCCGTCTGCATAGACACTTCATAAACGTTATGCTCACTGCTCCATCCAGTACATTTTATTCAAACCCGTTTCAGTCACAAAACCCACATCTAAACGTGATAAAGCGCCTTTCATAATGCTCTAATAAATCAATCTCTTAATAGGCTCCCCTATTGCATTAATATACGGACACTTGAATTATCTTCTCATCACAATTCATTTTGATTATTTACAAAGCAAGCACTCGGTCTGCTTTCCTATTCGACTCTCCCCTCCGCAAGTTCTGCCTGCATCGTTCATCGTGCAAGAAGGAACCTGTTCATGATCTTGTACCTCGATCACTTTCACTAGCTTGCCGCGTATAATCCTGAGGTCTCTTTCGCCTCTGTCCATTCTTATTTTGATTTCTTTCTAGAGTTGCCTGCTTTCTTTCTTTGGTGTAGTCAGATCAGTCGGAGGCTATACTATGCGCTATTGTACTTGATTCCCTTTAGACTACTTTGATCGATTCTCCTAGCAGCCGCCACTTTTCGTCTTGGCTGTTCGCTTATTCCACACTTGAATATCTATGTCCTTCCGTCAGATCGCACATGAGCTATTAGTACTACCAAGGGACACGTAGCGGACAGTTGGACTTCTTTTTTGCCATCATTTATAACTTCTTGTCGGTTAACGGATTTTTGTAACAGACATCTCTTTAACATGAAATAACACATTGACTTCATACCTAATAATCGAACAACAGTAATATACAGCCAAATAATATACGGTAAGATCATCAGCCCACACCCGCAGTCAAGTCCTCAACAAAGCAGCGGACCGCAACTGAAAAAATGCATGATTAATGCCCGACAAGTAGAGGAATAGACGCCGCCACGACAGTCGTTATTAAATGAACCGTTTTCTACTTCTGAGAATGTTACAAATTTAATCTGATGTAGAACTCAATTTACATGTAGTTCTTCATTATTAATTTTTCTCTGGAAATATATTTCAAACTGAAAATTAAAAAATTATAGTGGTGTTTCAATATAAGCTTGATATCCAAGAAACATATCTCTTTTAGAAAAGACAAACTGGTCTTTGGAAAATACTTGCTCAACATCTAAAATAAAAGACGGAAATACCATACATTCCCAGAATGAGATGATACTAACGTTCCTCCTCACAGCGACTACCACAAAATAAAAACGGCGCATCGTCTATTGTCTGTAATATGCATCAGAGGATAAGAACTAGTTTAGTACCCCCCCCCCAAAATAGGATGTAAGAAGCAGTACTGAAAATATTTAATCTTCGTATCTTGTAATGCACCTGAATGCGATTGGAAAATTACACTACATGATCATCCACTAAAATAAAAAAAAACTGTAGAATTTCCTTAAGAAAGCCTGGGCGCGCTTAGTAATATCTTCAATAAGTTGCCATTATAAATGACCGCTGACAAATAGGTGTGGTGAATTGAAACAATAGCCCGTCCGATCTATCAGCCCTCCATTGGTGTCCAAAACGTTTCATGGCGCTAATGACCTCTCCATGCTGAGGGCAATTGCCATTATGACACCATAAAAAGACCAGACTAAAATGGACAATGTATGTTATATTCTTGTCTAAATCCTCAATTAAAAAGATAAAAAAAAAAACATGTCGAATGTAAAATAAGTCTCCATACAATTTATCCTCTATGCGATTTAAACAACGTTTTAAACCAGAATTTCTTAGAAGGAAATATTTTAGTGTCTTAGTTGTATTATGGTGATTATTCCATAGTTATCTGACGTTTTGAAATTGCTTCTCGGACATCCTTGTCATGTAAATAAGGACCACGCTTCAAAGATCATGATAAAGATATCTTAAGTCAACATCTCAGCTTATAATTGCAATTAAAGATGAGTTGTCTACTGGAATGACATTCCAACTGATGAATTGAAATGTAATTTTCCAGAAAGTGGGTGCCAATCGGAGGGCTGTCTATAACGGGTTGACCAGCAACATTTCATAATCCCTGTATCAAAACTCTTATATATGAATTGCGCTTCCAAACTCACCGCGATAGCCCGAACTAATAAGCGTCGTCACCCGCCCTACCTCACCCAGTTTTCCAGACCAGATGAAGTGAAAACAAAAATGGTTCAAGCTGATTTCCATAAATTCGTCTGCGAGCCGGATTTGGTTAACACTGTGAAAAAGCGGAACAAACTGCGAATTACGAATGACTTAATAAGAATAATCTTACCGATAGGATGTTATACTCGGCATGATCCACAGAAATTCAGTCACGCTCGCATTCATTTTAGAACACTTATTATGCACGCCCCAGCCATAACCTCATTGCAACCACTGTACTGGCATTTGTCGTGTGATTTACGATAATACAGCCTTCAGTTTGACTGCCGTCAACATTCCAATCCTAAAAGATTTAATCTCTCAAGCTGTGTGTACGTGAGACTGCAAAGAAGTGAGAAGTAAACAAACACATAATAAACTCTAGACTGCCTGTCAAACATTAAGTGTGGTAAATGAGATTACCTGGCACATGGCCAATGCTAGAGGAATTGAAGGCGAGTGGGTAATCCAATATTCTGTGATGTGCACTCCGTCTACTGATAATCTAATGTTTACACTTCCCTAATGGGAATGCCTGCGAAAAGACACACTTCCAGGTGGTGGTGAATTACTGCAGGCAATGAGCGACTGATCCGATTATGCGTGTATTTTTTACCTGTGATCTAGCAAGCCCTAATGAGCGGATTAACTGTGGTGTGCGTAGAAGCCAGATGAGTTGGGAGGAAGAAGAAGCAAGGGTCAAGGTAGCTTCTGAAAGTGGGATGGGCACAACATTTGTGCAATTTTTTGCTATTGAGCAAAAAGTGTGAGGGCATTACCCTGTTACCCAGCAGAAATGGGCAGGGGTTAAAGTCTATAAAGTATCTCCTACTATGTTTCCCCAATGCCTATGTATCTGGTGTTCGACCTGCTCACATGACCGTGACTACGCTATTTCAGGAAGAAAGTGATCGCCGGGTTAATAACATGTTAAACAATTGGCCAGAAGTCTACGCGATCAACATCTACTGAGCCCACATAATTAAAGAAATGTACTCAACCTAGGAGCTATATATACTTGAAAATTACAAAGATCTTGGCTGCTTCTTTATCTGTTTGTATTATATCGCTGCAGCCGGCATATATTGTATATGGGAGCGATGCTGCATAGGGGTTGTTGTTGAGGTGGAGTCATATAGAGGTGAGACATTCCCCAACCCCACCAAAGCGGCGTCAGAGCGCTTTACGAAACGTGGCGGGGGTACGAGGTGGGGACATATCGAACGCAAATGAACATCCTGAGCGGAGCGCCACAGACCGGTGCGCGGAGCGTACAACCGCAAAATTTCGATTACATTACCCTCCAGATCGACGCGAAACGGCATTGCCAGCCGCCTCAAATAGCACCATTACATGGTGTGCCATTTGCAGAGTAAAAGACAGACCAAAAAGGTGTCATTGATACATACTAAGATGATTACCGCATTTGATCACACATGGCCCGTTTTTTCCTACCTTTATACTATGCTTGTTTGCGGTAGACCGAGATACCTAGGTCTAACGCAACTTGGTCTACTGGTGGGATCGAAGGGAAAAGCCATTGGGGCCTAGGCGATACGGACCCACTCAATTTGAGCAGAAAATCTAGTACCCCGAATTTTACAGTCAATCATGGCCCAGACTACTGAAGCACAGCGCTGCCCGAATGCTGCTGCGAAAAGAATCTGTCTTGTTTCCGAGAATGATATCGAAAAGTCTGCTAAAAAAAAAATCACCTTGCTTTTTCCTCCCCGAATTTCCCATGCAATTTTCACACCCGAATTTTTCATCTGCAAGAAAAATGTGGGAGGGAGAGAGGGCGCAGTCTCGCCCCAAGGGCTTTGAACAACGAGTGAAAAAACGGATTCGAAGCATTACATCGCATATTTAGCCTACAACGCCTGCGAAGAAACCGGCCATGCGCGCGAAACACTTGATAAAATAGAGTTTGCGAACTTTGTTTGGCTATTCGAATTTGAAATTCGAGAATCGTTATGGACTGAGTGATAATCTCCTTCCACTTCAGGCCATAGTCAGCCGCTCCAGATCTTCACTGCCGGTGGTCCGCACCTGGACATAAGTGGACTGCAGTGGGCAAATTCCAACGCGATTAGTGTTCTGAGTTAGACAAAAATTGAATTCGTTTAGAGTGATACAAATCGCGGCATGCTGCTTAGGATTTTTATCACGCGTCACGAAGAAAAGGTAGAGGGGGCGGCGGGGACATCAAAAACGATATGATATACCCCCCCACTTTTGAAATGTGGGTGGGGGACATGCTTCGCCCGTCCCCACTGCTTAAGACGCCCATGACCGGCCCACCAACTTGTAGGAGAGAATATGTGATTGAAAGCATTGTGAAATAGTATGACCCTTAAAATAGCAATAAGACATTTGAAGGAAATGGTTAGAGCTAAAATGGCCTATGATACAAGTTATCATGAACATGTTTTGACACTCTTGTCAATTGCTATGACCCACCCGTGCCAACCCAGACAAGTGATGTCAGTGCACTTCAAAAAATTGATGCCACCCCTCAGATCACTTAGCTGCTGCAAAAAATAGATGGCAAAAATTGATACTAACACCCACGAGTCATTGGAATAGACCACAGACTAACTCTGCTGCTACTATTAGAAGACATATTACTTGGCCAAGTTACTTACCCCCTCAGTCACAATAGTGATTAACGAAAAAAAGGTAATAGATGACCAACATGTGGGACACCCATGCCTAATTAGACGAGAATGTACCCACAATGACTCGCCTTGTCCAGGGTAGTGAGGCATAGCAATTGATAATATATTATGCCTGTATGCACTCTCTTTCCCACAATATACACCCCTTCTAAAAAATAATTTTTCACATTAGAACATAAGATGTATGTGGTGCCGATCAAAGAAAGAACTAAGCCACTTTTCATTCAATCTATCTGCCTTTAGATCACACCAGTCACTTATGAGTGATGCATGCTCGCTAAAGTGAAATGACCTCTCATTTAGCCATTGCCTGCCAGGGTACTGCTGACTCATGTTAAGTCCGCTGCGGCTCCCACATAAATGGAAAACATTGGACCTCGACTGCGTTATGACTCGTAACATTATAACCTTTACTCTTCAAGATATACTACTATACCTAGGTTTATTTTATGCATATTTGACCTCAAATGCCCTCAGATGACTTTTGACCTGGTCCAAAGCCAACTAAGTATCTCATCTCATGGACTAAGTAATATTAGCCACGGTGATCGTTTTGCAAGTTCGGCTGGTTGCAGTTGGCAACACGCCATCTATGCAGCGGTTCGAGATAGACACTGAGGAGTAAGGCGGAAACATGTCAGAAAAAATGGCAAGGAATACTACGCAGAATGTAGCGATTACTGTTTCTTCCTTACTCTAACACCGGGGAGGCGCCCCCGACTCGCGATACGCGCCTGTATCGGGTTTATGCACGCATTGCTCGACGTACAGATTCCACACCTTATAATTTACTATGCTACACGGATGGACGGTGCTGGATTGGTCAAGATTGACAGACATGCCCGAACACACACACACTTACGATGCACATTTTTTCGATTGCACTTCATTGTTGGATCACCCAGCCACCTATGCTATTACTCCACAGATAGGGCCACCCCTACATCAGGTAACAGTCAGTGCGCCGCCATACTTCTCAATCACCATAACTGTTCATAAGACACTGCTTACCTAACAGCAACACGAACAGTGAATCATAGGCAAAAATGCAACTAACTTACATTCTCTCATATCCATCCACGTTTGTGTTGAAAATCAATGAACTGACCAGAATTGCATATTATGCACGAATTGGCCTATACCTAAATAAAATATACTAAACCCAAAAAATATAATAGTGTACCTTATACTTGTTATTTACGTGAAATGCATCGCGGGCATTGCATTCTACCAATCTGGAGATATGTACACATACTTGGGCGATTTATCAAACATGAGCAAATCTATGCAAAATTAATAATTATAATAGTAAACGTTACCCTGGAATGAAGCGCCCGAAAACACGTGGACCTGCACCCCACAAAAAATTCATCATGAGGGCATTCACGGTATGGAAGGTACCACGACACACATGAAAACGAACATGGCAAAGTGACCATATTGTCTCCAAGAGTGTAGACAAGACCAAACACCAGAAAAGCCAAATGGTTAGTGATCCGTGACTCAGTTCTAAAAGCTGGCCACCCACTAGTCCGCAGCGCAGAGCAGGAACTGCGCAGTGCAGTCGCAGAAATCGAAAACGTTGGAATAACAAAAAGTGCCATCCACGGGCCCGCATGCGCAGCGCATCCGCAGATGTGCTGCGCAGGGAAAGTATCAGTGAGCTGGCGATTTCTGCGGACGCGCAAGCCACGCGGATGGTTCCATAGAGCGCGACAAAGGGCATTCGTACCATCTGGGCAAAGCGTGCCTGTTGTGCAATGGAAGGAACAGCGCCATGATTATCCGAAACGGGTGGGAGGGAAGCGACCTAGGCTTTCCAGACGGGGGTGACACGCAGCAAGTGCACCTCTTTCCCCTTGACTGGGGAAGCTGGCTACGAGCCTGCTCACTCTACCTTCTGAGATATCACTATATACATTCCAATTTCATTTTTGTCGTTCGACTTTGACCTTCGTTTCTTCTCCTTCCCTCTCATGGCTTTGGTCCCCGACGATCTTCAATTTGTCCCCGACGAGGGTATACCGTTTCTAATTAGGGTGTTTGTGGAGGGGGTAGGGGGTTACGTAGGGGGTTAGGGGTGCCATGGACCCTGGTTGCACCGCTACCGGGTTAATAAGGATGTATAGTCACTAACCTTCATCCGAACTGCATAGCGTCCGAGTCTCCACCCGGAGGACAGAGGTTGAAGACCCCGGGTCGGCTCATACCAAAGACTTATTGAATGGTATGTGTTGCCTTATTGCTGGTCGCAGCACATTGGATTGGAGCATGGAAAACGTGGTTATGCAAAATTTGCAAGTTGCCGGCTATGTGTGATTACCCTACCCCTGAGAAGTACAGGGGGATGGTTTGTTCCGTGTACCTCGTGAAAACTGATAATAAGGGCAGTATTCCAGGTTGCCACCCTTGCATAAGGGGTTTCATCTCCGTGCTCAGCAAGTTTTACCATGAACAAAATCCATTTACTAACGTAAAAATAAAGTTTAACGTACAATGGGTGCACTGCGGTAAATGGTCCCGCTATGCCTAACTCATTCCATCATAATGTGAGAGAAACTGAAATATTGTAAACACAGGGAAATGCCGAGACCGAGATCAAACATATGAGCCGCCCTGTGCGAATGCGGGAGAATCTGGTAAGGCGAGGGGAAAATGGCACATTCTCCAAGTTCTATTGAACTAGTTCCCCGCGTTATGGGCTCTCTGCGGATCGGCTGAGCAGGGTGCGGGTGATGAGTGGAGAGATGGCGACATTCTACAAGTGGTCCAGAGGCCGCGAGGGACGCTGCGGATGGTGCGATAGCTGCTTATTACCTATGACCAGGACACAAGAACAAAATGGGTATGATAAATACCCAAACTCCAGCTCAATTAGGATTGAAAGCGACGTACGGTGTCCACAGTTTCAAATGGTTCATTCGCTGACTGGTCCCAAAACAATAGGGATGATAATCTCATGTTGACGCCTTGTTTGTTAAAATGTTGAGTGAATCTCCAATGTCGTCATGTTCCATGGATCCGATTCCCATGAATCTCCTCAACTTCCTGTGTGGACTCCCTGCTTCCTCACATCACAAACGTAATCACTCTCTATCTTCAGGAACCATACCACACCGTCACTGAAACAGCTCAAGTCAAGACCACTTCTGAAGAAACCTGGTCTGGACCACAACGATTTTAATAACTACATGACAATATCTATCTGAATTCATTTTAAAAACCATCGAACGAAGCTCAGCATCCAACTGAACGGTTATCTCCATGCAACGGACGGGCCTGTATGCCACGAGACAGTCGCGCCTATCGAAAATCCATAGTACTGAGACGGCAATGCTCCGAATCCAGAATACTTACTGAAGGCTTTGATCGCCACGAAGAATCGGTTTTAGTCATGCTTGATTTTTCGGCGCAATTTGCATACGATTGACCATGACATTATCATCGAACGATTACAGTCTCGCTACGGTATAAATGGTATGGCACTTCAGTTGGTTTGACTCCTCCTATAGGAAGGAGTCATCTGTTCCAACATAAATGGAACTCTCTCCGACCCCTTCAAACTAAATGAAGGGGTGTCCCACAAGGCTCGGTACTTGGACCAACCATTTTCACAATGTAAGTAGCACCCCTGGGGGACATCATATTCGCCCATGGTAATCAATTTACATGTCTTACGCCGATCACAGCACGCAGATATATCTTACTTTTATCCCTCCGAGAGGCAAGAGGCGTACCCGTTTGAGCTCTGCGTCGCGACATTAAAGCCTGGAGCATCGAAACAAACTGATGTTCAATATTTCTAAAACTGAAGTTCTCCACATATCACCAAAGTTTGTTAAGCCCTCCTATAAAGCGCCCTGCGTTGTTATATATGAGCTCCTATTGCTCGGGCGCATGTAAGAGCCTAGGCATAATTATTGACAGCCAGCTTAAATTAAAATCATGTCAAACACATCGTTTCTGGTGCCTCTCTTGCCTTCGAAGAATCAGTCAGTTAACCACATCCTTGACCGCAAATCCACTGAGAGGCTGGTTCATGCTTCCGTACCTTTCGCGCCTATACTACTTTACGTCCTCCTATATGGAATTCCGGCGATCGATTACCAAGCTACAGCGTGTACAAACTCTTGCTGCACATTAGTATCGCGGTCCAGAAGCATGAACTCACTCACTCCGATTCTCCGTGAGCTACACTGGCTCCTGGCTACAACCCGTATTACTTACAAGATCGCCATCATAACCTTCAAGTCGCTGAATGGCTTGGCTCCCACTTATATCTCTTGAGCTCACTGCTTCACACAAGCCGGGTCGATGCCTCCGGTCCTTCATCGGAGGTTATACTTCGACGACTGTACAACACCACGAAAACCGAAGTTTCTACGGTGACAGGGCGTTTTTGAACATGTGCTGCTCCTACGATCTGGAACAAGTTGCCAGTCGAGATTCGTTCCTTAACCTTTTTAAAAGAAGTTTGAAGACGTTTCTTTTTAGAGTCACATTTATTTTCTAACACTCTTAAGTCGATTCGAATCGTTATATTGTATTTTTCTACCGTTTTTTACCTGTGCATGCTTTGAGATTTCTTGTCATTTTTCTACTGTTTTTTACTCTGTCCGTTCTTTGAGATTTCTTGGAAGCGCTTTTATAAATATCATTTATATTATTATTATCATGGGAACTGACACGAGCTTGACCATCAGTGGAACAAGTTTTCTGTCCCGAAGCCAAATATCAGTTTTCCATTCCACGATTTCCATTTTTAACATAAATGCTCCGCTTTGCATGCCACCATAACTATAGGGTCTTGTACTCCTCATAAGAATGCAATTTCAAATTTTCGTTGAAGAATCGACCAAGCATTCTGGACTTATCATTTCCACAAGGTTTGCAGACTTGTGATCCCTGTTGAATTTCAAATGACGCTGTGGCCCAACCACAACGTTCCCATTCCTTACAAAAATTATTATTTTAATTTTTATTTGTACTTGCCGCTCAGAGGATCAAACATATTCAAGCTCGGAAGCATGTTGCCTGGATACTGGCACTTATTTTCTGCTGCGAATCACTCACCAGATACACGGAATAACCAAATGCTATTTTGCGGTACCTTGTGTGGGGGGTGGTGGGAATTATCACACGCAGACGGCAACTTGCCCTACCCCAGTCGTTTGTTCCCCTGCTCCAATCCCTTGTGCTGAAGCCATTGAGAGTTCCAGGTACTATTTCAAAGTCCTTTGGTATGACCCGACTAGGACTCGAACCCTGGTTCTCCCAGGGGGAAGCTGAACGCTCTCCACTTTGCCACCAACTCACTTTCTGTCAGGAAACCATCGGGTTCTTGCACATCCTAAAAGGAAGCAGTATGCCAACTTTCAGCTTGATCAAACAAGGCCGTTCTGGACTTATCATGCCCATAAGGTTTTAGACTTTGACCATGCTGGACCTCAGATGATCTTTGACTTCCACAAAATGATAGGGGTCATGTACTCATGGGGAATCCCACAACACCCAAGTATGAGCTCATCCATCCAGGTGGGGGTGAGTCATGTCCCAGCAGCGTCACACACATACACAAACACACACCTGTCATGAATACATAGATTCCAAGACTTGTCCAGCATCAAAAATAGAATACAACCTGCAATTAAATTTAAAGAAGAGAGACAACAGGTCTACCCAAGTTAGGCAAATGTTTATTCTGATTTGCAGAGATGGAAAGAGTGACAAAGAAAGGAAAGCAGAAATAATCTGAACCCCAAAGGCTGTAGTGATAAAGCAGGAAACTGATTTATCTTAATACACAATCATATCTACTTTGTTGTATCTAACCAAGATTGAAAAACAAAACAAGTACACACAATACAACAGCGACTTAATTCACACAAGCACCAACAGTATCTGACGTGATACGAATGGCAAGTATGTCCGTGCATACATTCCCCCTACATATCCCCCCCCACAGTCAAACAATAATCCATAAGCCCGCCTCACACTGGCCGGAATTAGACCGCAAGACAGTTGAAACGCGTGCGAACCCCGACATAAGCCATGCAAACTCTGACTGCCAGGCTTTGACCGCGTTCAGTTTTTTAGGAATTCCACAATTGCTCACAGTTGGCTAAGGGCATCATCATTTTCTAGGCATGCACAGTTTGGACGTGACTTATCTTTGGAGTGTCATAAAAAAACCGATCTCTCAGTAGTCTGGGGAGGCATTCACACAGTCCCTATGAAATGAAAGACATCCCATTTGTCTTTTTTGCGAGTTTCTCCACTGAGTGTCTCAAAAACGATCGGTCGTTGCAATGTACATCAACCATAAGCTCCCCTGCAGTGACCCCCCTCGCAGTGATAAGCATTGGGGAGCTTTCGTTCGAATTCTGCCACGTGGGAGGGGAGGCTTTACATCTAACTACACGCAAGTCACGGAGATTTTGTTTTCTTTCACATAAATCTCGATAAACTCAAAACAACCCGATTAGGTCATATGACAGATTCTTACGGGTTTTTGTTCATTTGAAGTTCAGTGCTACAACGGATAGAGAATAATAATTATTCTACAAAGGGATGAAACAGGGCCTTGTACAAAATACTGAATGCATATTAACTATCATCTATCCACATACTCCATTTTTCCCAAAATTATGATAATGAATACTCTTGATGAATGGAATGTAACTGCTAACACAAAATAAGGAATACATAAAAAATATTGAGTTTACAGCTATCACAGAATGAGGATATATAGTCAGGTAATTTTGTACAATTAGCATCCAGCAGAGCATTTAAAATACTTCACAAAGCGCATTGTCAGTTGGGCGGCAAACATAGAACGAGAGAATTACTACTGCAGATTATGATACAACAAACCAGTTCTTAAACTGAAAAATCCCACATCGTCCAGCAAAAGTACAAAAATAAAGGCAATCATAAGAAAATAGTAATCTCTCTTTCCTGAAAAAAACAACAAACTGATGGTAAAAGCAGGTTCTAGGTGAACTGAGGATAGGTTGGACTTCCTAAATAGTATAGTGTCATCAACCTAATTGAAAGCATCTCACTGAAACCAGGACAAATTTTTACTACTGCTAAGGCACCACGCTCGGAATTAATTGCACCATTTACCCTAATTTTGGGCAAGTTTATCCTAACAAACAGTAATTACACATTGTTCATAAGGTTGAAAAGGCCGTCTTTCATAGTACTATAACACTGAAGGCATGTTTATGGTGAAATGAGATTGTGACGTGAATTACCAATAGTGCTCCCCACTAACCGTGAAGATAATTGAACATTTTTTGCACAATTCCTGGAACACATCACAATACCAAGTCAATTGAACAACAACCTCATCAGATTCAGCCAAAATGCTGTTACATGTTTTCTGAAGGCCAAAAAAAAACGCTCTTCATGTGTATCCCAAAAACATGAAGGCTTTTTCGTTTGCTGAAATAATGAAGATAGTGCTCCACTAACCACAAATTTGATGAAGTGTCGTGGAAAACATGTTCAATTTGAGGTTATACAAACCAATTTTTATTTAGATGGCCCTTCTAATCACCCATAACGATTAGGGGTGTACGGTTCAACAACGCATTAACACATACAGACCAATGAACACTAACTAACCAGCAAGTAGCTTCCTTAAAGTTGAAAGCTGCAAATAGTTCCTCTCAGCACAGTGTGCAAGGGATGAATACCCACAGGGGTGAGACGCTGCCCCTCCAGGAATTGCCTGTCAGAGCAACACGGGGGAACGAGTGGCCTTGAACTCAAATTCATAGGCCAACTCTTGGATAATTAACAGTCCCTTCACAAGTCCATGATTGGCTAGCTTGAGCGCAGTCTACTGGCAATACGTTTTTATAGGAGAGGCACTTTGCATGTACACATTTTCCCACACTTGTTCTGGACCCAATGCCCAGTTGCAGAATTGATAGGGCGACCCGCCGATAGACCTGTCAGAGCGGGACACCTGTCAATCAGAGTCATGCCCTTCTCATGTACTGCTTGGCATTTACAGCATATAACAGTCCCTGGCAGATTATGAGAATTCAAAATTTGAGGGTTGCCCATTGTATTGCGTTCACCGTCAATGTGGCTCATGACCCTCTGTCCGGCAGCTCTGCTCATGAGGCGAGCTCTGGCTACATCTCGTCCCGGGTGACGAGCAGTTGGTGTCTCCCTCCTCCTCTGTGGGCATGAAGGCCACCTGTCTGTACTCTTCTGTCGGTTCCTCGTCCCGGACCGGCGGCACGTCCACGACCACCTCCTCTCCCTTCCTCGGGATGGGGCTGTCCTGTACCACGTCAGGGGGAAGGGCCAAGTCTTTTCGGGAGGGGGAGGCATCGTTGGCATTGTTCTCCATGGCCGACGGCTGCAGCTCGGCCGTCTGCAGGCCATATATTGGGTTTTCAAAGTTGCCGCCAAGGTCCGTCTGTGAGGGAAAGGACAGGCAGGTTGGTATAAAGTTCAATGAAATTCAATCGTTGGGGTACCATTCTTATCAGCCTAGATCAAGTGCCCACATGCATCCAATATCTGAAAATCGAATCATGCTCTCTGGACACGCCAACTTCATTTGCTGCATTTAGTGGAACTTTTTCGGATATCCTATTCAGTCACTTTCTGTTGAATTACAGTATATTACCCTGGCTATTGGAACCTGGTACATCTTTGATAATTGAGAAAGATGAACAATGTGCTCACTTCCGACACAGGTCTTTATTAGCACCTGGGTGGAGTGAGGGCTGTTAGGGAAGCAAGAATAAAGTATGTTGTTTAAGGGTACACCATGTTGAGATTGTATGTCTCTGAGTCACATGCTCAGGTCTTATCGCTAGGCTAGGGTTAGGCTAGGCTAGTTGCTATAGTGGTTATGTTCCTTCCGACTCGATCCGACTCTAGATCAGTCTGTTGGAACATGACTCAACTCGAGTGCAATTAGTGCCTCCGCTCAGCATAGTCAGCGACTCGACTCGGAACACAGTAGAGACTTGAAACAGTGAAAAGAGTCCGACTCGAATCAATGAGTCAACTCTATCAAGGACTCAAACTCAAGGACAGTGAAAGTGTGAAACAACAGTTGTGAAGGCGCAACTGACCCTCGGTCAGAGGAGATGTAAGTCACACATGCCTTGATGCATCATAGACGTCTCTAAGCCAGTCACTAGACATTACAGGACGGGGGTCGGGGGGTGGGCATGGACCCACTAACCTTTATTAGCTCACACAAAAAATGTTCATCACTGCTTTGGTTTCTTCCAATCAGCTCTTCAGCTCTTGTGCTCCTCAGTGACATAGCCAGTGGGAAATGAAGGGGGAGGGGCGGAGGGACAAGTTGCCCCGCTGACAATTTATTGGGAGGCAAATCGAGAAATTGGAGGATTAAAGAAACACTGTCGTGCCTGGACATGATAAGTCCAAGTCGTGATTAACATAAATGCCTACACCATATAACCATCCCTTTCCCCTGCCTTCATCTGGACAGACCTAGATGAACAAACTCTAACAGAACCAACTCACCCAATAACACCTCTTTGAGTGTCCTCCACGTTCCCTAGGGGTAGGTCCACATTAGTGGTCCCCTCCTGGAGGGGGGGGCCCAAGGCTCTGGTCTTCAGGGTTCCTGCCGGAGAGGAGAAATGTGCACAAAACCTCTTTGTCATCATCGGATTTAAGTTCCAATTAGCCTTATTTCGAGTCCTCATTCCCAGCCACGAAGCTACCCATACGTGGTAATCGATGTATTGACTGATATGAAACGTACAATTGAAAAAAAATCTCTTGAAAGTATGTAATAAGTCAAAATTGTTAATTTAGTGGGATGGGTCCCTGTGGCAAAACAGAATAAGCGTCAAGGCCGGCCAGCTGTTCAAAAAATTGGCGAACTGATCACCATTCTCCAAAAAAGAAATGATTTGATCACTGAATTTTTGACTGAAGTTCTCCTTGTTAGATGAAAGTATCAAACGATGGCATTCACTTTCAATATCATTGATGCTTATTTTCTCGAATATTTAAAAGGCTGAATGATTGAGCTTTCAAAAACCTTGTTGATAAGAGATGGAGGGATACGGTGACTTCCTCAGAAACTATCTATCTCAGCGGGAGATCATTTGCCCCTCCTGGACAGTCTAGACTGAGCCCCCCTCTAGAACCAGCGACCTTGGAACACTGCTTCCAACACCTTTCAATTCGCAAACCACAAACAAAATGCTCTATACCAAGTTGTCTATACCAGCCCAACCTGATTAGTTACACATTCTTGGAAATTCCAACATGTCTTCGAGCAGTAGAAGTTAAATTGTGTTAACTGAAATTTAGGCTGAAATCGGTAATGTTAATTGTTATGCAAGATAGTTCAGAAAACCTATATCATTCTTTGGCATAGGGAAGTATAACAGACAACATTGGAAAAAATACTTGTACTTCCCATTTGATTTTTTTCTTTCGTTTGTAAATCTGGTTGCACTAACGGAACTTCTGCACATTGGGGTTAAAAAGTAATTCACTTGATTGAAAGAAAGATTTGACAACAGAATCTGCCGTATCATCACTGCGCAATGATGCAAATTCAGTGACGAACAGTGGTGTACATCGACTAGTGGAAAAGATGAAATTGCATAAATTATGCAACTTAGACTTACTTCGACATATAAGCTAGAAAATTAATCAGTTCATCTACCGTCATCGTTGTTATAAACACTGAACTGCATCACCAAAGGGCATTCGATAAAGAGATATCGTGTACACAAGCTTTTGTGTCAATTTTCATTAATATGTAATTCATCACTTAGTACCATATTTTGGACGAACAGAGATGCACAATCAACAACCTCTCCACTGTACACTCTCACAAAAACTTTTAGTATGAAGGCTTTCATGGTTGTAGGAGATGATCAAAGGATAAGACAGTGGATGGCCGGACAGACAGACACAAAGGGTCCACTAGGTCTAAAGTGCATCTCGAAACCTTTTAGGATCTGAACCAGGAATTGCAAAGAACACTGTCTGAACCCAAGGGACCCTGCACCTTTAGATTACCTCACGTCTGGGTGTGCCAAACCCGATACAGGAGCAAGAAACATCGTGTCGGATCTGCACTTCAGCCAGAGAAAAGGGAAAAGTATGTGTTGTCTAAGACTACAGCGGACAACTAAAATGTTGCAGCTCATCCCTTGAGATTCACAACAAGGGACGTGGCATTGTCCTCATTGGCATTGTCCCACAATGGCGTTAGGTGAGGGCAGTGCAGGCACTAGGTTCTGTCAGAAAGTGATCAATTAAGTCTATTCCTGCCCTTTTTTCTGGATGATGTGTTTGACTCGCCCCGTCACCAGTTGCACAACCACCCCAACCAACCAATTTTTGGGGGCAAGCACCTGCCACGGAAGAGGGAGATTGACTCCCTTATTACACAGGGGACCTCAAGATCCTATCAACCGAGCCAAGGGGAGCATCCTCTAGTTAAAATCGAAACCCCAGGCAGAACGTTTTTCCTTAAAACTCACTTTGTCTCAGTTGCCTGAAGAAGAACACAGCGGCCACTACGGCCAGAGCGGCATGACGAGAACGGCAAAGGTAACTCCGACAGCAGCTCCACACCTGAGGGACCCTGGGGACAAAAGGTAAAACGGTTTCAGCAAGGTAACAATAAAATTGACCTCGGAGCTTCCACATAGCACCTTTGCCACTGAAATCAGGGTGTAATTCACTGGATCACGTATGCCAGTGAAATTACTGCTACTTCCTTGGTTGCTATCGTCGTATTGAGGGAGTGAGAGAGGAGGGGACGGGGTGGGGGGGGGGGATTGAGGTGTGCAGGAGAGGTGAATTAGCGTTACATTTCCTTGCAAAATTTGTCGTTTCTCTGCTAAGGCAAAATTTTGAGTTATGGCCACTGACTGTAAATGTGATTAGGCAAGTATTGCCTCTGGTCATTACCAGTGTTTTAGTGGAGGCCGCCACTTCCGAGGCCAAGCTGAGGCCACTATCCTTCCAGGCCAAGGCCGAGGCATCTTGCGCCAAGGCCGGCGAATTTATTTTCAACATGGTTAACTTTCAACGTGTAAATTGTCATCCTACCGTGCAAGCCCACCACATTGCTCCACAGACATAACCTTAGCACGTTTTATTAGTTACGATGTGCTGAGACTGAACCAAAACAACTGTTAACATAACAAACTAATCTTTCTCAGAGATGAGTTCAATAAGGTGTTCTGTTAAAAAATACATAAAATAAATATATAGACTTCTAATTTTGAAATCTAATCCACAATCCAAAAAAACATGCATCTGTCCTGACCTGGTCTCATCGCGGGGCCGCCCTCTTATTTTTTTTGAGACGATTTGATAGGAGCCTTATTGTGATTGGTAGTATACACTCTCCCCATGATTTACATAACCATCTCCTACATGCCCTACACTTCGGATAACATACCCATGAACTTATTAGGTTCAGGATTTTTGTCAGTTGGACATTCCCGAACCGGACGAATTTTGTTTCATCCCATTGAAAATCTTCAGATCGACACATTTGAAATGCATGTTTGTACTGTCCTTGCAGCCATTGTTCAGGAACACCGAGCACCTGAACATAGTTGGCCTACATGACCCTGGGTGGCTAACCATTTTTTACCTGTTTTGAGTATGATGAAGCTTGGTCCAACCCGCCGTGTCTTCAAAAATTTTGTTGAGATCCTTGGAGGCAAAAAAGTATATTATCAGCAAATTTAGGTGGACTTGTCAGGCCTCGACCAATTTCTGATGCCGGAGCCACGAGGCCAGGCATGTGCCTCCCACCAGGCCTAGGCCCATACCGTACCGTGCCCTAAAAGGCCACGAGGCCCTGGTCATTTCTTTTTAATAATAGCACTCAGAAAAGCTTATGGGCATAAGACTGTGCAAACGCCAGTTGATCATGGCTACCTCAAACCATGAAAATTGCTGTGCCATACTATTATTATAACAAACACTGGGGGGGTGCTGGGCATCACAAATCCTTGGCTGGAAGCCGGCCAACCAGGCGCAGAAGTCCATGCGAAGAGCAAGAACCTGGTACGTATACACTAATTCAATCAATTCTTTTCCTACTCTGGGAAAATCCTCTGTCCTGGAATACATGAAGGAATTTAAACTCACTCCCGGGAACGCCTCTGATCTTGTGTGTGCAGTTGGGGCCCTGACCACTCGTTGGAACCCCTTTGAAAAAGCAAGCGGATATGTGGGGTTGAGAGCATGGTCAGAGTCGATTTTAAGTTGGCTATGACCCGACCACCTGAAAATCTTTCTATATACCACTATGGACAGTGACAACCCAAACTACCTTTTCCCAGCGTACTGAAAATCCTGGCCACACAGATATTCTAGCAATGCTGACATAAATTGTAAATTTATCTGTTGAGGAACTGTGACCGGGAGGCTCTAATTTGAATTTGGTTTCGAGCTTGACAAGAGGATTGGGGACACAACTATGTGGTAGTTACAGAGAATGCTTGAGCAGGCCCATTCTGCGTAGCCAGTATCCCCAGCCCTCCCCAGCTACACTGGCAATCACGAGAGAGTTGTACAGCTATTCAGATATTATTTCACGTCTTTGGCCTTCTAGTGGCGCACACTACTCTCTTCGAGTTGCAGGGGTGTTTTCCGACCACTCTCCGCCCTGTATGGCTGGCACCATGCACAACACGTTTAGTAAATCCTAACTGTGGGGTTGAGTTTCTTACATTGTTCCACACCATGGAGCTTCGTGTTTACTGAGAGGTTAACCACCCGCGTTTCATGGTGCAGTTTATAGAACTGGGAGTGAACTTGAAGTTATGATGATTCTTCATAGATGTTTCAACACTGGATGGGCATGAGCATGCGAAATGTCACCATGGAAACTAGTGCTATTATTCACTGGTGATTTTCAATTGAATTGAATTGAATGGTGCAGACCCATATCCCTCCTGGTATGCACCTGCAAATTAATAAGACAGGGAGCATGAGGTGCTATACTGAAATATTCACTCATTTCGAAGTCGGCCTCTCAGCATATCAAAGGCTTGCCACAGTCTTTGTGATTTGTACACCCAGTCGCAAACCCGGACCAGTGATCCGGAGGATTGCAGTCCTTCAACACTAAACAGCATTGGGAGAGACATGTTCTGCCATTGTGAAGAGATGCACTCCCCGGCTCAAAAACTTTGTGAAGGTAAATTCCAGCACAAATTTTACAATGTCAAAACCATAGTGCATGAAAATCATGCTAATAAAACTTGTTTTCATTGTAGCATGTTGGATTATGGAAATATGTTTTTTAATTCGCAATGGCAACATCTGATGATGTCATTTCCGACCAATATAATAGTAAGTAAGAAAAATATTTCTTCAAGTTTTACTTCAAATTGGTAAAAAT
This sequence comes from Sclerodactyla briareus, assembly GCA_026419785.1. Classification (NCBI taxonomy): domain Eukaryota; kingdom Metazoa; phylum Echinodermata; class Holothuroidea; order Dendrochirotida; family Sclerodactylidae; genus Sclerodactyla; species Sclerodactyla briareus. The sequence goes on along the minus strand of JAODTK010005187.1, from coordinate 187,976 downwards.
GGCGTTCATCAAAAGATGCCCAATTGCCAAAATCGCGTTTTTTTTCTTCATTTTTTAGAAAACCATATTACTCAACCAGCCATGTATGCCAGGGAGTTGGGACAAAGGGATATGCACATGGTTTTTAATACTCTATAACATCATAATATTAAACCAGTAATAATTTGCTGGACTATTTCTTTAAATGGAGAACCCAAGCCCCAAAAGACGCATCACATGGCAACATCATAGGCGTCACAGTTTTCAATAGACCCCCCCCACCCCATTCCATCGTCACCCCACAATTACAGGGCTTCTCTGAGCAATGAGGCCTTTCATGGTTGTAAAAGGTGCATACTCAAACTAAACAGCGGGGTATAGAAGGATTCCCCCCTCATCGCTCTATCATTAGGACCATTTTCCAAAACTGTCACCAACGACCAATCCATCCATTTTCGGGATCAGTTGTCGAAAGTATGGGAGACAATCTGTAGAGTTTAGTGCTGGTAGGATGCGTAGTTTTAGTCAGGGATTTCCAAAAGATACGTTCACCTTCTACACAACAGTAATTAATCTCATTACTCATGACCTGTGAGACGCCTGTTGGCATGGCATAATTCCCACAAGTCTAATGACCCACGTTCTCCAAAAAAAGGAGATGGATGGAGGGGGGGGGGTAATCACTGGGAGAAGGTGGGGCACAATCCCTCTAAAACTTTCCTGAAGGACATTCAAATTTCTCTATGCCCACAAAGCCGAGAAAACTAAGGGAACCAGGAAAAAGGTTCAGACAATGTAAAGCAAGCATTAACAGATGCAGCGATGTCTACTTACAGCATGAGACATCGTAGAGGCACGTTCCTCATTGGCACAAACACAAGTGGGGTTCACAGGGGCGAATTGTGTTGGCTCAACCTCGCTGAAAGGAGAAATGGATGGAGCGTAACAAGAGAATAATGAGCCTATTTACTGTTCCACGTGTGCATTGCCCCACTGACACATTTCATTCCAAGGGGTGTGTTATTTAAAGGACAAATGCAGGCTTGGATAAACACAGAGGTTATATCACAGCGAATGGAAAACTATTTTATAGGAAAAAAACCCAGTCCCATACAATGTTCCGCTTTTGCGTATGGCCTCCAAAGTTAGGTCCATTATGCTGAGAAATTGGGTAGAATCCCGATTGCGCAACAACGCATGACTCACCAAAACCTTGGACAACCCGGGAATTTTGGTGTGTAGTGCATGTTTCATTTTGGTGAATGAGTCAACATTTGGCAAAAGTTCTGTGGTTTTTCTCGCACATTTGTTGAATGAGTAAACATGTAGCGCAAAAGTTACTGTTGTTTTTTTCCGCACCAAAGTAATTAACACCCTACCAAACTCACTACAACAATCTCTCCCATAGACTAAATCTTTCAATGTGGAATAATGTAGGTGAATTTCAATATAAAAAAAAGAAGGGTGTGCAAGTATGACACCAATTATTATTGCATGATGATCTTTTCGATTTGGCCAAACACATGCACAAACTTTAAAGGACTTAACTCCGTTAACGGAATCGTATGATTTCGGGTTTGGACTGATGTGTGCTCCAGCTAACAATTAGCCTCTTTATATACATCCGCAGGGTCATTAAATAATGAATATTAATACAGCATTATATTTATGCGCCGGTCTACCTAGTGAACTAATCTGAGGCGCAGATACAAAGGCAAAAGTCTTTGAAACACTCTCTAAACAGAAAGGTTCTAAAGTGAGATCTGAAGGGATTTCAGAGGTGAATCCTCAAACAAAGTAGCAGATCATTCCAAACCCTAGGAGTGCAGTGGCTGAGGCATGTTAATCCAACTGCTACCACTCCTCTAGGAAGGCATCCAATTATCCAGTTTCCTGCTGCGTCATTCTTGGCCATGGGGAGGCATTGCACAATTTAATATTCATGGATTGCTGTGGCAATTATGGTATTTTGTAGAATCGTAAGTACTCTCTCACAGATTTTGCTCCCATATTAAAAAAATTTCAATGGGAGGCCATTCACAGGTGGGGCAACTCTTGTTCATACTCTATCTTGCTTCTCTTCGAATACTCCCATCACCCCCTCCCCCAACTAAAGTGTGAAAGCACTACTGTGACCAACGACAGCACAGGGACTCATATTCTGACAACCCAATATCTTAAAGAAAAAAATCAGAAAAAACGGGCTACCCACACTCTCAATGATTTTCAACCTGTGTAGGGAAGATCCTCGCAAGGTAAAAATGATACGGGTATAGTATCGAGGATAACCCCTCCAACCAAAGTTGATTTTCGGTCACATTAGGTCACTTATTTTCAGATACGAGCCACTCCGGAAGGCTTAGGCTTTCTGTAACAATTTTGGGGAAGACGATTGTAGTCCCACATTTGTTCAGGATTGAATGCGCTCTTCTGTGGCACTAGAAGTTACCTTTATATATAACCCCTAGTGGGGACACACCGGCTTTCACCCTATGGTGGGTTGCATTGGAACTTTCACATGCATTTACTCTATGCTTATTACCCCTGCCGTTTTATAGACCTTAAAAAAAGTCTGTTGGATCTTCCCAAATATGAGCGGGTCCTCAAGGGAGGGGGTGCTTTAACACTCACAAAATGAAAATTTTCTGCCTCAACTGCCATGTCGACTAGAGTTGCCTATGGCCTGCTGCAAAGATCTACGCAGTGGCGCTATGGCATTGCAAAGGGGTAAGTGCCACTGCTTGCATGCCAGAAAAGTTCAGGATTACCATCTCTTTGCCATTCAGCATGCCAACTCCTTGATGGATATTCTAGGGCTCTGTAGAGTGATTGACGTGACCAACTTTACTACCATGCATTGATCAAAACCCCCCTTTTTCCATGAAAAACAAATGTCCAAAGTCTATTTGTGAAACAGAAAACAAAAGAAGACCAGAAAAGGGGGAGGGACCAGACATATTGAACATTTGGAGATCCAGTCATTTTTACCCGCTTGGCAGTTTTGAAAATGGCTGTTTAGTTCAATTGGTCGCCCTCAGGGAAGGCACAGGTGAACCCATTCAGGGGGCTGTTTTCGTAGTGGCTGGGGGTTGCCAAACAGAGATGACTGCAGGGCTGTTGGCACAGGCATTGGAACCTGTGGAGGGAAAAGGCATAATACAGACATGTGGTATACAGGGATGTCGCGGGCGGGGAAGGGGGGGGGACACCTCACAAATGGACAGGCAGTTTGGAATTTGCAAAATATCCAGTTGGAATTTCTGACAGATTGTATATTTTACAACTTTCTCAAGGCAGAGGAGCTGTTTCAAATCTCCGACTCCAGGCATTACACCAGCTGTGAGCAATGTTGAAGAACACATAGATCGCGGTCGCACAGTGTGAAAGGGTTTAACTCAGTTCGATCGGCGGACAGGGAATATGCCTCTGTTGCCAGTTGTACATGGAAACAGCTACTGCATTATCTGAAATTGCAGCTACTTTGAACACTTTTAGAAAAACATCTTCAAAATATTTTTTTTGTAAATAATTGAAATTATATTTGCTACTACATTTCACTATGTTTTCTTTGAGAGTAGCTACTTAAAGTATCTGTTATTTCTGTTTACAATCTCTTTCGACTTTATTCCTCTCGCTTTTCATGTATCCATTATCCCCATTCCATACTCTCAGTGGAACAATGTGCTGTTATTCTTATGCACTGTCTTATAATTGTTTGTGATTTGGGCGCTATATAAATTGTTATATACTAGAAGAGACAGAGTCACACCCTGGTCCGCAATAATAAGTGTGGGTAACCCCCATCCACGGGGAGAGGCCACCACTGCCGATACAACGTACCTTCACGAAGTACCTCAGTGTAGGAACATCTCCGCCGATGGGTTCACGAGGTTATCCATGACCATCACAGGGACGCCCTTCCCCAGCTGTTCATGGCGCAGGACAGAGTTGGGGACCAGAAGGACTCGGGAGTGAATCCCTCGTTGCCCAGTAAGGTTGGGGCTGAACACCTCAGCTGGAAAGTGGGTTCCTCAGCTCTACAGGGGAGAAGGATATGATTGGATAGATTAGAGCAAAACGCTTTTTCATGAACAAGAATAGGAATTTCACAACGACCATCTTAAACTCTCGAAGAATAATTTAATTAATCTCTCTTCAACAGGTTCCTGGCAGAATTCTGGGCAATCAATTTCCATGACTTTTCCATGGCTTTCTCATGACCAAATGAATGATTTCCATGACCTATTTCTATGACATCTCGAACAGAATTCTCAACTGAACATCAAAAAAAAAAAACCAAAGCAATAACAGCAAACAGCTGTGGGAGAGTGACAACATCACTTCATGGAAATGCCAGGACTCAAACAACTTTTCACATTTCAAACTTATCCAGGCCGGGAAATTTTATTGATGAAATTCCATGACTTTCCAGGTTTTCCATGACTGCGGCAACCTATGGAGCCTATCTCAGCTCAGTAGATGAATTTGGCTAGGTGAAGTAATAAAAGTGAACAATGGAAACTAATTCAAACAAATACATGAACAGACGGCATCATGCCCATTTTCCCACATTGGAGGTGATTCCCCCTATAACGGCTTCATTACATATAGGCCATACAAATGATTGAACAGGCAGCCACCAGCTGTGGTACATGTAAGAGAGCCTTACCGTCATCCCAAAGTGATGGTACTTGGGAAGGGGGGGTGAGGCAAAACCATTTGAGTGTTGAGAGGCAGGCTGTGGGATCTGGACCATGCAGAGCTGAGGCGGGGACATCTGAAAAAAAACAGGATTCACAGCACAGTAGAGGCGGAAGTCCCCAACATTACCATCTGCACGTCAGATCATTTCCAGTATTGGAGTCGAGTCCAGCCAATCTGAGTCGAGGCCAAGACCGAGTCCTCACCATCCAAGTCCTCAAGAGTCAGAGTCCTTGTGTCCAATATCTGAGTCCCTATTACTACTTGGCATTCAGCAGAAAATATAGGTATTAGGTTCAAGAAGCAAGTTATTGCAGTTAGTTGTCGCATCCCCTCACAGACAGGATATATTGTAATGTTGCTATTCATCGAACGCAAAATTTCAGGTTGCCTCGTACCCGTTTTAAGAGAAGTTCATAACAATAGCCATGTATATGCAAATTGCATCGCCACAGTGCCAAACGACTGAAATGAATGCCCTCAACAACCACCCATGTAATAACCACCTGCTCCCCCACCCTCCCTGTTGGCAGACAATAACATATTTCCAGAACGTAGTTCTCACCTTGAACATTCCAAGAACATACCATTTTCTCGGTGCTTTGGCCAGACAGGAGTGCATGGTGTAGTCTCATGAGAATGCCGGCCAGTTAGTCAGCTAACACACTATTGGCTACTTCAAATTTGAATGTGAGCACATTTGGAGACATTTTAATGATTATCAACCAATGTCGATGTCAAATTCCTGCAGTATTCGTCAAAATTCCTGCAGTATTCTTCCACCTAAGTTTTGGAATTTTCCACGGGGTTTTTCCTGTGCAATCTTTAACCCGGTCTCGGACCGAGTCCTGAGGTCCCAACAGCCGAGTTCCACGGACCTAATTTGGTCTGTGCCACAGAATGCTTGCGGATACCGAGAGGTTCAAAATTGCGCCTTGTTGTATTCATCGGTAAGTGTCTCCAGAGTCTAAGTCGAGCTTCCAAACAGATCAGGGAAAAGGAAAACTCACGTCCACGAGGGTAAATCACTTTCCTCCCCGAGCCGTCCCAACCCATGACCGAGAGCGCGTTCCTCTTCTCGTCACAGAAATAGACGGTGTCGTTGCGGGTGAAATCGATGACGAGCCCCGTCGGTTTCAGACCTCGTCGGTCAGGGTCTGCCGGTGGGTGCCGTCCATCCAGGCCATGTCGATCCTAGGGTTATCTCCGGTTGGGTCCAGTACACAGTTGAGGAATGATTGTTCATGCTCATTGAATATTCCCTCCATATTAATCTCTGGAAGGAGTGAAGGATCATGGATTCTGGGGGTCTACTGGAGTGATGATCTATCGCATATTGGATATGGTCCACATCAATTGGACTATTGAATAAGCCCTAATCAAGGAGCTAATATCTTGAGAGTGAATATCTGGACCTTTTGCAAAAATTGACACCTGAACTGAACACGATTACTCATTCCACCAGTCTATGAACACTACATTTAGTATCATACCAGTCAAAATAAAATGATTATGTCACTGGTGTGCAAAAAGTGACCATTAAAAGAATTTGACAAGTAAGTATAACTTTATTGCTCCAATGAAGGAAATTAAGATCTTGCACATGAAATGTAGAAGACAATACGAAAATGTAATATTCACATAGAAAGACAGGAATGAAACAATATATATATATATATATAGTATAAATACATTGAAAGGACAGAAAAAATGGAGCGATGAAACAAATGACATTAAAATAATAGTAGAACAATGAGAACACTGGAATGGCCTAGTGGCACAGGTTGTCATTATGAAACCTTATTGCATGTGGAATGAATTAATTACGACGGCAGTTTGTTCTCATAGGTGGGAGACGCAGTCTGCCACTACCACCTGTAATGATGAATACCGTGCAGGTAACAGTGAAGGGGGTGATCTCGGTCACTCCAAACAAAGAGACGAGAACAAGTGCAAGCGTGTCGCCACTAGAGCAGCCCCACTAATTCCCGAGCACGAAAAGCACAAAAAGGGATGAAAAGCATGCAGTTCAATCAGATGTATGTTTGCACTTACCCTTCGTTAGGGTGAACGGCTATGATCCCAACAGAGTCCAGGATGTCCCTGATAGACCAGGCACATTACGGACCCGTTAGGTCCAGACTTGATATTCGAGGTCGTATTAGTTGGTGTGTCTACGTCTCTCCGGGCCCGGGAAGGCCCCCTCCACACCTTGGTCTGTCCAATATAGATTACTGGAAACAAAAATTGAAGCTTGCTTGACTGAATTGCTATGAGAGTGGGTTAGGTGGTGTTAGTGAGGACTGGAAATCTGTGATAGCTGGTATAAAGTGACACTGTGGAGACAGGGAAGGTGGGAAGAGAGGGCAGGGTAGATAACTTTTTGACACACTGATTGCGAGGAAATGTCCATTATCTCCATCCCTTGTTTGAGTTACTATGAGGCAGTGGGTTGTATCTGGCATAAAGAGGCAATGCATGGGTGGCTGTCTGTTCAACTTGTCACTAATGAGTCACCTATGCATCAAATGGAAAGTTTTGCTCTTGACGTAGGTGGGGGCAGGTTTTTAACACAATATTATCAACAGAGAAATATTCAATTTTGGGGTGATGACAGTTAATATGACTATCGCCTTGTCCACCCCCACCAAACGATATGACATACCCGCCGATCCAATCGACTGCATCCCCATTGGCTGATCGGTCCGATACTGGCGATGCAACCTCAGGCTTGCTGGGCGTGGCTTCGAAGAAGGGGAGCCTGACGCGCTTAATCAGCCTGAAGATGGAATCTGTCCAATATACCGCCCCTGGGTAGAGAGAGCAGAATAAGAGGAATTCATACATAGGAAGCACCAACAGCCCTTTCCATTTTTATTTTCTATGATATACTTGCCGAGCAGAGGATCGAACCTATTCAAGGCCCGCAAGGATGCAGACTGGATACTGCCCACCTATTGTCCAGCGGTTTGAATCCCTACCTTACACTGAATAAGGCAATGCCTTTTGCATACCTTCATGTGGGGGTGGGGGTCATCACATGCAGACGGCATCTTGCAAATTGCCTACCCCTCGTTTGTCCCTGCTCCAATCCATTGTGCTGAGCGTCCAGCGAAAAGGCAGCAGATACTAATAAGTTGTTTCTGGTTTTCCTAAATTGGCCAAAATTTAAGTTTTCCACAATTTTTCAATGTTTCACCAAAATGACCTACACCAAATAGGGTTCTTGTACCCCCCGAATTCCAGCATGATTGGACCAAGCATTCCGGACTTAACGTGTTCAGACTTTGACCTCTGTCGATCCCAGATGACCTTTGACCTTACCCCAAAACAATAGGTATTTTGGGAGTCATCTTGTGGGTATTTCTCTTTGGTCATGGTGCTGTACATAACAACATTGTTCAGGTGGACATAGTCAGGCACCAAGTACCACCTATTGTACACCACCCTTTATTCTGCGCTCACATGGCTACCCCTCCAGCTACAACTCCCACACCCGCATTCCTCATCCATCATGACATCCACATGGACTTGATCATTGATCTTGCAGCCAATGTGTGCTACAATCGTTTTTGTCAGGTGGTGGCTGCTCTTCGCCCTTCATATCCACATACCCATTCTGCTAGCACTAACAACAAAATATCCAAGACTACACAACCTCGACCCCCCCCCCCACCTCTATACAGAGGTACACACGCTCCCATAGGACGTATCCCTACCTGTCATGTGTCAACGTCCACTGCCTGGATCTCGCCTTCATTGTATATTACGTCAGCAGTTTCGTGACTTCCCATGTCCAGGTACCTCATGCCGCTGCCATCGCTGATCAATATCTGTGGCCGGTTCTCTGCCAGAAGAGGTACATTGATCGAAATATTAATTTCATCATTGATTACTGATTGATTTTTCATTGTGATGGGAAGATTTCACTATGTGATTATGAGTGATAAGTGACGGATGATTACATAACTGATTGATCATGGAATGGACATTGATGGTTGTTGTTCAATTATTATTTGTCTATCATTAGTACAGAATTGATCTAGACTGCTGTTATTTAGGTTTACTGATTGAACATTCATTATGATTGTTTGAGCATTGACTGATTGTTGATGATCATTGTTCGAGCATGGATCAATTGATATTGATTGATCATCAATTGGTATTGAGTAAATGACTGATTATAATTACTGTTACCTTCGTCGGCTTTGCATCCCTGCCCGTCGAGGTCTTCGTGATCGACGTACCCAGTCACGCACTGGCACTGGAAGAACCCTTGTGTTTCTTGCACTCCTGAACACATGGCTGGTCCTCCAGGCACTCGTCAATATCTGCAAGGAGGGAACAAAGAATTAGATAACTAATGTTCAAACTTCGAGAACACATCAACGCATGCAATGCGTGTTGTGATATCAGGTTTTGATATTATCAAGTTCAACGAGAGAGAGTAACCCACCATCAGTAATTCGGCGGAATTGGTATTTCCTATGTTTGTAGATTATAATAGAATGTCAGGTTTAAATGTGAGACTTTTTTGGATTAGCTGGACACGTCCATTGTTTTGTTTTTCACAGTTGCAGGGCAAGGGAATGTTCTTGAGGGGGGGGTAGTTAACCATCCCCGACTCTAATACTCAGGCAAGGACCACACACGATGGCAGCAGTATTCGGCATGAGGCAATATGGAGTAGGGGTCGTCCCAGATCTATTAGCATTCAATACATGCAAAATGTCCTAGAGAAGTGCATCCACTGTAGCAATTCTATAAATATATAGTAAGTGTAGGTAAAATCGATTTGAGGATAGCAATCAACCAAACATCTCTTAATCTGCATGGAGTTACTTTGAACCTGCCTGCCATCAGCAGACAACAGAAGAGGAAGAGGAAGAGAGAGGGGGGGGGGGGCAAGGACACTTGATCATTCTTGTGTATGCAATGTCGTATTTGGAGTACTAATGCTCTATCGTGGGGTACCAATCAAACATTATCTGCCTATTTTGGGCCTCAGGAGAATGAGGTGGGAAACACACAAAAGAGTGCTACTAATTATTACTGACAGCTGTCACTAGCCTTGACCTACTGTTGTCAGGATTTTGTGATAATTTCAGCACCACCAGACCTCACAATAAGACTGTATAATATTTTAACACGGCCCCCTTCCCCCCCCCCCCCCCGCCCCCCCCCCCCCCTTCCACTGCCCAAAGCGCTCTGAGGATATCACCCTGATCCTGGAACTAGCACGTACTACAAAGAGCCTTCCCAAAGATGTTGCCATCTTGGCACAGGATGTGTTCAGGTTCCTTACAGGCCACTCCTGGGTGGGGTGGAGTGATGGAGTGAAGTGTCACTCCAGAAAAGCTGATCGGTTCTTGGGGATTCAAACTTTCAACCTGTTGATCTCTAGTTTGGCGCTTTGCTGAGCTGGAGAGTTCAGGCGAGACAAAAACATCCAGAGCAGAGATCAGTCCACCCCTTACCAAGCCAGTGTTCCCTGACCCAGCTCAACACAACCCACTAACTACAAACTACAACCCCTTCCAACTCCAAGCCACCCCACACGCACAGACCCCTCTCTAACTCCAGCCACACCCACAACCACAGACCCCGAACCCCAGCAACACTCAAAAAACCACAGACCCTTCCTGACACACAGATACCGAAAGCAACCACACAAACACCCCTCCACAGCCCCAGCCGCACAAAGAACCACACCCCTTCCCAACGCCAGCCACAACCACAGACCCAACCCCAGCTGCAGCAACACCCACAAACTCACCCCCCCCCCCCCCCACCCCCCCCCCCCCCCCCAGAACCCCAGCCACACAAACAGCTCCCCCCAACTCCAGCCACACACACAGAATGCAAACCACAGCAACACCCAAAACCACAGACCCTCCCTAACACAGTAACCAAAAACAACCACACCCCAACTCCAGCCCCAACCATACCCTTCCTTATCTAGCCCCAGAAACACCCACAACCACATCCATCCCTGACTCTAGTCCGGTCCCAGACCTCTCCCCCGACCCCAGCCACACCCCTGGTCTAACCCTGGCACCCCCCCCGAGTTATGCCACCGTCTTACAGCAGCCGTCACGTACCAGGCAATCGGTTGTTTTGAGAGGGTTCCGTCTGTATCATCCTTGGAACAGGAGCAGAGATAGCCGCCGTCGGTCAGATCAGTGCACAGCTGATGGCACTCTGCCTCTGAACAAGAGCCCCTTGTATTTCTGTAACAGACAAAACCAGAATGACCTAGCAAAGGAAACTCAGTAAAGAAAACCTTGTGAAGAAAAGCTCAGTAAAGAAAACCGAGTGAAGGAAACCGAGTAAAGAAAAAACCTATTGAAAGAAAACCTGAGAAAACTAGTGAAGAAAACCCCAGTAAGACAAACATAGTAAAGAAAACCTAGTAAGTCGGCATATAGGTACAGGGTTCCACCCAGTTTGACTAATGGTGCCAAGTCTTTTTCCCCATTCGTGGAGCCATGACCAAGAAACCTGATTTACCCCACAACTTAGATACCCCCAACAGCTTCCAACAATCAATTAAAGGAAGCCACAATGCCCTCAATGACTAGTCTAGAGAGAGCTTCTGATGAGACCGGACAGTTGGAATGTACCGAATTTTTGATCTCTGGAGGGGGATAAATGCCGCACAAATGAACTAGCATTGTTCCAGTATAGATGCTGAGCCCAAGGGTTCCATGATTCCATGTTCCTCGGGCTTCAAGACCACAGTTGGCCACATTGCTCAATTGGTAGGGGGCTTGCATGTGAAGCAAGAGGTCTGTGGTTTGAATCTGAGTGGTTGAGCCATGAGCTTTCACCACTTGCAGATTTCCGACCTTCCTGTCTCTCTGTCTAATTATCGCCCTATAGGGTCCTCCCTATAATATATATATATAACATGTATCTAGCCTATAGAGATCTAATAGCCACTGGTGATATGATTTGATTTGGAACGTGCATGAAGCAGAAAGACAATATCCACTTACGGCAACCAACTTCATCAGACTGATCCCCACAGTCGTCGAAAGAGTCACAGACATCAATGATGTTGATGCATTGTCCGTTGGTGCACCGATATTCGTCATCAGCACATTCAGTGATGGCATCACCTATTGAAAGGTAATAAACACAAATTAAACAGGGTACCAGTAGAATCACTACTAAATCACAATATAGATAATGGGAAAAGGAGAGTCGCTGACATATACTGTGAGAAGCACTTAGCACAGAAATAGGGGTCCGAATCCTGGTTAGGTCTAAACCAAGGATTTTTGTAACGTTTGCCCTCCTCGCTGGGGGCCCAGCACAAGAGAATAGAGCAGGAAGGGACCTGCTGTTCAGGCAGCACTGGCCCCGTCGTCTGACATTCACAGCAGGTGGAGTTGTCGGGATCACTAGCCCCCCTCCCCCAGTTAGGCACCATCCACATTGTATGCTCCAAACTGGACTACATTGGCTTATATCAAAAATAACTAGTACTATCTAACCCATATCAGGACATAGGTCAGTCTCTATTATTGAAATGGGTATTTAACTTGACTAAAAGAACATGGTCCTTGGAGTTTGTTGTCTCCACCAATGGACTCAAGAACAGTATTCATGCTATAATCCCCCCCTCCCAATGACCACACCACTACCTGTACTATGAGGAACATTGATAACAAACAGCTTTCCATTGCGCTCTTAGTTCTTCTTCATCATACTCCACTAGAATCAGCCCAACTTATTGAATAGGGGAGAAAGATACGTAGGCAGTAGAAATGATATTTCGACTGGTACAGGGGAAGAGCGGTGAAGTGGCAGGAACAGTTAGTGCGTCAGCCTGCAATACCCGGAGTCCCTGGTTTGAACCCCGGTGTCATCATAGCCATCAACTTTCACCCCACTTCTTTCTCATGGAGAAAAGTGCCTGCACGAGTAAAGCAACACTCTCTCCTGTCGGATGGAGACGCTGAATGGAGTTCCTGGGAGCCGGAATTCTCACCCCTGCCTCGGTTACTCAAGGCACTCTTCAAAAAGAGTAGCGATATTCGCCAATGTCCTAAGGATTTACTTAGTCTGCTGAAGCACCTTCCGGTGGAAGCATATCACGAGGCGTAGAGGTAAAGTGTATGTAGGCAGCTCACATAGTTTATGGGTTTTCTCGTCGCTAGCATCGAGGCAGTCGTTGTATCCATCGCAGACAGCCCATTTAGGAATGCACTTTTGGTTATTACAGTGGAAATGTGTCTCTTCATCGCATTCCATTCTTGCTGTAAGGTAGGAAAACAACACATCTTCAGCTTGTGCACCTCTCCTATCCGAGGATCATGCATAATTGTCTACATCTACATATTTTATGGACAGTTATTCATATAGAATTTTGAGACCAAAGCAATGATACATTAGCTTTCGATATATTTTCTCCCTTCAAGTTTCAATTAGTGGTGCCCACTGCATGCCTAAGTACACAGCCTCATTCTCGTCAGTGCAAAATCAGTGATTGTGGAAAATTAAAATTTCAAGTTGATTGAAATCCAGTATAAATCATAGGAGTAAATATTTATAAATAGGATATATTACTGGGAATGTTAAAAGCAATCATATTATTATTATACCACATTTCTATAGCGCTCTTTTCATGCGAGGCAGTTTTATAAGTATATTTACAAGTAATACTGGGACCAATAGGAGTGTTGCAATCATATTATTTATAAGTAATTATTCGAAAAGCGTGACTGTTGAGAGAATTAGAGTAAATCTTGAGGAACAACACTCTGAATGAACAAAGCAGGGCCTGTATACGATTTATATAATATTGATGATAATAAGCCAGTTCATTACACACTAATGATATATTGATGTTATTATAATATAATGGTAACGGTATCATATTGATATCATATTGATATCATATTTGGATCACAATGTTGATATATTGGTAATACAAGGTCTCTTGTGAACAGAGTTCGGGATGGACAAGAGAAATGGTAATGTATACAACAATACATCATATTAATGAAATCAAGGATTATATATTGATTTTAATATTACAAGTCGATCGCCCCCAGTGTACAGTGTCTCGCCTGGTTACGCAATCAGTGTTCCATCTAATAGTCACCATGCAAACAATTACAAGGCATTTAATTGTTTAATTTAGTTGCTTCAAGATTCTGGTATTAGCATTTAACAGAAACACCATATAATAAGTGATCAATTTCAAATTCGTAAGGAATGATTATGGACGATGTCTACTAAACAGGAATAAGTTTTGTGAAAATGTGACTAAGACTGCCGAATTAGCAAATTAGACACAATATTCAACTTTCTGTGACCCATTTTCTCCCTTCATTTATCTCAGGACCAATTGTGAACCACACTTGATACATTTCATTGAAATTCAACAAACTTGAACATTGGCATGAATGAGCGTTTATACACACTACATAACTCTAGTGACCCGAGTCAATGTTAACATTTGGCGAGACTATAGGTAGACCAGTTAATATACATTCAGCACATTTTTCCTGGGTGTTTACACTACTTTATGGTCAGTGTAGGGGGGCCCAGGAGAGGTGAAGACAGGCAGAAGTGGACCTCCAGGTAAAAGGGCAGGTTTTGACAATAGATGAAATCTCTGTCTGTTACAGCTAGGAATACTAGTTAAGATGAGTGGAAATAACATACCTGAGTTGAAATGAGTAATGACTCCAAACTTGGTTTTGCAACATTTTGTTATTGATAGCATGCTATAATAATACTGATATCAGCATCATGCTGTTCAGCTAGGGTGCCCCAAGACTATACCATCTTAAATAGGTAGCACACAGTCTCTAGAGGTTGTTGCGGGAAATGTTACTATTGAGTTTTTGGTCCATGAGTGACCTTGAATGACCTTTGATGACATAACAGTTCAAGAAATGTTACCCTTGTTTATATGCAGCATGTCTCTGAATTTCAGCCATATCGCACACAGTCATTACAAGTTGTTGCAGAAAATGTAATTAATTGGCAGTTTGTTGGCCTTGAATGACCTTTGATGACGTGAAGTTTATTTTATGAAAAATGCTTGCCTCGATGTGATGCACCAAGCTGCAAAAGCATTACATAATCAGATACACACACCCTATGATATTGCCCGAAAGGTATCAAAACTAAGCTTTGACTCTTTGTAACTTGAAGCCCAGGAGTCAGATCGAAGCAGGAGTTGGTTTCGTCTATGTAGCACACATAGCTCTATCACGTATCCACAAATAAACAGCACACTTTCTTAAGATTTGACCTTGACCTTTCAACATTGTCATTAGATGAGTTTGATCCACTGAATTCAGAAATGACCATGACAAACCCCTACGAACACACCCATAACTGCACTAAGTTCGATCATTATTGTTTTTTAATGAAACCATGGAAAATGACATAATTTATGCAAATTAGTCACAATAATTGACCTTCAGTGACCTCGACAATGTTGATAAATTGATCAGGATTGAAGGTGTACCATCTCTACCAAGTTTCATGAAAGTTCAACCAACTTCAAAATCGGCAAAAATTAGGCAAATTGGACTACATAAATGCAAATTAGTCACATTAAAATGACCTCTTTGACCTAGTCCCTGCTGTGAAATTCATCAGGACCATGAATAAATTAATCCAACCAACTTTCAAAAATCGCATAAATTATGCAAGTTAGACTACTTAATTAGCATATATCATGCCAGGAATCTTATTAATTTGTGTACACTTCATACTCCGAACGGCATCACCAATGCATTTACCGATCAAGGATATCCTGTACACAAGCTTCCGGGCCAATTTTCATTGAATATGCAAATTTATGCAAATGAGTATGGTCTTTGGGACGAAAATGGATGCACTCAACAACTCTCACCGCGTACCTCCACAAACAGGTCCCAGCATGATGGCCTTTCACGGTTCAGAAGATATCAAACCGCACATACGGACAGACAAACAGACAGATGGGACAGACACACCACACAACAAAGTGACCACTATGCCTCCTTGAACAAGTTCAGACGAGACAATAAAATGAATTATAGTGCTATTTCAATGATATTGTGATGTTGTTATGGTGATGGTAAGTTTAACGGTAACATGCGCACACTAGCAGTCAAGAACAATCAAATAATTTTGATTGTTAAAGTGTTTACCATGTTCATCCTGACATATTTTTTTTTTTTTTATAAGATACTCACCACATAGTTCCACAGACTCGTCCACTGATCCCCACAGTCATTCCAGGTGTCACACTGGTAGCTTTGGGGAATGCAGAGATGGTTATCGCATGTGAACTCCGAGGCATAGCAGTATTCACCGCCTGGGAGTCTCGTAGCTGCAACAAACACAAACAACCAATCAGGGTCAGTCGTCTGAGGCAGTGTTGGTGTTTCCACACGGGAAATATTCTGGATTAGTCTGGTTGTCCTCTCCGCCGCTGCCAGATATCCAGGCAGTGACACCACAACATCAGCTGACTGTGCGAAACTGTGCATGTCTGCCTGCCATAGCAAAAATCTCTCCATGGGTCATTCGGTAATTGGAATGCCCACATGACTGGAGCCTGCTTGTGTCAACAATTTCCACTCAAATTTCCACTTGAGGAAACTGGTGTATGTCGTCTTTGGGTCATGCATCTCCCTCTAATATGAGTGAGATTGACACGCAACCTAGACTTGGATGGCTCAAATGTTAGGATACACACGTTGCAGTTCAGATGGATCTAGTTAGTGTTAAATTGGAGTTTAAATCGGTTAAATCACTGGGCGGATGCGGAGAAGGGATCAAGAGGCCTCAGGGAAAAAAAAAAAGTTCCCTTAGAGCTAACGTGACCCCGGGGGATTTCTAAAAAGGAAACACATTAAATTACACAATACGATCAGGTATTCAGGAAACACCTTGAGGTGGTGTGCTACAACATAAATGAACCAAAGAGCTGAGAGGCGTAGTGATTCCTGGACTCATTTTCGACAACCTCTACACAGGGGGGACACAAGGAACAATGGGAAAGTACGATCCCTATGGGAAACATATTGCATTTCACAATTTTTTTGACTTTTCACAAAAAAAGCTTGAATTCTTGATGGAAAAAAGAAAAAACACTGAATTTGAACTTGATCAGACTAGAAGTCTGGGCCTGACGAAAAACAAGGGGCCTCATGTACTCATCATGGGGATGGGTTATCAAGTTTGAGCTGCATCCATTAGGAGAGTTGATTTACATGTTTCCAAGCGAAAATTGGCTTTGTACGAAACATAATTTTTTTAAACAAATTACTATTTTTATATAAGAAATTACTCGCCCATTACGTCACACCAAAAACGTGGCATCCCTGTACACATGGTATGGAAGCTACACAGTAGATTCCAATTCCAGAATCAAGACCACACATTTTGACTCATGTTTACAAGGATTTTCAGAGGGGCCCTTGTTGACCCTGGAATCTACAGCCAAAACAATAGCAATCTTGCATCATAAGGAAGCTAGAATCAACTTTGGTGGACTTAATTAGAAGGACATTCTGGACCAATGTGATTAGAAGGCGATCAAGTTTAAAAGCGATTCTAAGACTGACTTCTGGTGACTTCAGATGACCTTGAGCAATGACTTATAAAAAATAGCATTCCGGCAACTCATAAAGGGGAAATCACATACCAGGTATGATACTTTATGAAACAGGGGGGTCAAGCTATCTTGCTTACAAGCTGGAATTGTGAATTTCACAAAACTACCCCCCCCCCCCCATTACATAAAAAAGAGTAGCGTACTTCCAAAAAGAAAGACACCAAAGTCAGCTTGATCAGACCAAGCGTTCTGGACTTATTGTGTTTATGATTATTTTCAGACTTTGACCCAGGGTGACCCCAAAACAATAGGGGTTCATGTACTATGAGGTACACAATTACCTAGTATGAGCTTCATCAACTCAGGCCTGATCAAGTAATCATGTTTACAAAGCTCGGGCGTCCACAGACAAAACACACACACTGACTGGCTGCATTGGTACCTCTATGTCAAGGAACTGAAAATCAGTTAAAAAAAATTTGATTGAACTGATCATCAACTCAGAGACAGACAGAGATTTCCCTCAGAATGTTAATCAGAAAATATTAGATGGATTTTGAAACCAGAAGTTCGCCTGTTACATTGACACAAGATTATCTAACAAAATTGGATTGCTAAACTTTCCAGCAATCAGGATCACAATTACGGCAGTTCCTGTTCATCTGAGAGATCATCGCAGTCCCATTATCCATTGCACCTGTAATGCTGGTTGACGCAGTGACCGCTCGCACATGAAACGTATCAGATGGGCATCATGGCTCTCTGCGAGTGAAGTGAAGGTTTAGTGCCCCCAAAATGAATTTGGAAAGAAAACTAGGCACCAATGATGCAGTAGCTCAAATCGCACAAAAGGAACCAAGACGCAGGGTACATTAATTAGGGACCCTGAGGCCAAGAAGACAGTTTTCAAATGAAGGCCTATTGTGTCCCGTGAACCTTTGGACATTTGATCTTCATAGGGCCAAATGTGTCTTAGCAGTCAATGAACATTGTTACTAAGTTGGTCAACATTCATTGAAGAATGACCAATCGAGAGAGGGAAAAAAAAGGCAATTTACACCCAGGGCTATTGTGCCCCTTCAAGGACCTTTGACCTTGACCTTCACATGGTCAAAGATGCCCCAAAGGTCAATGAATATGGGTCCAAGTTTGGTCAAATCCTCAAAGAAGGAATGTTTGCTTAGGTTCATAGGGTGGTGTTTACTGGTTTTTTATTCTAATGCACTAAACGGTGATAGTTTGTTGATCCAAAAGTGCAACAAGCCTAAAAGAGCACCTCCAAAGAAACATTATGACGTTTTCAAACTAATCTATTTACTTTGCAAGAAAAATACATTTTGAAATTTTTACCCCTTTAAAGACCTTTGACCTTGACCTTCACATGGTCAAAGATGCCCCAAAGGTCAATGAATATGGGTCCAAGTTTGGTCAACATCCATCACAGAATGATAGTTTGGGGGCCAGAACAGAGGAAAAGCAATTGTTGACACACCCAGGACCCACATCGGGTCTTGGGCCAGAAATTCGCAAACACCCACGATGGACCACTACCCAAGGACCATTTAAGGTAACTTGATAGGCCCAGGGCCCACACTGGGTCTCAGGTCATAAATCCCTGGGCACCCTGAATGAAGCACCGCTTATTAGACCGTAATTATGATCGAACATCAACACTGTGCGAAAAAATTGTAGGAGATTTTGAAGTATCATTTACAATGGGCCACTGGGGTCCAAAACTGGGCACTGGGCTCAAAATTCCCGAACAATGCTAAAACACATTGCCATAGCTTCAGTGCTCCATGAGATATCCTGCTCACAAGATTGAATGGAAATGACCCTCCTTAGTAGAAACTAACCTATTCAATGTGATCATCTCTACTTTATGCTGAAAATGGATCAAGATATAGTTCACCTCACTGTGACGCTTCACACAGAATGTCGCATATTATCTGTCTGTACGATTGAAGGAAATGGAAGACTGATGTAAACCCAACTACACGCACATACCATATGTGTGTGTGCCATCGAACGAGGACCTATTTTTATCGCATAACCATGGGGGGCAGTATATCAAACTGTCAATGAAAACCCTTCCTAATAGCCCATCTAATACTGTATATATCCAACCAACTGCTCGCCTGTACTTGCTTCAATTCTACAGGGATTTTTGTGACGAACATGTATGCCACACACACACCTGCAAATGTGTTAAATATGTGAACGTGGATAGTCACTGATCCGCCTAGAATTACATGACCAAAACACCAATTTGGACCAGGGGAATGTATTCACAGTATGTTCACATTTAATACCATGTACAAATCCACACACACACAGACGGAAATAAGTATCTTCCAGAGCATTCAATTGCGTAAAGACAAAAATCAGGACGGGGTGCCATACCACAATTCTCCTCGTCTGCCCCAGAGCTGCAGTCTTCGTTAAAGTCGCAGAGCCAACGTCCCGGGATACATGTCATCGGGGGCACCGGTATTCACTCTGCTGCATTCTCTGGGCACTGTAAGGAAGACAGAGAGTGTCAACGAGGACAATAGATGCTTGTGCTTCCAAAGCTTCTTCCCTAAATATTCCCCAGGGAAGAAACTGAACCGTAAACTTCTTTTCAAAAACATTCCTACTCTGGCATACCCATATTGCATTTGCAGGTAGAATATCATAGAAGCCAGCGACTACGTGCTCTTTTGTATGTGACTGAGGGCGTGTGCGTCAATGTACAGGGATTGTATGACCCACCTTAACAATGACTCACCCTGTCGGAGTACAGGGGGGTGTGTCATTGTACTGGGATTGTATGACCCACCTCTGACACTGACTCACCCTGTCTGGAGTACAGGGGGGCATCATTGTACTGGGATGTATGACCCACCTTTAACAATGACTCACCCTGTCTGGAGTACAGAGGGTGCGTCAATGTACAAGTATTGTATGACCCACCTTTAACAATGACTCACCCTCTCCGGAGTAGTACAGGGGGTGCGTCAATGTACAAGTATTGTATGACCCACCTTTAACAATGACTCCCCTGTCTGGAGTACAGGGGGTGCATCATTGTACAGGGATTGTATGACCCACCTCTGACAATGACTCAACCTGTCTGGAGTACAGGGGGTGCATCATTGTACTGGGATTGTATGACCCACCTTTAACAATGACTCACCCTGTCTGGAGTACAGGGGGTGCGTCAATGTACAAGTATTGTATGACCCACCGTTAACAAGACTCACCCGCTCCGGAGTAGTACAGGGGGACAAGCGGGGGCATCATTGTACTGGGATTGTATGACCCACCTTGAACAATGACTCACCTGTCTGGAGTACAGGGGGTGCATCATTGTACAGGGATTGTATGACCCACCTTTAACAATGACTCACCCTGTCTGGAGTACAGGGGGGGCATCATTGTACTGGGATTGTATGACCCACCTTTAACAATGACTCCCCTGTCTGGAGTACAGGGGGGTGCGTCAATGTCATGGGGATTGTAGACCCACCTTTAACAATGACTCACCCTGTCGGAGTACAGGGGGTGATCATTGTACTGGGATTGTATGACCCACCTTAACAATGACTCACCCTGTCTGGAGTACAGGGGGGTGTGTCATTGTACTGGGATTGTATGACCCACCTTTAACAATGACTCCCTGCTGGAGTACAGGGGGTGCGTCATTGTACTGGGATTGTATGACCCACCTTTAACAATGACTCACCCTGTCTGGAGTACAGAGGGTGCGTCATGCATTTGACAAGTGCATTCATTACTTTCTGGGATCGTAAGGGTGCATGCTTGGTCTAAAACAGGGGTAATATCTGTTAAAGAACACGGACTAGATACCGCACCGTTGGCTTCAGAGAAACAAAAGTGCCATTCCGTGTCATTTTTGGACGGATTCTCCGCAACGTTCAGTTGTGCACACGCGAAAAATGGAAACACTCACACTTTCATGTCAGTGCATGTTTCGGGCGAGCTATGTTTAGTAATTATTGGATGCGCACCAGTTCACAGCACAATCCAGCGGAAGAATTACCGAGAAACTTTTTTTTTTTTTGACCATCAAACTTAGTGCTGTAGTACAAGTATAGTAGAATACAATGCTGACTGACTAGTTGAATTCCCCTCACTAGAGACATGGGACACTTTCAAGATACAACTGCCCCATAAACTTTTTTTTAGACAGAGCAACCTATGCATGCAGTAGATGCCAGGGAGCCATCGACTCACCACAGTCAACTCATCAGACCCATCTCCACAGTCATCATCATAGTCGCACTGCCATCTGAGGGGGATGCACCGGTGGTTGTCGCAGCGGAACTCACCGTTGTCGCATTCTGTTAACTCTGTCAAAGCAAACAAGAGATTGGGTAGAAGTAATTGGACCCTGTGTCAGAGGTCAGGCTGAGCAAAGCTGCGACAGCTCTCAATATGAGAACACACACCAGCATCCATGATGCAGGTACAGTGATGCAGCCTTACATCCATTGATAATCCATAATACCTACTTTGTTTTTTTGCAACCTGATTGGTCAAAGAATTGATTTTTTGCAACCAGATTGGTCAAAGAATTGAATTGCATATCAATGCTCATTGGAATCACATACATTTTTATTTATCAATTTATACGTGTATGCGCAGAGATTTGTCAACATGATGTTTGTGCGCCGCTATAAGCCAGGTTCGTAGTTGTAAGTCCGCATGCTCCCACTGAACCAGTTCGGGGGAATATACAAGATTCCCCCCCCCCCCCCATAGCAATTATCATTACGCCTCATTTTCAAACTGTCACCACTATTTGAAAACCAGCTATGTTTTTTGGGTGTTATTGTTGAAAATTATGGAGAAAATCTGTGGAACGTTTGTGTTGGCAGGATTTGTCATTTTTGGCAGGAGAGTTTCAAAAGATCGTTTCTCACACTGTAAACGTTCAACTCCACCTGCTGGTGGCGTTCTCGCTCATGGACCTTTGACACTTATTTTTCACTCAATCTCATTAACTGTAACTCCAACCTGGCTTATTGCCATGTGTTGGCAGAGGGGCATCCACTCATAGCATAGACTGTTTTGCTGTTAATTTATATCAAAATTCGGTATTATATGATACAATTTGGGGTTCTGGCATGATCAAATCGAGTTGGGAGTCACTGTCACAGGCAATTAGGCAGGGGTAGAGCAGGTACACAACTGTTATCAGGAACTTGACCACGACGGTCACCTCCAATTTGTGGTTGTTCGTTCGTAAACGAATGGTATTGGTACAACCAGTATACTGCATATCGCAAATCCCACACCCAGTCCATGCTTCCTCACCCAGTTTCACGAGAACACGGGGTTCCCTGCTCTGCAGTTACCACCCGTTACTTTACTTGGATATACCAGAACAAACCTATCACTTAAAGGACAACTGCCAGGATTAATTTATACAGGGGCTAATTCAAAGCTGGATAAAAACTGAATTTGTCAGTCCAAACCGGAAGTTTCATAGACTTTCCGTTACAGAGTTTGTGTATTGTGGAGCAGGTGCATTGCGCAAGTCGAAATGCATCCCATCATGCAATAATAATGATGTCATACTTGTACAACCCTGCAAACATTCTTTGTGTCTATTGAAATTCAAACATTAATTTCACTTTGAAAAGCATTTAGTCTATATGGGAGAGAATAGCTTGTGTGGGGTTGGTAGGTTCTACTTTGGTAAGACAAAGGCAACAGCACTTCTGCTAAATGTTGACTTATTCAACAAAATGCAAACAATCAAAACCTCACATTATTTCTCGCTGTGTTGTCCGTGTGTGACGTCATGTGCGTTCCTGCGCAATTGGGATTCTCCCCAATTTCTCTGCTTAATGGCCCAAACTTCGAAGGCCATAGCTCCACATAGGACCATTTCTTGGAAATGGGGTTTGGACCTATACATGAAGTTTTCCATTCTCCATCAAATTGTAACCTCTGTAGTATCCAAGCCTGCAATTGTCCTTGAAGCATAGTTCCTGTCACCACACAGAGCCCGGGCAGGCTGAGCGGGCCCACATGGACCATAGATTGTGGGGCTCAGTCTGGTGCAGACAGGGTGGGATTTGGGGTCACGCAGCTGTTTGGAAGCCAGCACAGGCTTCGGATTGAACTCCTAGGCTATGGGAGAGTGCAGAAGGAGCAGTTGAAATTGGCACCAAATCACTCCAAAATCGGATATCTCCAGGAAATGTACTTTGGCCATATAAAATTTGGAATAAAACTGAGGCTTGCTAAGCAGACAACAGTTAGTCATTGCAGATGAGGAATGCCAGCCAGCTAGTGCTGCAACCATTCCAATAGCACTGCCACCTACAGTAAGCAGACAGACAGACAGACAGACATACATATGAACATACAGACAGACTGGTGGACATACAATCCTGCAGCACGACCAGGTAGACAGCCGGAGAGAAGAATGAGAACTCACCGCAGTTACCCTCGTCCGAGTTGTCCCTGCAGTTGTCCCTGGAGTCGCACACAGCCCAGGAGGGGACGCACCGGTAGTTCGTGCGGCAGGGAAACCAGCCCTCGCGACACGTCTGGCTCTCTGGTGACGGTAAATGGGAGGGCAGGTGAAATAAGCTACATGACCGTTCGTGAATCTGCTGACCCCAATAAGGACCCCAGCACCACCCCAATATGCCACTGGTCACAGAGCAATAACAGTTGCGGTAGGCCGCTCACTGGCTCTCCTCCGGCCGACTGAATCTGCCAGGCAGAGTTATCCAAGTGATCAGAATGTACACTTGCCCCACATCTACCCCTATATATTGCAACAAGCCCGTCGAAAGATTAAAAATGCCAAGTCGTTTTTAGGAGGTACTAGATGGCATGGCTGGTTTCCAACAGCTTTTTATGTTCTCATTCATCGGAAGAGTTGCACAATATTAGATTTTCTGACTTCTGAAGTTAGCGAAGAGTTGTTAGAGGCAATTCTGCTGTCACTGGGTCTCTCAGCTGACCCATCATAGATTAGTGTTTTTTAGTTTAGTGAAATAGAGGGTCAAGAGGGACAAATCCTTATGGGAGACCCTGGAGCCACAACATCCCAAGAGAGAAGAATAACCCAGATGCTTAAAGAATTTGCCCACGGTGGTTTCCTGGAAAAGAAATTCAAGACTGTTCTTCAATGCATTCACACACTTAGACAGAACAACTCTTCAGGAAGGCTATATCACTCATTGATAACTCTCTGGGAGAAGAAATGTTCGGAATGTCCAATCTACAGCGTTTAACACGAAGCTTGTCTCCGATCAGTCACTGTCGCCCTGAACCCTTAAGACCATGCATAGAATATCGATACCAAACTTTCCAATGCTGATCTTTTGCTAGTCCATTTCTAAGTCCTGATCAGCTGATATTGTCACTGAACTGGCAATTCGATTCAACAGAGCTTTTGGCTGAATCTTGTTAACCACCACGCCCCTAAGACGGGGTTAATACTAATTGGTGACTATCGGACCAAAAGTGATCCAGGCCAGTGAAGCTTCAAGTGCTCTTCAAAAGGTAGCTGATAGGGCTATGAGGTTTGTCCTACTGTGTTTGTTTATTACATCAGAATTTCATATTGGCAGCCCCACTTCTCTGAAATGCAGAACCTGCTGGGAGCAGAAAGGGTTTCTTACTCCACTCGGCTTGGTTAGTAATATTTGGATATTTCAATCACGGCCATTAGCGGTGGACTTATCGTGCTGTCGCCGCAGAGTCGTCGTTCCATATCGCAACCAGAAGACCCAGGACTCGGTTTTGCAGTAACGTTGGTACACTTGAAGTAGCCCTCGGCACATTCCGTGGTAGCTGTGGGATATTGCAACGAACAGAATCACACGTAGAAAACCACAAGCAGTCCCGTTGGAACACGTGCAGAATTTTCTTTATGATCCAACCGCAAAATCATCGAATGGTCCTGGAACTATTTTGCCCAGACATTCGTAAGGGGGTATCGCGCCCATATGTCCTGTTTGTCAATGATGATGCTCACAACTTTCATGAATCTTCAGTGATCATACTCTGTAGAAGCGTCTTTCCCGTCAAACACGAATGACCCAAAAAGTGACCTGTAGATGACCTTTGACCTTCCAGATGCCCCATGATGTGTATCATTAGTCATTACAATACTGACACGAACAGTGTTTTCTCAACACGGATACCAAACACTCCTTATTCAATGTAATAGCTGGTAGCTACCTACTGGTCCCATTGGGACTGAGCAGCATTTCTCTCTCCCATTAGCTACTATGACAGATAACCTCGGTAGAAGCTCGCCTTCCAATCCACCCTTTAACCGCATGCGCATAGCCAACAGGACATGCACTGCGAACTTCAACTGCGGTTTTGAACGAGTTCCAAATTTTTGCATGTTTTGGGGGGGCTATTATATGATTATGCATGGTGCACTGTAACAGAAGTTGGGGACTGAAGTAGTAACCGTTCATTCTTTGAGTGTACCAACTTCCTCCAGTAGTTCTTGTGAGGCATTCACACAGTACTTCGAAATGGAACATATCCCTTTTTGTGTTCTTCTGCAAGTTTCTCCAGTGTGTGTCCCAAGCATCTGGTTACGCCTTGCGAATGCTCACGGTCGATTGCACAATCGACCGTGAGGCTTTCCCACTCGTTCATGAACTGTGCGGTGACCGCGCGTGGAGACTGTAATCATTGGGGCTTCAAACTTCGCAGTGTGAGGTAAGGTTTTTCCACTAAACCATGATACATTCCGGCAAACATTACAAGCCACAGTGCTTTAGCCTAGTAGAAGGTTAGGTCTAGCTGTTAAAGGACATTCCAGCCAAAAATACTTAAATATCATAAGATCTGTGCTTGAAAATCACAATGCCCATCACACTTTGTTTCATGTTCATTCAGTTCGGTATAAAGCTATGAATTTTAAAGATTATCAATGTATCACTCCTAAGTTGGCACTTTTGCAATTGGCACAGTTAATGAGTCCATATCTACCAATTTTAAGAAAATGCTGAGGATTGTCTTCCCCTCATGATTGGTAGATTTACATCACAAAAAGGTTGCCAGTTTGCCGAAATCAGCAAAATATATGAAATTTAGGAAGCCATATCTTCTCAACCAACATAAGCGTATGAACATGGAAACACTTTATATTTGAATGTTTTTCTATTCTCTTGAACAGCAGGAATAGTGATAATTTGGCTGGATTTCCCTTTGATATCTTAGTGTACTCCCCAACCTCCCGGGTCCTCGTCACTCCCGTCAGGCAGTCATTCCTCTGGTTTGCCGTTTTCCGGTGGAGGATACATTTGCCATGCCTCACCTGAACTCCCAATCTTTGCAAGTGGTGTGCATCTTGAAACAATCAATTCAATTCAAGATTCAATTACACAATCACCCCTTCAAATATGTGAAGGAGCATGTCAACTCGGGTTTCCTTCCCCAGTGCGACATTGTGGATAAGGCCTTTGTCGAATGGATGCTCTGAACCGAGATGTGAAATGTGATTGTACACCTGAACCCAACACTCGGGGGAGGGCCTGTTCAAACTTCGTGAATTTTCCCTGATATTTGCTATCTTTCTCAAATTCTGGGTTATTCGAAGGTCATTTCCCTGGTGGTACATGTTTCCCAAATTCACATTGAACCCTACACATACAAGTTCAACAATGTGAAACGGTTCTATGACAGCGAAGCCTATAGACTGCATACGAAAAGCAGCAAATGGAATAGTTACAGAAACGATCACAACATCGGACGATGCTGAGGAAGATTGCTTCACTACTGCAACCCCACATCACTATGAACGACAGTATAACAGTGAAACCAGAAGATGCCCGCATTCAGGAACAGAAAGCTAGAAGCCTCAGTTTATTTCTTGACTGCAGACATTTGATCTCTCGGCAACAACAGTGACTCACAAAATTGGTTCATTGACTGACTCTACCACTCCCACTCACCACAGTGGGTCTCGTCCGAGTTATCCCCGCAGTCGTCTCTCCCGTTGCAGAGTTGGATGCTCGAGGTGCAGTTCTGGTTGGTGCATTGGAACATCCCCCTGTCGCACTGCCTCACCGCTGTAACAAACCAGCAAAGCCCGATCAGCTGTCAATATCAGCCCCTCGGTCTCGAGTATCGTTTTAGGTTCCTTAGTAAATTCAGGAGTATTTGGAAGAATTAACTT
This sequence comes from Sclerodactyla briareus, assembly GCA_026419785.1. Lineage (NCBI taxonomy): Eukaryota > Metazoa > Echinodermata > Holothuroidea > Dendrochirotida > Sclerodactylidae > Sclerodactyla > Sclerodactyla briareus. The sequence goes on along the minus strand of JAODTK010005187.1, from coordinate 160,548 downwards.
CAGTAACGTCCCATCTATTTCAGGCCAAAAATTGCCCAGAAATTAGACGGGTATATAATAAATAATGCACTACATAGCAAATGTCGTTGATGTACATAATCACTTCCCTCCCCGCATGCAACGAAGATCACATACTCTTCAGATATCATGACTACCACAATGGGGCCAACACTGTCAGCAAACAACCTATCAGAAGTGCCAAATATACAGTTGATGGCCTAACCTCATACGCTTCACTCTATCCATATGTATGAAAGCCAGATTTGGAACATTTCTTCTGATGGGTTGTTTTTTTTTGTCTTGCATAGTTAGAAACCAAACCCAGTCAGCAAACAACCTATCAGAAGAGATGTTCCAAATCTGACTTTCATACATACTAGTCAGAGTGAAAGCTACGAGGGTAGCCACAACTGTAGAATTGGATTTATTTTCACACTCCAAAGGCAACCTGCAAAATATAGTTCCAAGTGTTGTAGCAATGCAAAGGATACCACACGATAGATTAATACCTTGGTCTATCCTTGTTGCCTGGGCAACAGTTTGTCGGCTTTGGAACAAGCCACATTTAGTGAGTATCCACAATCTTGTAATCCACCTTACAGTAGTCTTGATTTTGATTTGAATTCTAAGGGTTCAGGAAGCCAATTAAGGCTCATTCATCGAGGAACACTGGCCTTATTGTATATATGAGCACCGTGATAGCTTGCCTTCTATCATCGACTAGTGCTCTAGTGCTAGTGCCCATCGAGGCTGTAGTGTACCAAAATCCCAACCTGCTGCCGGGACCGCAATTTACGTCCTTATCTGAGATGACGATCATCTCCAGACGACAGCTCCAGGAGGACCGACCACTTTTTCGGAACCGGAGGAGCGGAAGTTCCAGGTGACTGCCCACAGCCGACAGACGAGACTCATCGCAAATATCCCTTAACAAACCCCAGCAGCCCCAAGAAGTCCACCACATCATAGCGGAAGCACAAAACGCAAAGTGAAGACCAAGACTTTCGTCCATCGCAACTTCAGGTACAGCCACGACTGTCCCTATCAGCGTGTCCCAAAACTTGTGAAAGATGCTGCAAGCTGTTTGTATGTGTAACTGGTACCCACTTCGTCATTCATCGAAATACCCATGCAAAAAGGAAGACTAAACAGTGTGTGGAAAAAAAATGTTACAGAGGCAGAAAGTGCATGAGAGATTAGGTGCGCCAGGGTATACTACTTCTACTGAACTCAACGACAGGCTGATCTGGCTCATCCGACCCGTCCGCGCAGTCCTCGTTGCCATCACACTTCCAATAGAAGGGGATACACCTGCTGTTGTCGAGGCATCGGTACTCCTGGATCGAACAGTTGGGGTAGCAGGTTGCCCCGTCTGGCTGGAGGAGGAAGCTGTCCGGGCACGCGCAGGTGAAGTTGCCGCCGTTGAGTGCTACGAGGCACAGGTGCGAGCAACCTCCATTGTTATCTCCACATGGGTTGGGTATATCTGATGATGTGAAGGTAAGTGAGCATTCTCTATTTCATAAACTAGTTGGGTCGCAGGTGCCCTCGTCTGTTGGGGAAGTTTCTGGGCACCTGCAGGTGAACCTTCTGCCAGTTTAGTGCTATGATCACAGGTAGCGAGCAAACCTCCATTTTGTCATCCGCTTCATTGGGTGGACATATCTAAATGAGACTATGGGACTAATTCTATTGGTTCATTATAAACCATTTGGGGTAGCATGTTGCCCCATCTGTTTCGAGGAGGAAACCATTCCATGGCAGGCACAGGCGAAGTGGCTGCTCTGATGGCTATGAGTACCTACAGGCAATCAACCATTGTTGTTTTTTCCCACGGGTAATTGAGGCATTTCAGATGGACTGAAGTCATGTGCATCTTTGATAGACTGCAAACAGGTCATGTAAGTGAGGGTTTAAACTGGTCCAAACTCACAACTGCTAAGGTCTTGACAGGATAAAACCTGCTATTGTAAGATTTCTACCGGGGAATAAATTGTGGAGAAGTACGGGTGGCAGTTTACCTGCATGCAGCGATGAAGCAAGACCCTACTGCGAATGGCCTGTGGTGGCTACTGGACAGGAGTTGCTGCTCTTCCCCACTGAACTTCCTGGCCTTGAAAACACCTTGAACGTTCCAATCGGTCCAGTAGACCCAGTCCTCGAAGACGGACAGGGAGAAGGGTGGGCCACTCGGCCCCCGCTGGCCAGGTAGCTCATGCATATTACTCCCTTCAAGGTCCGAGTAACCCTAGTAGATGGAAAGCAGTATGAAACCATTATTCACGAAAATATAGAAAAGAGTATACCCTTCCAACAAAGTCAATTTGGAGTCACTCTAATGTAGTTTTCTGAGACTTTCAGAAAAATGTATATACTCCTTTTTCATCTCAATTATTCCTAACTGTGCATTTAAATCACATAACTGTCTCCTAAATATAACAGGGTAAACACATTTATTATTAAACCATTCTCCTCGGATATGGATTAACCTGAGGGTATAACGTCTACCTATGTAGAAGCAATACTTTACTTAATTTCCTACCCATATCTATTAATGAGAACTTTACTTAGTGCTTACACTATGCTTTCCCATACATTTGAGCATGAAAATATGAAATATTTCAATCATGAGTGAATGACGAAATAAAGGATGTCTCTGCACCTAATATTATTGTTATTCTCACGCTAAAAGTCCCCCCCCCTTGAGCGTCACAACCAGAAAAGTTGTCTCTGAGTGCAAGTCATGTGAGTCCATTGGGCCATACTATCTTCTCGTCCCCGTTGGGCCTCCTGCTGACGAACCGTCCATTCCAAGCTTACCTATGTAGGCTTAATCCCCTCACTTCCAGTAAGTGTGCTTTTGGCAAGGAAAAAAGGAGGTCACAAATGCTTCTCACTGGCCAAACCAAAGTCCGCCTGATCATCCAAAGCGTTCTGACTTGTTCACAAGGTTTCCATACATTAACCTCAGATGAATTCAGATGACCTTTAACAACCAGATGACCACAAAACGATAGGGTTCCAATGTAACTCATTATTAGGAAGCCTAATTCATCCAGGTGGAGCAGAGTTATCATGTTCACAAGCCAATTAATCCACATACATACACACATACAGATACATACATGCATACTGAAATAGATTCAGTCTGACTGGAATGAAAGAAAAAAAGAGAGATGGGACACAAATAGGCTAATGAGATCTGCCAGAGAGATGAGATTGCAGATATATCTCACTAGGAACAATTTTTTTTTTTCTTTTTTAAAGAGCTGCTTTATTCATAATTTTTCCACGGACCCCTGCCGGGATCGACTACCCTGCTCTCCTGCTCGAAGAGGCCTTCGTTTACTAGGGTACGGGCGGTACGTCCTCGGAGTTCGAAAAACCTCCCGAGGCAACATTTTCCCCCGGGAGCGGTTTTACGAAATACAGCTTTCTAGTATTGCAGAAGTAACATTTGCAGTAATTTATGGATGTCAACTGAAAAATACTGTTTGGTGTCTACAGTCATTTACTGCTTATTCAAGTCTGATTGACGAAAGGATTACAGACCATTCCCTGGTGTTGTTGGTTCCTCCCCAAACAAGCTGTGGTCCTCTGAACTATTTTTTTTCTTCAAAGAAACCGTCCAATGATTTGATTTTGGACCGAGTAACTGCATCTGGTGTATAGCAAAATCGGCCCACCGACTCCCATCCTCCCCCCCCCACAGCCCCCAAAAAAAAAAAGTTTTTACTATGTCGTAACACTAATGTACCTTAACTGATACATTGTTCAGATCTTTTATACAGGTGGTTGATTTATACTAGTCTCTTGTTTCCCCCTCAAAGGTTGTCCCATTCCGGTATTTTTTTGAAATCACGTGCAATTCTCTCAAGATCGAAAGAGGGTAATTAGCCAACCTGTTTACATATGAATGGCCTCCTAACCATGACTAGCTAGTCCCCCCCCCCAATTCATTGAGACTGGCGTTGAATGGCTGCCAAGTCATGTGAAAATGTGACTAATTAAAAAAAGGCTAAAATAGCAGTTTCATCTTGAATATCTCATTACGCAAATGTGTACCACATCCAATCAGTTGCTTGGAAAATTCATAACTAAATAATATCAATGGAATTTGCCTAATTATCAAATTAAACACTTTGAATGATCAGCTGAATTACCCTCAAAGGTAGACCACATCCCACTGAAGTAAGAAATCAAAAACTAACTGCAAAAATCCACATGAATTAGCAAATTAGACACATTAATGACCTTCAGTGATTCTGATTTTATTTGCATTAGCTATTTTAGGCTGAGCAACAACCTAATATCCTGTATACCCTTTGCTGAATGACCACACCACTCTCACGGTTGTGTCCATAATTATGCTACTTAGCTCAAACAATGAATCAGATTGTGTTCACCCACCCTGGTACCGCACACAAAAGTTCACACAAATCTGTATACGGCTCAGAGAATCCTGCTAACGATAAGTGGACAAAGCCAAAATTTTGAAGAGACACATTTAGGGTCTTTGAGAACCCCAACCTCTACTCTGCTATCCACAGTGGAAATGTCGCAAATTCATGTGTAGTTTCACGACATTCCTTCACCCAGACATCATGATCAGGTATTTGTCATAATCGGCAGGCTACCATACACTTGAACCTCCCTGGGCAGTGAATGCATGGAATGAATACGACAGATAGGCAGTGAGAATGCCCTTCTGCCTGCATAATGCAACCAACACTCCCCTGCCAACCCAATCAACGGCGATCCCCTCTCCTCCCCGCGAATGTTCTCACTGAGAATAAACCCTTCCTTGTCCTGTGCCATCCAAATTCAATGATCCGGGGTCACTTCCCATGAGTATCGACCACATAGAGCTTCTGGTCACGGTAGTCATAGTCTATGGAGACGCTAGGCTGAGTCATCTGCGATGAGGTCGTACTGTGGCCAATCATCCACCGCCATCTTCCGACTAGTATCGATTGGAGAAACGAGGATGGACTTCCTCTGTGTTGTGAGGCAGAGTATTGGTTGAATAACATTTGATGGCATAGAAAAAGAACTGACGAATCACATCCTAGGATAACAACACTGACTTTAGTGCAACCATAACTGTGGGTGGGTGGGCCTGTCAAGATACAACATTGTTTGGTTGGAGATGACTAGGTAGAGATCATTTTTCCTTCATCCCTCCTGTCTAGAGATGCGTTTGTGTGGTTTAAGAAACCCCAAGTCTGTCTATTGAAAATCCTTGATGGAATCATAGATTTTTCGAGATGTCCAAGGAATTGATTATTCACTTTTGTTTTAAGAAAAAGAAAACAAAAATTGCCACTGGGTCATATGAGTCAATACTTTTTTTTTTTTAACCAGGAAGCTTAAAGGCCTCAGTAATTCTTCGTTTTTGTTGACCATGGATGAACCTTGAACTGACCCCCGGACAACAGCAGGTCACAAACTTATTTTGGCACCTAAATGCAAGCATGAGCCACCTCTCAGGTGGATTCCATTTATGACTTTACCACCTAAATGGCCCGGGAAACGTTGCTTGAGCTAGAGTCCCAGCAGAGGGAGACTGATCAGTTACCTGAGTGTGCTTGCATAAGTGGGGTCTTCTTCGGACGGAGGTAGCCATCGCCACCTTGCACTTGTAGGTCCCCTGGAGGTTTTTCGCAGATCTGACTGCACTTCAAGGGGGCCTCGGTGCATTCATCAATGTCTGGAGGAGGCAACCAAACACTGACTGGTTAGATGAGGTGCAACAACACATCTGGGCATCCTTGGACGGCAGAGTTTCTGCCAACGGGGACAGCAGGGAGTGCTCCCCCAACCCCCATTAGAGTTCTGTAGACAATCCCCTTTAATGTGCCATTTTCCCTACAGTTAGTTGAAAGTACGTTTCCCAATTCTTTGTATTCTCACATGCCCCTGGACCCCCCAAGGGCCCTAATGCGACCCCTGATGCCACACATTTGGTTACATAATTCTATCCCCCCCCCCCCCCTTTTCAGAATCCTGAAAGGAACCCTGCCTATAGTCATGTCCAGATTCCCCTTTAGAGGACATGTTAGAACCCCCATACCCAGGGTGGCTCTAGCTTGTATTCTCAAGTTAATTCAATTATTCTCTGAGGAATTTGTGACATTAGGTAGCGGGGGGGGGGGGGGGGGGTTTGGGATGGGGTCAATTCAAAGGGCGAACATGAGAGACTATTCAGTAAATGCTGTATTTCGTTGACTTGATAACAGAAAGACAGAATAGGTTTTCACATAGGTCATCAGATTCCATCCATAGTCCACTTGTTACACAATTTTAAAATTGTTCTTATGACATCATGTAAACAGCACATCCATTATTCGCGAGATGACATCGCCACATTTTTTTTCATTCACTGCACTCAATGACAGCGAGCTCCTGTATAGTGTCTTATGAACATGCTCATAGCACTCAAGTCTCCTACTGAATAGTGTCTTATGAACATGCTCATAGCACTCAAGTTTCCTACTGAATAGTGTCTTATGAACATGCTCATAGCACTCAAGTTTCCTACTGAATAGTGTCTTATGAACATGCTCATAGCACTCAAGTTTCCTACTGAATAGTGCCTTATGAACTGTTCATAAATACCATCCTAAGTCTCCTACTGAATAGTGTCTGATCAAGCCCAAACCACCGAAGTCCTATTGAAAGTGTCTTGCTCCTGGAACTGCTAATTACGACCCTGTCCAACAGTGTGGAACAACGGTTCCGACAAACAGCTACTTGTTCTACATGTGAGAGGAGGTGAGTAACAAAAAAGTCGCTACTATGCCCTCATTCTGCATGAGTCCCTGCAGATGCCTGCCATGCACTGTTTGCACCCCTGTAGCAAATTCTGTCAGACACTCTCCCTCATCCATTGTAAAAATATTGGGCCTTCGGAATGCTCGCCAGATCTTTGGTTTTTTTTCTGACTCTAGGTTGAACTGTCAACAAATAGTCTCTCAAGCTCTTCCTTGTTGGCCTTATTATAGGACAGGCCTTGTTATAGGTCAGACCTTGTTAAAAGTTGGGTCTTGTTATACGTCTGACCTTCTCCAGACATCTGGACATTTTCCTTTGACCCAAGCCAATTTTTTTTTGAACAAGCCTTAAATTTTTATTTTATATCGTCATACCTCTCCAGTTTTCTGTTTCGGTCCTCATCAGTGTGTGTAAGCCATCATCGCAGGTACATAATAGCTTGTCAGAGTATCCACGCATCCGGACTGACACTGGTTTTGGACCACAGTAGCACACTCATCCACGTCTGCATAGTAAAATCAATGGAAGCTCGTTAGATATTAAAAATTGGAGCTGCATTTGTATATCTCCTTTGGAGCTTTCTATTGAACCAGGATGATCTGGGGAGAAATATTCTCCAGTTGGGACTATTTCCTGCTGTTGGCACTATTTTTTCCAGTCGTTGGGACCATTTTCCCCCCAATCAAGAGCATTATTTCTCCCGTTGTTGAGGTCATTTTCCCCTGTTTGGGATCATTTCCCCTGCCGTGGGGTTCTTCTCCCATTGTTGGGACCATATTCACCTTAGTCAAAGGGATCATTTTGCTCTGTCGTGGGGATCATTTCACCCTGTCGTGGGGAACATTCTTCCATGTCGTTCGCACAATTATCCCCAGTTGTGGGGACCATCTTCCCAGTCATGGGGATTACTTTCCCAGTTGCAGGGACGCCTTCTCCAGTGGCATGAATCACTTTCGCTGCTAGGTTGAATAGTAAAAATATCAACAAGAGGGCAATTCCCAGAGTAGCAGGATCTTATCACATCTCTGAAAATGTGAAAACTATTCCATTGTTGCTATCTCCAAATATCTAGTAAGTAGCAAATAGTGAAGAATTATCAAAATATGTCTGAAGACAACAGTTTCCCCCCTTCCCGAAAAAACATATTCACAGAAATTACTTTTTTCAGCATTAATGCTGGGTTAGTAACCCTTTGTTTTGATACTTGTTTACCTTGTTCTGAAATTTGAAACCAATCAGCCCTTCTAATCTTTGAATATATTGAAACAAGAATTTATCAAATCTTTCAACAAATTTTTTTTTTATTTTTGCCCCAAAAATTTCTCTCTATAACCCACATTCTTGGTAATTTCAGCTGGTTGTATCAAACATTTTGTAATTTGTTATTTTTCACCTTTTTTTTTTCATTCAGTCATTGGGATGAGCAAATCTCTCGAAAAACCAGAAAGCCAAAAGGCTCGGTGATTCCTTGACTCTTTCTGACAACCTATAGCTGGAAGCAAGGACAAACGGAGGAGAGATTGTACCAGCTCATTATGGGCAACATAACATCTGACAATTTCCCATTTTACCCAACCAGCCAATAGGGTTCCTATACTCTCAATAAGAAAGCTACACAGGATTTTCAGACTTTTACCTATAGTAACTCAGATGACCTTTGACCTGACCCCAAAACGATAAGGTTAATGTACTCATCATGAGAAACACACATACCAAGTATGAACTTAATCCATCCAAGTGGTTGAGTTATCATGTTAACAAGCTAAAAGTTGCCAAAATTATCAATTTTCACAATTTCCCAACTAAAAATATTGTACAAATTCCTGAGAAGACTGGACCTGGAAGGAGGGTTTAGCCTGGACTGCTGAGTCTACGTTGAAAATTCTTGTGACTAAGTGGTGTCAAAATCTGACAAACTTTGAAATTTTGAATAAGCCATGCCAAATAGACTTAATTAGCACATTTTACGCTGAAAACCTATTCAGTTCATTCACCTAAAATCCCGTTCCAATGTGCAAAACCAATCACCATAGCTCATAAAGTTTGTCCCTATCTTGCTAATGAGCCTGACCAATGAAATACATGATTACACATGCTCTGGTAAGATACACATTCACCGATCATAGAGATAGCCACACGTGAGGGAATTATCCAACAGTTGAGAGCCACAGCTACAAGGGCAAGACTACAGGAGCTCCCCCCGAAATGTTGTATTTCTTCTGTGAAGGCATACTACATATAGGTGTACTGTGTCCTAGTGTGTGTTTTATATTTGGAGTCAAGAAAGACCAAATATAGCCGTTTCCGTTTAGAGCTTGTCCATTTCAGTTTGTGTAGTTTTATGTTGTAGATGGCCTGGCTATGCTACGTGACTTAGAGATATATCCTCTAGAGAGAATGCAGGTTTCTTTCAAATTTTCGATGAATAACACATTTTGAGTCTCGCAGTAGCATCCGTTAATTAATGAGGATAACTGCAGACGCCGTGGCTATTAAGAAGTTCCCAGCACAAACACAGAATCAGCCTACATAATGGCCATCTGTGACATTTCCAATGCGGGAGAGAACGGTCACTTTTCTCCTTTCCTGGGTCAGTCATTTGGTAAGCTAATGTTCAACGCTGTGCGAGTCATGCACATGACGACACTAGTACTATCATAGGATATGGAAGGTTGAAGTGATTACAGCTAAGGAAGTAAAGAATAGTAAATCTTACTGCAGTGTATCTCATCTGATTCCATCGGTGCAATCGTTAACCTTGTTACACACGTTCTGGTAGGGTATGCATTGTCCATTCTCACACCCAAAGTAATTCGGAGGGCAGGTCGGCCCTGGTGCATCTGAGGCGAAAAAAAACAAAAAAACGATGATGTCCAAAGAACAATGATCATTGTAGTTTCTTCATCAACATTAATACTGTCTAGTTTTTGTCATGGAAATAAATACAAGTGGCAGTGTTTACGCTAGGTCTCAAAATATGGGGGATTTTGAAATTAAGGGGGGAGGGAGTTCTCAGAAAATGCACATCAGTGAATCTTTTATACCATGCATGCTTACTCCCTCTCTCTGAACAACTACATTGAAACTATTGCAACACAAGTTACACTGTATAGGCAGTGGGTACTTGTGGATAATGCCACTCCTTGCCATACCATCCCTTCTTCCCATAGCTACATGACTGTACCTGAAAGTCATGTTCTTCCCCAGCAATATTGTATTTTGTGTGAATAAACAAGAGAACAAGAATGATTATTCTCAATGGCTTTACTAATTCCCACAAAGTAGCCAGCAATGAGCCTAAGCTACTGTGCTTGCTATGATTTTGTACAGGGAACAAACTCAACCTAAAACAGAAAAGGATATCTGGATACACCTTGCAAATAACATGCGTCAATCTTTTGTGAAATGTGTTTGTATCAACCATCTACATGCCTGTCTCATCATTTGATGATTTTCAAATGTTTTCAGATTGCAGTTTTTAACGTCACTATTTACAGTGAATTTTTTTCCCATTCCACATGGTAATCATAGAATTTGTACAAGCACCAGTTCTACGTAATCATGTCAATCGGAAGTCTATCGATGTGCTGGCTTCGTCTAACATGAAAAAGTGTTTTCTCTCTTGTCCTGCATTGTTACAATGATATGCTAATGATATGAGTAAGCATTCAGTGTGCCTGACGTACCAAAATCCAGACTGGTTGAAAACGGTGCAAAATTTGCAATTCCCATGCTGGAAACTAGTGCGGGAATTTCCCGCACATAAACTATTTTTGTGCAGGATTTTGAGTTTGTGTGCGCATATCGCGCAGTCCTGCACCTTAGCATAAACACAGACAAGTGGGTACGTAAAACTGCTAGTCTCACCTTTTTTGCAATCAGTGGTCTTTTGTGATGAGGCATTTATTTAGTATGTTTCAACCAACTGGATCTTAGAGGTCGAAAGAGAGCAAATTGCTAGCTTGGATATAGTTTGCCAGCCCTTAATGTGCATATGTCATATTGTTCAGACTTGCTGCAACTACCAGTGTCCTAATATTTGGATGAATTGATATGCAAAACTTGTTTTTTTCTTTCTACTTAGAATGCAGGAATATTGAGAAATCAATTTTTTTCAAAACCTGCACCAATGAGCCTCACAGGAAAATCCCAATCTCACAGTCCCTGGACTGTGACGTGTTATCAGTGCCTCTCTATGCTGAGAATAACACTGTAACATCACATCAACACTGGAGTGAGCCTTCAGTTGTAAGTGGAGAGACCTGATTTACAAAGAGCTAATTGTATTGTTGCTTCCCCATTCCTGAAAGCCAAGATACAGTATATCGTAGCTAAACCTTCAGAAATTCACTGGGGACAATGACATCAACCTTCATGTTCCTCTGGACAAACTTTGAGTCGTAATCGAACAGATTTCAGGCACTCCCTACACATGGTCACACATTTCATCAACACAGGCACAATCAGTGCCACAAGTCAGTCCCTTGAACTTGGTTTCCTTGCTAAGAAATTATGGTGGGGTGACAAATTTCATCAAACTACTCAGAAGTTTCTTTGTTCCTATTCTACAGAATAATTCTGGTAGCTTTTATCCCTTCTCTAATTTTTAGGAGACCACCAATGTTACCAATAACAGAAAGCTGTGGCATAAACGAAGTCAATGTAACTTCTAATTGAGTCATGTGTATGGAGAATTTACATTCGTAATTTAGTTGAATTGTTTCGGAGGAATCCTGCTAACGAGAACGTGAGACACAGTCTCTCAAAACTTTCTTCTGGCCAATCACCAACCATATGCTCTTAACTCGAGCTGCAGCCCAGATTCCCAGATCTATCCAGCACGTTCCCCCCAAACCGGGCGGGCTGCAACCCACCAGGTTTGGGGAACCGTGCTCTGGCCGCTCAACCATGTCACGGTCCATTCTAAGGCAATGGGAGACGGCAGCAGATAGTGTTTGCTGCATCCTATTCAACCATCTGGTTTTTGCTATCAGTGGTCCCCGCAAGCTCCCCAGCGTGAATAGCTAGATTCATTTCCCTCCTCTACATGTTGCTATACACAGCAACATATCCATGTTGATTGTTCTTCAGTATGACTGACGTGGTACTGAACCAGTATCCAGGACCGTGAAACATGATGCTTGGCCATTGTGTTCTTTCTAGGTCTTTGGTATGACTGACGTGGTACTGAACCAGTGTCTCCCGTATCGGAGACGTGAATGCCTAGACCACTGGGATATTTCCAGGTCTTGGGGGGGGGGGTTATGACTAGGGTTCGCGTACCATATATTTTTTTGGTATTCATTTTGCCTAAATACTGCTAGCGAGCGTTATACCAACTGCATACCTGCAGCTCGACTGTATGGGCATCTATTTTCACAATTTTCTTCTTCTCATACAACCTATTTTTTTGTGTAAAAAGATTGCCCCCAAAAGATTATTTCGTGTAATCCAAATTATGTTCGTATGTTTTCGTTTCGTCGTTTTCCTGAAAAGAATCTGACAAACGTACGTATGGCAAACAGCACCTGCATGTGACCACTGTTGTGCTCGTAGTACTAGTACATAGGCAGAAATACATGTACAACTCCATCTTCCATTACGTACTAGCTCAGCCCCGTCCGAAACAAATCGCTATTCGCTAGCGCAATTGCCTGCTGAGTAAGCCCTACCGTAGCTATGATTATTTGTAGCACGAAAACCCGAAGCAAGGCACTATCTAAAATTAGTCGTAAAAGCCCCAATCAATGCTAAACCTAATGTATTGATTGTTTCATCCACCATTGTCTCATTAATCACGTTCGTTCATCCATAGACTTGTAGGCCAACGAAAATTATATTGCAGTAGCGCTGAGCGACGAATCGTAAATGGAATTCCACACCATTACCCACTAGTCATGGGAAATCCTACGGAAGTTAAGTGTGTTTGGGAGGATCGTTGCCCTGGGTTCCAGGTCTTGGTATCATTGTGTAGCGCGCTGTGGTGGGAATTGGGAGCACACTTGGATGCTAAGAAAAGTAGGGAGTTGTGATACCACGTTTTCCCAGCAGGGCTATTTTAAATAGTGCACAGCTTGGGGGGAGTGAGCTAGCAACATCAGGCTTTGCATGTTACGTTAGGGTGAATCTGTGATGTCCGCAGCTGCTGGGATATTCGGCAAATTTTATGCAAATACAAAGCTCGCAACACACTGGGCAGTTTTTTTAATCCTTTGAACAGATCGCAGATAAAGGTGCGATTATGCTGCGCTGGGATGGGCCAAAAATACAAGTATCAGCAACTGGATTTTGAAGAATTTCAACTAAGTACCTGTCATCCTGGTACAATAACCGGTAATTTCCGCCAGTTACCGGTATAGTAACTGTGTATTTGACCGTCATTACTTTACTGCGGGTACCAGTGCTGCGAGTACTGGTATTAATAACGATACCGGTATACCACGCTACCCTAGTTATGATACTGACCAGGTCAGTGGAGCCACCCAGTGATCTCCGTATCGTGAGACGTGATGCTTGGCCAATGGTATCATTTTCAGGTCTTTTGTTTATACCGACCCTGGTATTGCCCAGTGCTCCAGTACGGTGAGACTTGAGTCTTGGTCATTGGTATCATTCTCCGGGTCTTTAGTATGACCGACGTGGTACTGAACCAGTGATCTCAGTATTGTTGAGGTATGCTTTGCAATGGTTATCATTTCCAGGTCTTTGTTTGACCGACCTGGTATTGAACCAGTGAATCTCATATCGGGAGACGTGATGCGTGGTCATTGGTATCATTCTCGTTTCTTTAGCATGACCAACATGTACTGACCAGTGTCTCAGTCTTTAGACATTATCTTGGCCAATGGTATCATTTCCGGTCTTTGTTTCTGACCGACCTAGTTTTGAACCAGTGATCTCAGTATCGTGAGACGTGATGCTTGGCCATTGGTATAATTTCCATGATGTCCTTTGTTAGGACCGACATGGTACTGACCCTATATCAGTAATCTGAGATCATGGATGCTTGGCCCTGGTAATCATTCCCCAGGTCTTTGTTATCCCGACCTTTGTCATTGAACCAGTGATCCATATCGTGAACTGATTCTTGGGCCACTTGGTAACATTCTCAGGTCTCTAGTAATGACTGACATGGAACTGAATCAGTTCTAATTATTGGAACTGTTGCTTTGGCCAATTGGTATCATGTGGCGGTTTTTCTGTTATGCCCGACCTGGTATTGAAAGTGATCTCAGTATCTTGAGACGTGATGCGCTTGGCCATTGGTACATTTTCATCAGGTCTTGTGTTATGACCGACATGTATTGAACAGTGATCTCAGTATCGTGAGAGGTGATGCTCTGCTGTTTATCCACGTATCAGGTAATGGGAGTGCAGCATGCACGTATATTAGATATAGAGACCCTTAGCTGATGACAGCAGATTGAAAACACTTAGACACTCACTGCAGCAGCTCGTCTCTTCATCGGTTCCATCACGTCATTCGTCATCTTCGGCACACTTCCAGTCGAGGGGAATGCAGCGCCTTTATCACAGGAGAACTCCGTCGCAACGTCATAGTCACGGTACTGCTAGACATACGACAGAAAAATGGGGCTATAATAGTTTTTGACATGACACTGTAATTGCTTTGTGAGTGAACATGAGCCGATAGTAGGTTAAGCATTTGTATAAGTACATTTGGGGGTGGGGGTTTTTGGCTGGGGGGGGATGGCTGGGGGGGGATGGCTGGGGGGAGGGGAAGGGCCAAACAACAAACTTGCCTCACTCTGGTATGATATTTCCGACTCTCTCTCTAATGATACATTCTATTATTTTGTTGGATAACCAACTGGCAATCTGGGATTGGGTTGCCACTTCCAACGGGCCAGAAATATTATGTCAAAACACCTACACCATCACTTAGTGATGTTGCAATCTGTATAAACAATCAGCACTATGGTCTCCACTATATGATCAATCACTAACTGTGGCGGAAACTAATTGGCAAGGCAGGATTTGGGTTGTCAACATAACCCCAAACCTCTGTGTATCATTTTAGTTTTCCTCATACATACAATTGAATTCAACAGTGCATGCATCTACATTCTGGGCGTGCTTCTACTATCCTATTTGGATGAGAAAATCAAATGGCAACTTAGGGGTTGCCTATAGATTAAACAAATAGAGGCCCCAATGGCATCAGTACTCACCCTGTACATCTCTTACTGAATGATCGTAGTAATGGTACTGTGGTGGCTCATGACATTTTGTCATTGGATTGAAATATAGGCATAGAGACAAATTTTTTACAAACTTTTCACACAAATCCGCACCAACCTTTCCACATTTTTTGTTGGTTGAAAATCCTGTATGGACCATTGGCCAATGATAATGCTGATCAGAGTAGATTTCTAAGAGACAATTTTGTCCATTCGTCCCAAAGTGCACTTTCCTATAGCTATTTGCCAAGGACTTTTTCACTGCAAATTTCCAAACAACCACAAAATTGGACCCTAATGAAACTGACTAAGTTACATTACAGAGGAGAATTACTTTTCCCCAAAACTTGGCACAGACTTTCCCCAATAACCAAACTGGACCTAAATCCATGAACACCCAGTATATACCATTGGTCAATGATATGGAAACTTTCATGCTCATGCAATTCTGGTGCCTGGTGGGAGAACTTACCCATTCCATTACTTTAGCCTCAAAATTCGTATGTATCACTGGTCGAGTATCATTAGAACCCACCATCAACACTTTGCAACAAAAAATCTTGAGGATTTGAATGCATGTTATTTCACATAATGGGCCCTAGGGCCAAAACCATGCCTTGGGCCCAGAGTTCCCAAACCCCCCTTGGCCTCTATCCAGGGATCATTGCATGTAACTTTGAAGAAAATTGACACTATGGGACCCCCCAGGCCCACACCAGGCTTTGGTCCCAGAATTTTTTTTTTCCAAACGTTCAAGGAACATGGTTATCCGAGCATTATTCACACAGTCGGCAACAAAATTGCCAGGAGCAAATTTGTGTGAACATCTGTATTTGAAATATTAGGACCTGATGCATTGAATTCCTTACACCCCTGAACACCCCCTGTGCCTCTACCCCAAGGACTGAAATAAGATTGGGCTTGAGGGAGGAAACCCCACCATTCTGTGGAATTCTCTCAAATGGGCCCCAGTAGGACCTTGGACAAAATTCACCGGCACCCCAGGTACGACGTTTATGGAGTATTACCATACGGAACATCAGCAACGTGCAACGTAATTCGTATATATATATTTGGCCGTTATTCCACATGATAAGCACCACGGGCCCCCATCAAACCTTGGGCCTAAAATTCTGAAGACCCTGATTTAAAGGGTATCCAAGCATTATGATGACCCTATATCACCACGTGTAACACTTTGGAGGAAAGATACATTTTGCCTCTTTCATAGATGAAGGGCCTCTAGGGCCCAAACTCCCCAAGCACCCCCATTGTGCTCTCTTCTACTCATGGACCATTACAATACATATGTAACTTTGAGGAATCAATCGAATTCTGTGGGAATTTATGAAAATGCCCCTAGGCCAAGAGGCACCATGAAAATACTGAAATTACTGAACACTATCTGAAGGTACGAATATTGGCGCATCACAGGAAAGTTGTCACTTTGCCACGTCCTGAATTTCCTGAATACCTCCCATGTGGCCCCATATCCACGAATCGTTTAATGTACGAAAAGACAAAAGAAAATCAACTTGAACTTGTGGGAGGACATGCAGTTCTATACGTTTTGAGTGAGAAAAAACAACAATGCCCTTGTGCCAAGTAGGACTTTGGGGGGATCCAAAGGTTTGGCTTTGGAGCAACACATGACCAAACATCAGCACTGTGCACCAACATGTAAAATTGCATTTTGCTCATTTTCATGATGGTCCACCTGGGCCCACCCAGAACCAATCAAATTTCAGAACCCCCGATGCACTCGGTGATAAATTGTGACTGAGTTTCATCTAGATCCAACACACACTCTGAGAGACGTAAAAAGCGATTGAATCAACTGCAGGTATCTCAGGATCAGGATCACAATTTAGAAGATAGCAATCCCCCGGAGTTGTGGATCCCTCGGCAATTGTTTCTTGTTTCTCCTGCTACTAATTTGCGGAGTTTCAAATAGCAAAGTATGCAAAATCTGTTTAAAAAAAACAGTCATTTTTCACCAAAAAACTATTCCTATGCATAGAATTCCAGAAAATTTTCAGCATTAAATGCTGAAAAAAAACCTCTTTTCAATACATTGTACCTCATTCTAAAGTTTGGAACCATCTGGTCCATCCCAGTACACTGAATATACTGAAAAAGAACACATTTTCAAAAGTTTCCCAAATTTTTGGCCAAACAAACCTAAATCCCCATTTTTGAATTTTTTTGGCTGATGCATGGAAAAAGTTGGTATTTGTGCCTTTTTTGCATTTCTACAAAATTAGAAAATCATTCAGCCATCAGACCACAATTCTTGAAAAATAGTGAAAAATTGCCTCAATTATGTTTTCCTCCCTTATTTCACAATTCTGATGTTCACCTAATTCTGAGAGAGAATGTGTGTTTTTGACTATTCACACTATATTTTGTGTGCAAATTTTGGGCCAATCCAAGGTGGAGATATGTGTAAAGAAACATTCCAAATCTACAGAAACATACACAAAACACACACGCACCCATCCCCAGGTGCTGAATCCCCCAGCACCCAATGGTACCCCACCAATGGGGTACTTCTCAGTTGTTACCCATACCCATAGCTATGGCAACCACCACTGTAAATCTAGGTTAACTGACTCGGCAAGCTGACTACAGTATCTCATCCTGCCCTTCGGGACCGATGAGATATCAATTTTTTTTTTTTTTACTCACCACAACCGGACGCTCCAGATGAATCTCCGCAATCATTGTCGTGATCACACTCCCAGTCCTCATTGATGCAATCCGTTATCACAGGCAAATTGATTGGCATCGCAAGTGCCTCTCTCTGGAAGGGAGAGTAAGGAAGGATGACTGACCGCTTGGATGAATTCAGTCAGCACACATGTTATGTCCTCCATGTGCCAATTTGGACTTCAAAACCTTACATTGGCTTTATTCCTACTAACAACAAACTTAGTTGATAAGCACTGATATATAAAATCATAAATCCATTATTTTTACTTCCTGATCACTTGATCAATTCATGATCTACAGCATGACCGAGAGCCGAGACCACGTCCTACGAATCTTGGATGAACATTTACCCAGATTGTACAACATAACTTGGCCTTTTTTTCTTCAGGACTACTGTTATCCTCATGTGTTGCATTTGGCAAGGCACCAATTTACAAATCCTCTAGCATTGAGGTAAGCTGTCTGTTTTCTTAACTTCCAGTCCTTTGGTCCCATCCAACAGCATCACAGCCCTTGCCAGTTGTTGTTCCCAACTGCTATGCTTCAACTAAAAAATCTTTAATGTCCTCCAACCCCAAAAATGTGCATCAGGTCGGGTAAAATTTCCTCTTTCTTCAGAGAGGGGCAGGGGCAGTCTCAAACCATGTACCACTTCATTGGGAATTCATGTGGTATGATTACATTGTCCCCTGTTTATAGATTTTTTTTTCAGATGAATCCTCAATATGAGAAAACATGGGAGGAAATGTGTTCTTTTGGACAGCCTGCTTTTTCCGGATAACAGCCACTTCAACCCTTTCAACTTGATTAAGTTCGTCAGTGGTAGTCTCAAGTATCGTTTTGGCCAGTTCAAACTTCATGAGATAGGATGTAAACTCACAAAATTTACTGCCGAAAGTACACAATTACGGAGCTTGAGCCTGTTCGGCGGGTTTCATGACCCGGCATTCACCCTACCGCCATGATAGCTCATTACGTGTACTGAAATAATGAAATTGCAGCACAATGCCAGAACTCCGCCACAAGATAAGACTGGCAAATCAAATTGTTCAAGCATAAGCTCTTTGTTTGCAGCACCTCCATTTCTCCTGTTGACATAGAATAAGTTCAAGGTTCTCCTTGTTTTTTTTTTGTGCTCTCACCACTGTTTCCCCATTATATTAGGAATTTGTTAGGTCCAATCACTCCTCCAGACCTCTACTAGCTCTGACAAAATCCCTTCTCCTCGTTATTTCTCCCCCGCCAAATCCTACAGTGATCGGTTCTTTCCAGTAAACTTGCTTCTCTACCTGGAATGCTCTTCCCTTCCCTCCTCTGTCAGAAATGCTACCAACTGTCCTCCTTCAAGTCAAGCTAAAGCCACACCTCTTCACAAACAGGCTTTTCGTGATCTGTAGTTTTCTTTTTTTTTCTTCTTCCCTTTTTGATCCTTGCCCGAAGGCAAAAGGAATCTAAATGGAGTCACGCCTGTGCGTAATGTTGTGTGTTGTGACAAAAAACCCCTTGTCAAGCATATATCTAAAAGAAACCCAGCTTGTATCAATTTCAAATTAAGTAGTTGACTATATAGAGAATGACCCCACCCCTCTTCTTTTTGGTGCCCGTTAAGGTCATTCAAGGTTACAGAGGGAAAGTTCAAAAAGCTTGTCAGCAGCACATATCTAAACAACGAACGCAAGCATGTATCAAAATAAAATTAGGTATGTGGGTTGTACTTATGGCGAGGATGAACCCTCTTTTCCTTTTGGTGTTAGGTCAAGTCATTCAATGTCACCATACGACAATCCTTATATATCTTGGAACGAAAACTTTTAGAGGGATGTTGTAATGGAAAGTTTTGTTCGTCTGGGAGAACTAACCTCTGTCTGACGACTTTGACCTCATTTGAACCTTTTGACCTCATTTGACCATTGACCCTCGTGACATTGATGCTACTTTTTTTGATGATTGGCCTTGTTGAGACAAACCATACAGTGAATTAGACTATGTAATACAACCTCCGATCACCAGCTATATCAAGGAACGCCCATGTGTGAAAGGTCAAGAACAGCCTAAAACACTGGAATGTTGTAAACTTGACGTTTGACATTGACGTCTTCAGCTCTCCGCAATGGAACATTTTAGAGGGATGTTGTAAAGGAAAGTTTTGTTTGTCTCGGCGAACTGCAATTTAGTTCCCGCTATGCATGGGACCCTTAAATGTTGTTTGAACCTATGAATATTCGTGTGGCCACCTGCCACTCAGCAAATTAAAATGCTTGGGTCAAGATAAAAAAATTGACATGACAATGACCAGTGCCCAGAGGAATGTCCCTCAGGCAGGGGTATGTGATATCCAATTTGAGAAAACCTGCACCTTCAGATGCCACCAAGTGAAATGTGTAGATCTTACTATAAATACACCTGTATTGACTCCCAATTGTCCATCTATTCTTTATACACACAATTTTCCCTGGCAGACTGATATTGTCTTGTGGGCACTGCAGTAATGAGCAACTACTTCTATCCTCACCCAGTTGTCCTATAGTTACACAGTGGTTCTGTGTTATCACTAGTCGCAGTTCAAGGACACATATGAAACTTGCAATGTTTTACTTTTGTATTAATCTCTCAGTGTAGCCATGCTTACCAGTGGCCGTGACAAACTTGTGATTCATTTATGGGCATTCTCAACAAAGTAGGCCAATCTAAAGTTACCACTCAGAGTGTACCACACCAGGTTGGGGGTGGAGTGCCCCCTGACAGGTTTCACTGGGAATAAAAGCCTGAAATACCAGCGTGATTGCAGGCAGAACTTCCTGTTTGATACACTGTTTCCAACAAGCGATACACGTACGCCCCCCCCTCACCGCGGATGACCCAGAACACAAATCGACCCAGCACAACCGGAACAGTACCCCTACCAAAAACCACCAACCCCCCCTCATCACGACATGTCTCCGAACCAATTTGGCAAACCATTGAGTTTTGAGTAGCGAGTTTTTGGGCTTCGACAGTAGTAGAAAACCTTTGGAGTCCGTTAGTGAAATTTAAGCACATTTAATTGTCCCCCCCAAACCTATTTCCTTTTTTAAAACAAACAAAAAAAAAATGTATAATAACATATAATAATAATTCAACGTTAATTTACCAAGGGAACAGATATCTTTCAACAGCTGGGACAATGAAAGAATGACCCGTATTTACCTAGCCCTGCGCGAAAGAATATGGTTGTCATCGTGAAAACCTCTAATCAGACCACTACTGGCATAACTGGCTATACTGCAGCTTTTTGCTTCCTCCTTCCTCCCCACCCCCCCCTCCCTCTGTTGTTGTTTGGTCAAGGCAAAGCTTATTTGAGGTCAACAGAGTGGGATTGATGTCTGAAATAGCCCATCAACAATACCTACCCAACAAGCATAGATTTTACCCATGTTGTAAACTGTCGGCGGAAATCTAATGTTGGTGTTTCTCTTTTGAAATGGACAATTAATGTTCTATCTGTCTATCTGCTTTTTGTATGTTACGCTACAAAGCCATTAATTTGCATCCATTTTACTCGAAAATTTAGGTTTGTCCTATGTGAACAAAACTTGCCGGATGGTGACTTTCCTTTGTTCCTGACAAAAGTCAGTTCCATTTGAGTCCTGGATGTCAATTTGTCATACTTTTTTGTTTTCCACAAAAGAGTAAAGCAAGGAAGGGCAGAGAAGATACTTTTTGAAATTCCAAGTGTGCGATATTTAAAAAGAAAGTGAAGCAAGTAAACCAACAAATCTAATAGTGGTAATACAAGTTTTCAGTTTGGCCTCAGTAGCCAATAGCCTGTCAGCTAGGCAAGGGAATCGCGACCCGTTTTGTGTCTTGTTTGTAAAGCACTTTAGATCGGTGCTCTTTGTGATTTGTATTTAGCGCTACATAAATGCACGATTATTATATCAGTTTTTTATGATTATTATTCTCCACTCCACCATCCAGCGATATTAAGGTTTTGCATCTTCCCCCGCAAGCAGCTGCAGTGAAGATTTTCCAGGCTAGTATATAACCTCTTCCAACACTTCATCCGATGGAGCAGAACTTGGCATGCAGTCCAATACAGTGATGGGTTCAGAAGTGGGCATCGCCAATGACTGGGGTTGCCTCATTTGGGTGTTTTTGTTTTTTGCAATTTCCAAACTCTGTCGGTTTTGTACAAAATTATCGCTTAGAGTACTCTGATTCCCACCCAGGTGGAGGGTCACTTTTGGGTCATCCAAGGTCAATTTTGCCGAGCTTATCAATTTTCCCCACCATTCGTATGAATGAAAACGGTGGGTGTAGACTACATTGGGCCTCAAAGAAAATGAGGTGATTCCAAGGTCATCCGCAGCAAGTTTTTCACACTAAATGCGGTTGCTTCAAAGGTTGTCATATTGAAACAGATTTGGCAAATGTCAATTTGGTTGACTTTGCACCCACTGATGATCAATATACCATTGGTGGTTTACCAGCCTGCTGATTACCAGTTCTATACCACAGCTGAACTCATGACACACCAACCAATGGTCTAAGTTGGATCAGTGTTGTTCATCTTAACGTGTCCAAGTTTCACATAAAGTCACATATATGACAGGCTGGTGGTTGAATATTTCAGGCCCTGTCTGTTGTCTCAAGCAGAAAAAGGACTACCTATTGCGATCGGAACTTATAATAACTCAAGAATCTGTTCACACTTTTTCATAATACACTAACACACACACCACACAGACGAACTATCACAGCACTTGACCACACCCTCCTCTCCTCTGCAATTTCACAGTCACTGTCCCCATCACAAACCCACTGCTGTGGGATGCAGGGCGGCTTTCCGTCCTGGCCTTTTTGGCTCACAGGTGAAGAGCTCTTCTGAGCAGTGTGAAGCATCTGTCATGGTGAGAAGGTAAATCGGCAGAGAACACTACACCAGATGTCCAGGATCCAGTTCATTGTCATAGTGTGAGAAAAAGGCCAATCTGGAGCAATACCCCCCCCCCCCCCTCCACTCATGGCATGTGTTTCCTCTCAGGGTTCCTGCACCGCAAAATCTGGGCAATCTATTTCCATGGCTTTACCATGACTTTCTCCATGACCACTAAAGTATTTCCATGACCTCCACTATGACTTCTCGCAAATAATTTTCAACTGAACATCCAGATAAAGAGCCAAAAGCACAATAGCAAACATCTTGTGAATTTCCATGACCCAACAACTTTTCACTGAATCTAAAAACGTCCCGGCCTGGATTTTTAATGATGAATCCCTATGACTTTCAGGTTTTTCCATGACCCCTGCCCTCTAAAATTGTTTTGTGAGTCCCTTTTGAGAACTGTGGTAGATTACATTCCGCAATGTCCCGATCCCGTATAAACTTTCTTTTTCAATTTCCTTGCTCAGAAGGCGTCGTGTCAAATGAGTGAGGCACTGCTTCAAAACGCATCATACAGGCCTACGAATAGAGGAAACAGGCACAGAGCGAAGGCACCTAGCCGAATCCACCCCTATCATCCAATCCGGGCCTCTTCCAATCAAGTCATTGGTCCTGAGCTGCCCCTGCCATGCCCGCTCTACTTCCCAAGGCATGCGCAAAGCTGTCGACCGTGAGCTACAGGGACAAATGTCATCCAGCATGTCTGGCTCTGACCATACATGGCGGGAAGGGGGGGGGGGATTGTCCTGCAGGATGCATGCAATCAGGTAACTGAAACTCCTCAAACCCCCTCTGTCTCTTGGCTGAGCCTGCCAGCAGTACCCGAGGAGGCAGTTACTGGGATAGTCAGGGACAATCTACACTTGTAGACAAAACTTTTTGCACACCCTATGATGTAACTGGTCCATCATGGGAATATTTCTGCCTGAATACTTGTATTCCCCCCCCCCCCCCCCCATGCCGGTAGGTTATATATATTCAAAATTGTCCAGGGGGAGGGAAGATGCAACCAACATATGCATCCCAGCTGCAGGTCCGCTGAGATTTTGAGGCCTCAATTTGACATTTAAAACATTCTTTGGACATTACGGAGCTGAGCCATGCGGCACTTCAGACATGCACATGGCACCCATAATCTATACAACTCAGCAGTTGCAGTCTCGAACTTCGCACAGCACCCAGTATCTAGTACAACTCATCAGTTGCAGTTCAGACTTTAACACAGCACCTAGTATCTACACAACTTCGGCACGAGTTTAATATCACCCAAGAAACCCAAAATCCCTGGGCCCCGGTGCTCCTGGCAGCAGCTAACCAGATTCCTTCCAGTCCCCAATTACACCTGAATGAACAATGCCAAAGAAATAAATTGCCATGCGCACATATATAAGCGCCTCGTACTTTACCTGCGGCCACACTCGCAATTTCCAGAAGAGAGCACATACTCACCACATTTGAGATCTTCCTTGCGTCGGCTCCCCGTCTCCGCATCCGTCATCGTGTCACAGATCCATGCGTGTGATTCATTCCGGTTGCGCAGGTGAAGAACCCTCCACCCGTGAAAGCGTCGGTAGCTTGAAGGGATGCATCATTTGTTTGACCATGGGGCCATTATATATATTAAATGGAAGAGGCATGGCACCGAAATCTTTTTAAGTAATTTCTGGAAAAGGGAAAACTGTTCTTGTGGCAAGCTACACTGGAGAACACACAGTTGTATACTGGAGAACAAGCGATTGCATCTGTAGACATAAAAAGCATTAATAACATCTAACCAGAAAGCTAAGCAAGTAGAGCAACCTGGTTGTGAGAAGAGAATTGGCAGTATGTGTGCAATGTGATTTCATGGCAAGCAGGCAATCGTCTTCAGGCTGGGTACGGGGACATTTCCACTTCTAGGCTATGGTAGAGTCACTAACGCCTGAATCTGTGAAGATGTAACAACAAGAGTGAGAACTCACAATGACGATGAGTTCTTCCAATCGGGTATATCTGTATTGTTTTGTTGTCCAAAATGACCATTTGAAGAAAAACATTGCTACAGTAGCTGGACTGCCTAGAATGGTGGCACACTGCTGAAAGGCGGTGGCTCATGCAATGTGGCAAGTATACAGGCTATGAGAGATATACAGCATGTAGCATAATATTTGTAAGATTAGACCTATCATCAGCATATTGTGTATGTAGTTAATGAATTCTTACATGGGCCCAACATCACCCTATTGTGATGTGTGTTCGGTTGTGTTTGGGTGTGTGTATCGTTAATATCGGCCCCAATCATCTGTTGGTGTAATGTTCTGTTATACCCATATACATGTAATCCACTTTGGACCATGGCACCAGGAATTTCTTCCAAAGATTGGATTTGCACTTACAACAGGTTTTCTGGTTCATCCGATCGGTCGCCGCAGTCAGTGTCCACCATCGCATACCCGTCCCGGGTATCCCGCCCGCTGCCGCGAACAGTGCCCACGGTGGATCCAGGGCTTATGGCTGTCAAAAAAAAAAAAGTGTCATCTGTGAAAAAGTGGTCATCTTGGCCTGCAGCCATCTTGTAATTGACCTTACGTATGTAAGTCATTGGTACATGGTAGAATCTATTGTTAATTGAAGCAAAACTGCAGCAGGGCTGAACGCTGCAGCTTAGTTACCTGCAGCAGAAGCTCATGTGCTGCTAATAATTACAATAGCATATTTCTTTTAGCTGCAGCACAGATGCTACTGCTGTATCTGAGTTAGCTGCAGCCCGAGTTTTGATGCAGTGCCTGATAATCATCATTGTTAATTTATTGCTCCATTCCATGAGATTGTTCTAAGCACTTTACAGATATCACCCCGATAATAGGAACTGTTAAGCCATGACTGCAAACTTATGGAAAGTTTCCTCCAAGACCCCCCGGCCGACTATCACCTGGGTGGAGAGGAGAAATGATGATAATTGTCATTGGCAAAGGAAAAAGGCCATTGTGTCACAGAATTTCTCCTCCCTCTAATAATCACCTTTTATGAACAGAGTATACCATGGGGAATATACTACAACCTCTCCCACCTACTGACAGGTGACAACTAGGAATCAGGGGGAGATTTCACTTGCTGCAACGTGAACAACATCATCATCCACCTAAGTTGTGCTGATCACATGAGGGTGGGAAACTATTAACATTTTCCACATAGGGGGAATCAAGACAAGAGTCCACTTACCACAGTAGAGGGGGTTTTCATCGGTGTTGTCCATGCAGTCATTGTCCCCGTCACATCGGTATGTGTTGTGATGGCAGATGTTGTTGTTGGGGCCCCTGGTCCAGGCTGCGGGACACGCTCTGGGGTCCTCTGTATGAGGGAGAGAAATGTGACATCTCCTGACAATCTAGGGCACACTAATCACCAGTCTTACTTCATTGTTAAAATATTCTTGATGAATCGGAAACGGCAAACTATGTCAGAGAGAGAGTACGGGGACCAGATTCAATAGCCCTTGTGTAAATTTTGCCAAACAATGGAAACAAACCTGGTCATAGAGAATCCTATTCATAATTGGTTTCCAAGGGGTTCCAATCCCATACAGGTCATACCAGGAAGTCCAACTAGAAAACCAAAGGCTCAGTGATTCTTGACTCGGTACTACGGATCACTCTTGACCTCATGATAAAAATAGATTTGAGCTTTGTGGACTTATCCTGTCCACATATATCACTTTTTTACACTTTCTCCCAATTTTTGGTCCAAAAACCAGAAAGCCAAGCTTAGTGATCTTGACTGTTTCTGTCAACCCATAGCCAGACACACGGACAAATGGGATATAGTACCATCTCATTACAGGCAACAAATAACGCGACAAATTTCCTAATCTTACCACCAACTAATAGGGGTCCTGTACCCTGGTTCCGAAAGCTACCAGTAAATTTTGAGGTTTTCAGACTTTGAACTCTGGTAACTTAGATGACCTCCGACCTGACCCCAAAACAATAGGGTTCATGTACTCATCATGGGAAATACACCAACCAATTATGATCCTCATTCGCCCCCCGCCCTTTACCGCAAACAATAGGGTTCATGTACTCCCCATAAGGAAGATACACACCTAATTTCAACCTGATCAGACCAACCATTCTGGACGTATCGTGTTCACAAGGTTTTCATACTTTGACCGCTGGTGACCTCAGATGACCTCTGACCGACCCCAAAACAATAGGTTCATGTAACTCAATCATGGGACACCATACCAATATGAGCTTCATCCATCCAGGTGGGGTTGGAGTATACGTGTTTACAAGCCAAATGGCCAAAAAACGAATTTTCACAAATTTTCTATTTTCGATCAACTTCACCCCGACCTGACCAAAAACAATAGGGTTCCTTCACTCCCATAAGAAGCTATACACCTAATTTCACTTGATCAGACCAACCATTCTGGACTTATCATGTTTTACACGGTTTTCAGCTTTGACTCTGGTGACCTCAGATTACCTCTGACATGACCCAAAACAATAGGTTCATGAACTCATCATGTGAACACAACAATACCAAGTATTAGCTTATCCACCAGGTGGGTTGAGTTTTCGTGTTTTCAAGCCAAAATTGCCAAAATATCGAAATTTTTCACAAATTCTCTATTTTCGATCAAAATTCACCCCGACCTACGAAAACAACTAGGGTTCCTGCCCTCTCCATAAGAAGCTATACACCTAATTTCAAACTTATCAACCAACCATTCTGGACGTATCATGTTTACAGGTTTTTCACTTTGAACCTCTGGTTACCTAGAATGCCCTGAACCTGCCCCAAACAATTAGGGGTGATGAACTCATCATGGGGAACACACATACCAAGTCTGATCTTCATCCTCCGGGTGGGGTTGAGTTTCGTTTTTACAAGCCAAAATTGGCCAAAATATTGAATTTTCACAATTTCTATTTTCGACCAAAATTCACATCCAACCTATACCAGAAACATTAAGGTTCCTGTACTCCCCATAAGAAAATCTTACACCCAATTTCAACTTGATCAGACCAACCATTCTGGACTTATCGTGTTTACAAGTTTTCAAACTTTGCCCTCTGGTGACCTCAGATGAAACCTCTTACCTGACCAAAAACATAGGTTTCATGTACTCATATGGGGACCACACATACCAATTATGAGCCTGACTTACTCCAGACCTGATGGGAAGTGTTAATCGTGTTTACAAGCTGGGCGTCACAAACACCCACATACACACACACAACGACGTACTGCATAGGTTCCTCTGACTTTGTCAAGGGATCAAAAAAAGAAAATTCCACATTCATAATATCTTTCCACTCCACAAATACACCGGAGCACATCTCAACATGATTGAACCAACATTTCGACTGCCAATTTTTACAAGGTTGTCAGACTTGACCTCTGTTACCTAAGATGACCATCGGACTCCAAACAGGGTTTCATTATTACGGTGAACTAGAGAGTACCAACAGTGCTGTGGCTGGAACCACCCAAATGCAATTAGTTCATTGCAGATAAAATGCATTGGTGTGACCTCAGTGACACCTATATGACCTTCAATTCCTGGAACACCCACCCACCCACCCCATCACTGATGACAATTTCACCACATGTTATGATCTCTGAGGTATCAGGCAGAAGCATTCACTTTCCTGATACCTTTTGGGTAAGAAGATAGCCTAGATGACTTGCTGACACCAGACCCCCGAGCTGACCCAATTCAGAACTATACCATATGCACCATGTGTTTAAAGAATCCCACCATTCAATAACATGTGCGCCCCGTTTTGTGCCACTTATACGAGGCGCCTCCCTCAGTGTCTCGCCTGTTACACTATCATGGTTTCTCCTTCTTCAACATTCCCATGCAACAATTACGAGCTTCCTGTGTTGCTTCCAGATTTGGTATTAGCATTTACAGGGAACAGCTCACTAATCAATGACCTATTTCAAATTCACAAAGACTGATTATTGATCATGTCTACCAAAGGAGTACTAAGTTTCATCCTGCAAATGTGACTGAAATGACTTAAATTATGCAAATTAGACACAATGCTTGACTATGACCCATTTTCATCTCAGGCATGTTTGTTTTTTTTTCTTATAATGGGCCAAAAATTTTATTACACTCCCAATGGCCCACTACCAAAGGACCATTGCATGTAATTTTGAAGGAATCAATGAAGCTTGTGGAAGGAGGTGCATTCAAAGTAAGATTGTGTGAAATTTCATAAAAGCGCCCTTGGGGCCCAGTGGGAACTTGGCTGAAAATTCTGGAATACTCCGAATGAACGGCTGTTTATACCCATCAATATGACCGAACATCAGCACTGAGCAACAAATTTGTAGAAGTAGTAGGTTGCCAGTTTTTTAAATCAATTGGCCGATGGGACTATTTAATGCCATTTGACCTTAATCTTTAGGTGGTCACATGATCATCAGTCCAACAATTATGACCAGTATGGTGAGATTCATCAAGCACAAACATTTTGTGGCCAAAAGTGAAAGTTTATAGACTGGCTACATCAAGAACAGGATAGATAGATAGATAGACTGGATAGATAGACGATGCTACTATACTATACCTCGGAATGGGACAGAAGCCAATGCAACCTACACCATATTCAAGTAAACAAAAAGATGCCCCCCCCCCAGGTAAGCTAATCATCATGCTAAGATGAATCCTTCAATATTGTATTTCAGAGGTTAATGGAATTATAAATCGAACCAACATGAGTGACTGATAATGACAGTGCAGTCACCTGAACAAAATATGCCTCCTAGTTACACTGATATAGAAAGACACATGTGGTGTAGTGGTGGAAGGTTTGAGGGCTCCGAGGTAGAAGTCCTGGCTGGAGCTGCACAGATAATAGCAGCAAAGCCAAACTTAAGCCAATCTGAAAAAACCCTGTTCAAGCCAAGGTTAAGCTCCTGCACCATTCAACATGCGTGCTCCATGCATCTGCATAGACCATATCACAAATACATAGCGGGCATTTTCGAGCAACTGCATTGGAAGGTTAAGGTGCACATCACCGATATCAAATTGAGATGACTGTTCACGCAACTGAAATCCGTGTTACCCAAGCAACAGTGTCCTGTTTATACTTTATTATGTACATTGTTGTGTGCTTAAGATGGACAAAATAAATTGAATTGAATTGAATGATGCCGACCAAGCTCCATTGAACTTACTCTAAGGCCTTCCAAATTTTTACAATTTCCTGTGCTGGAGTCACATGGCAAGTTGAAAGTTCACAGAGAGCAAGACCCTAATAATGTCTACAGCATATGTCAATTTCATGCGAGAATGATATTCCATAACAAAGCAGTCGTCTAAACAATTTCTCCTCTGTACAAATTCTAACATTGAACTTTTTTGCGGCAGTACAATCCTACCCCATAATGCAGTGCGTGACAGTATTTGTGTTAAGGTCTATGGGCACAGCGTGCCTCGCCGCGCAACATTCACATGTGACAACCATAACTGTACATTCTACTACCTACCAACAGTTCTGCTCATCACTGGCATCGGGATCCAGGCAGTCCTGAACGGCCGTCACACACCTGGTCCTGCGATATACACCGGCTGTTGGTGCAGTGTGATTCCTCATCGTCGCTACATGTCCGGAAATCTGAGGAAGGTAGATAGGAGGGGTTATAATCTATCGCCTGGTACAGGTTTGAGTGAGGTTTTTCCTCGCACATCCTGTAATCAGCTGAACTGTCCTGAAGGACAACTGCAGGACAACAGAAGTTATGTTATGTGGAGAATGGATAAACTGTATCTATAGGTCCAATCCCATTTCAATACGATGTTCCTATGTGGAGTTAACGGCCTTCAACGTTTGGTCCCTTATGCAGGAGGGAAATTTGGGAGAATCCCAATTGAACAATAATGCATGACGTCACACTTTGGACAACCCGGGGAGTTATGTCATGTATTCCTTGTATTTCATTTTGTGAATCATCACATTTGCAAAAGTTTCTGTTGTCTTTTTCCTCCTCAACCCCGAATTCAACCATCAACGACCTAACCAAACCACTAAAGCAATCCTCTCCTGCCCATAGACTAAATGCTTTTTTGAAGGGTGGTAGAATAGGTGGTGTGAATTTCATAGAAAACGAAGATGTTCGCCGGGTTGTGCAATTATGACATCATTTATTATTGCAAGATGGAAATGCGTTTCTTCCGATCTTGGCAATCCATGCCACAAACTTCAACGGACTGCTAACTCCCAGGCACAAACTTCAAAGGACTGTAAAACTCCCGGCACACAACTTCAAAAGGACTATAACTCCGTAAAAGAAGTTGTAATGACTTCGGGTTTGGACTGGCACATTCAGTTTTCCTTCCAGCTAATAATAATCCTGCCTCAATATAGTTCAAGTTCTCTGCAGTTTGCCCTTATAAACACTATTTTGAGATGTCAAGGTTTTGTAGACCAACCCGGGTGCTATGCTGTAGGGTGTAAAAGTGAATGATTATCGTATACCCCTTCGGACATGATTGACAATAATTGACTACACCCTCAGAGTAGTGGTTTTCCAAAAGTCCTGTGAAAAATTTGCAAAATTTCATAGATGCAAAAAAAAAGCCCCACGGAAGGTTTTTCTATCACCCAAATTTTTTGCTTTTGTAGATCAACCCTGATGTGCTATGATGAAAGGGTCTACAGTAATGATGTAATGATTTTTTTTAAAATCAGCTGCTACAATTCTACACTCAATTGACATTAAATGGACTACCCCAAAATGCCGTTTGCATGACGGCTGTTGAAAAATTTGCCAAATGTCAAGTATAAAAACACGGCCGCTCGCCAAAAAGTGTCTCGCCTTGATGCATAATCGGGTGGTTTCTATTATTCATCACACACTACACACAACCAACTATTCACGTGCAAGAACATCGTCAACGAACAATCACATATTTTCACATATACACCTAAAATTCCTGAAATAACTGACCAATATTGTTTGACTCTTATTACAAAGTCCCTTAATTGCTTTTTCTTCTTTTTTTTCTTCAATACCCCCACTCTGCTCTCCATCATTCCCCAAAATTTGGAGTTTTTCGCTCAGTCAACTCACTCCTCCTTTGAATTGACCCAAAATTCCAACTTGAAAAGGTCTAATCTCCTTAGCAGCCTGGCTTCTTCGCCTTTTAAATCATTCCTTCAATTATTCTTTGCCTTCATTTCCCACGCATCCAGGACTGCACCCCCCCCCCCCCCTCCTGCCAGGCAGCAAGCACACCTCCCCCACCCCAACAAACTATCCCATGCAGCAGGCAAAGAGGTCCCAAAATATATCTTTTTATGAAACTCCCACATTTTGTCCCCGTCCCAGGCAAGAAGAGAGGACAAAAATGTTACTTTTTGTCCAATTCCTAATCAACATAATCAAATTGTTAGGTAAGAGAGAGGGTTTGCTTGTGGCATCTTTAACAGCACATTGTCACAGATGTATTGTTTACTCGTTCCTCGTGCTTTATTCAACAGAAGCGATTATAAGATGGGATTCAATCAATTCATGAACATCAAATACATCCGATCCAGAAAATGTTACAACGGAAAAATACTCACTGAGGTTTTGGGCCACATTCTTAACCAAGTTGGAATGGGAATAAATTTATGCAAATTAGGCACATACAATGTAGCTTATAACACACGTAATTATCACAGGGGTCTCTGGTTGACCTCGTTCCTCCTCAGTGCTTATTCTAACAGGAGCTATTATATATGATAATTCAAATTCCTGAACATCAAAACCATCACGATCCAGAAATGTTAACGGACCAACCCTACTGATTTTTTGGGCGAAATTCTTATCAAATGTAAATTGGAATATATATGCGAATTTAGGCACTACAAACCTCTACTGACCCCAGCTGTACATACAAAATGATCTGGATCAAAGGTGGATCACATCTACCAATTTTGTGGAAATCCATAAACTTTAAAAAATTGCATAAATTGTGCTAATAGACACATTAAATGACCTCCAGTGGACCCCCAACTTCACTGTTAATTTTCTCAGGAACCATGGTAGAAACCACAGCAACCAATTTCATGAAAATCTGACAAACTTTGCAAACTTCACATGAATAATGTATATGGCAAATTTGACCACTTAATTAGCATTTTTCAGGTGAAAATCCTAAAAATTCATCTACCTGTCATCCAGGTCCTACATGCCAAACTACATCATTGTAGCACAAACGGTTTCTTGCTAATCCTTGCTAAATAGCTTCAACATGAATTACATGAAATAGCTAATTACCCAACTTATGGACTTTGCTGCCCCAAATCTAACTAGATGTGTACACACACCAACCTCGGTGCTACTCCACAATACTTCATCATCTCGACCTCACAGTTTGTGAGAAATCCTTCTAACTAGAAAGTTGGTGACATAAACACACACCAACACGCCATAGTGACCACAGTACTTCCTGCATTTCATTCAGGCGAGACAAAAAACACATCAGTATCCCCAAATGTTTTTGTAACAATTGAGTCATAAACCTATTTTTTGTGTGGGGTTTGCAGTTCGTGAATTTCCTCACATGATCGTGTAAATGTTGTATGTAAGTTGCTGAAACAACAATGGTGTGCCATGGCTAAGTCCAATTTGACATACAGACCACAAGACTCAAATGTCGAACAGCAGCAATTGGGTTTTTGGGAACAATTCTTGAGCAACAATCATTGAGAGTAGTTCCTCCAGACTGCACGGTTTGTGCATAGTCTGCAATAATCACACATCTGTTGCCTGTTTATCCTAGTTTTTTCTCATTGGCAAGTGAGTCAATAGGTGGTGAAATATACAGACTGCTCTGCTGCTCTCCCAGGACATTCTACAAAGCATTGGAATTTGCAACAACATGAACATTGGAAGCCCTTGCGAGTTGTCAAGAGTGGATCACACAATGCACTCAATGACCCCGAGTCCAACTGAAACTGTTTGAGCTCCTGCAAAAAAAAGTGGAAAGGCTAACAAATTAACGACTACACCATCAAGGGGAATGTCATGACAAACCCTCACACACT
This sequence comes from Sclerodactyla briareus, assembly GCA_026419785.1. NCBI lineage: Eukaryota > Metazoa > Echinodermata > Holothuroidea > Dendrochirotida > Sclerodactylidae > Sclerodactyla > Sclerodactyla briareus. Next base: position 126,898 of record JAODTK010005187.1, on the reverse strand, counting down.
TTTTCTCACATTCGTGGCCTCTGTGGCTCTATGAAGACTGCACTTTCTACAGACCAGGCCTGTGGCGTCCTGCACCCTTCTGAGGGTACTGGCACCATTCTGAGGGTATTCTGTGACTGACTGCACCATTCCAAGGGGTGTTCTGTGACTGACTGCACCATTCTTTAGGGTATCTGTGTCTGACTGCACCATTCTGAGGGTATTCTGTGTCTGACTGCACCATTCTGAGGGGATTCTGTAGTGACTGCAACCATTTAAGGGTATTCTGTGACATGACTGCATCATTCGAGGATATTCTGTGACTGATTGCAACATTCATAAATGGTATTCTGTGACTGGACTCACCATTCTGAGGGAATTCGTGACTGATTGCACCATTCTGAGGGTATTCTGTGACTGACTGCACCATTCTGAGGTATTCCTGTGACTGACTACTGCACCATTCTAAGGGTATTGACTGTGAATGATGTTTGGACCCAGGATATATACCCCTGCATTCTGTTCAGGAGTTAATTCTCTCCTTGGTAAGCTCCTGAGGGTTTCCACTGGATTCACATTTACTACCCTAATCTCTACATGTTGAGAAAATTCACCAAGTGGCCGCAGTAACTATATGGTTTCTCCAGATTTGAATGAATGAAAGGGAGTTTTCAAGAGAGTATTGGGGACGAAATCATCCATTTTTACTAACAGAGAGTGAGCAGTGCTGAATGTTTTTCTTTCTTCTTCAATTCCCTAGTGGTTTTTTTTTTTTTGGCCCTTCCAAATCTCCATTCCATTGCAACTAGTGAATGGCTATTTATTCAGTTATAATCAGTATACAGAGCTGGAATTTCTTCATCCAGACATTCTCTGACTTTGCAATGAGAAATGAACTCAAAATGCCATACCACATCAATTTCGACTGAACTTTGAGCCCCATTTCAGAGTCTGTGATATGTTCATCATTGCCCCATATTGTATACTGTAATCATATTAGGATCAAATGACAATTCCTGAACTTAGTCCATTTTTCAATGGTTGACCAGAAGAAGGGGTGGGAAGGGGGTGCATTGAAATCCCTAGATGGCTGTACTCGCAGTTGGGATGGACGAGGTCCTGGTCATGACTTCATGGTTCGGCTGTAATGCCTGGTCCCGTGCATGGGATTCTTGAGGTTTATTTCAGGACTTCACATCGTCCTTGTTGGTTGTTCGGCACTGAGAAAGTCCCGTGAACGTAAAACTATAATCATCCAGGTTCAGATATCGTGGTCGGGTCCTGGAGTTCACAGAGCTTTTTTTTGGGGAGGGGGTATAAATGGTGGTCACCGGAGCAGGTTGAGAATGCTTCCACCCCTGCCTCAACACCATCTAGCACTAGTCGAGAAGAGGAGGCGAGTTATCACCGGTGTTCATCAATGTTGGTAAGTGGCAAGTTCAGTGATGAGCCTCACTTGGCTCCCTTAACCCATAGAGATCAAATCAAATCAAGTCAAACCATGCTCAGATAACGGGAAAAATATTGCTCACGTATCAAATCAGGGGGTTGCGAGGCGAAGAAATTAGTCACTTAATCACCAGGATATGAGATTGATAACGCCACCAGCATCCCCTCTGATAGGCTCATTACACTGTTGAGTGTGATTGTGATGGGACCAACGAAATCCCTTGGTCATCCACAGTAGCACATAGACAATTGAGATTTTTCGGTCACGTCGCAAGATTCAAAGAAGAAGAAGAATCGCTCCGAGTGGAGCATTGAGACATACTACTAGCCAGTTGGGAGACCCGTGACTACCTTACTCGGAAAAATCAAATCGCAATTCAGTGACATCAAAATTAAAGTTTGAGGAAGCAAGAAACCCTGCGCAAGATCGTAATACGTGGCGGAGGTTGATCACTGAGCATGTCGGATAGACGAGACTCAACCTACTACTACTACTAACATTGGAAAAGGGAAGTTCCTTAATCCCTAGAAATCAAATCAAGTCAAACCATGCTCAGATAACAGGAAAATACTGCTTACGTATGAAGTCGGGCTTATCAGGAGGAATTAGTCACTACAATTATAACTTCGTGAATCAATGGAAAGGAAAGTTAAACCTCCATTACCTGCCATTTCATTTTCTCATCCAAATAGATAGTAAAAGCACGCCCATAAAGTTGATGCATGCACCTGTTGAATTCAATTTGTATGTATGAAGGGAAATAGAAATGAAACAATGATGTTTGGTGTATGTCGACAACCCAAATCCTGCCTTGCCAATTGGTTCCACCACAGTTAGTGCATTGATCATATAGTGAGACCATAGTGATGTTTGTCCCGCTGTAGTATACAATTTTCAAGTTTCAATTTTAATTATTATCTACAGAGTAAATAAACTTGAAACTTGAATTATAACTTTGTGAATCAACAGGATCTGCAATTGATACCACGGCCAGCACTTCCTCTGAAGGGCATATTACACTGTTGAGTGGTCAGGGTAGGTAATTCTCAAATTCTAACATTGCAAAAGGAAAGTTTAACCCTCCGTCGTACGATGTCATCTGATACACTCATCTGCTCATCCAGATTCTGAGGGAGTGGTCGGGTCCTGGAGTTCACTGAGCTCCCTTCGGGGAAGGGGGGGAGTATAATGGCAGTCATGACCGCAGGTTGGGTTGTGAAACGTTGCACCTCTGCGTCAACACCATCTGAGCACTAGTCATGAAGAGGGAGGAGGTTATCACCGTGGCTCATCAAAGGTCAATACGCGGAGGCTCCGGCCGGGTCAGAAAAATGACACAAGCCCACTGGCATCACTTATCCGTAGAATCAAGTCAAAAACTCATGCTCAGAGAACAGGAAAATCCTGTCACGTATCAAGTCGGGGGAGAGGGGGGGGGGTTGCCAGGAGGAATTAGTCACAACGATTATAACTTTGTAAATCAACAGGATAAAAAAGTGATACCCCGCCGCCGAGCAATCCCTCTGATAGGCTTATTACACTGTTGGGCAGTCAGGGTAATTCCCAGATCCTAACATTGGAAAAGGAAAGCTTATCTCTCCGTCGTACGATGTCATCTGATGCATTCAGGATGTAACTAAAGTCAGGCACATTTTTTCATGGCAGCCTGTTAAGACAAAGACAAAATTAGGGGAGGAAACGAGTGAAGCTGTAACTGAGTTTTGGTATAGCTCCTATAAAATTTAGTTTTCATTCTATACAAATAACAAGATTGTAATAGTACAAAGGTTCTCATGAAGTGAACACAATTCCACTCAAAGGGCCATCCCGAAGAGATTCGTTCATAATTGAATGAAAATATTGTTTGTTTCATATGACACTAATGATGAAATTTGTCAAATATTTGATGCCACATTACTCATAAGTTATATATAAGTCATATTATATATGTGTAATGCATATACAGAATACGTGCAACGTCGAAGTATGTTTATTGATGCGGAACAGTAAGAAGCTCTCATTGTTTTGAGTGTGATGTTATAGCACAGGAAACGAACCCTAATAATTGAAATTATTACTGGTCACTCCATTGCATGGGAACATGTGCTAGAATCACTGCATGGGAACTTCTCTCACAAATACATAATAGTACTCTTGATTCAATGTCATGTTACAACAATAAGCCTGTGCGCATGCTCACCACTGAATAGTTCGGGGGAATAGACGAGATTCCCCCCATAGAGAGAACACAACCAGTTTATCCCAAATTTTCGGTTGTTGTTGCTGATTATAAGAATGGGGGTGAATTGTGGGTTTGTGTTGGACAGCATTTGTAATTTTCGGCAGGGGGTTCCAAAAAGATCATTCTGCACACTGTACGTTCAAAATCGAACTGGCGACGTTCCTCATGACCTTTGACCACAATTTTATTATCATCTCATTTTTGTCACTCGGAACTAGCTTATTGCCCCATTGAACAGCCAGAATATGATTAAGGGGCAAGATGTGGTAAAATTGATGCCTACAAATCACTCCAGATCCGATTTAGCTCTACGAGTTGCGTCAAAACGTTGCAGTCGTTGATGGCATGGTTGTTCTATTCAAGGCTTAGAAGTAATTAACCCTCGAACTACTGCATAGAGACCTTGACTGCATACAGAGCAGGGGGCATTAATATTGCCAAATATAGAGTCATCTGCAGGCTAGGCTAAATAACCTCACATGTAGAACTTACTAAAATTCCAAGATGATAGGCCTTGTAGGATATAACACTATCATAATAATTATCATCATATTCTCCATATCCTTTCAGAAACCTATTTTATTCTCCAATATCTGCACTTGTCCCCATAGTGATTCAGTGTTGGACTTGAGTCCAGCCAATCCAGGTCTGAGTTACAAGTCCGAGCACAAGTCCTCCCCATCCGAGACCAAGACGAGACCTTCAACATCAAGAGTCCAAGTCAAGTTCGAAATGAGCGAATTTATGGACACTGACAAAGGAGAAATGAAAAGCGTTATGATGATCAATGTCGATGTCAGAAATTCTGCAGTATCCTTCCCCATACAGTTTCGAGATTTTTCTGTGGATATTTTTGTGCCGTCTAGAACCGGTCCTCAGTCGAGTTATTAAGCCTGAGTGTTCGAGTCCTTCAAATTGGTCTTGCGATCTTTCTCAAGTCCTCCAACCTACAACACTGTAGTGATTCAATGCAATATGATAGCTTCATTCCCTTACAAACAGCTGGAAGCCATATATTATATAAGAACTAGTGGCATGCACTATTTTGTTTCTGGAACTGTTCAGTAAAATTCCATACCTAAAAACTTACCGAATAGTTAGGGCTGTTAAGAGCTGTACAGGAGCTAGCGATAAGTCAAGGCACTCTCATGTAAGAAGACCTAGCTGATAGCGGGGGTGAGTAATCTTCTCGAGAGGGCTGAAATGCATGTGATCCAGAAGATCTGCATTGTGAACGGACATGGTTCTGGATGAGTTGAGGCATGGATTAAGTGTGTTTAGGATGAGTGGGTATCACGATATGCAACTGGGTGATAGATTACGCAAAGAATTAGGAGACGCTGCTATCGAGGCCAGTGGACCAAGAGAGACTTGCGTGGCTCCTGTACTACATACAAGAGCAGCTTACAAACCGATTTCAGGAACCACCCTGTCAATACCAATATTAGATTGAGTAGCACCCGGAAGCCATGGAGTAGCACTCTGGGGAAATGGGGGAAAGAGGGTGGGGGAAGAAGGGGGGGGAAGAGTGGTGGGCAAACAGGGAGGGGAAGGAAATTCTCGAATGAAGGCACTCAAATGGAAAAAGGATCCTGGACTAGGGGAGGGGGGATTTTTTCAATGAAAGCACTCAAAAATTGAAAAAGTAATTTGGACCCGAGGAGGGGAGGATGTGCAATAACACCTGTTATATATCCATATCTCAATATCAGTTTTTTTTCAATTCGCTCTTTTCTTCTCTTTTTCTCTTACCTCTCTTAATTTGCACCTTCCTGCACTCTCATCCACATACTCTATAGGATGTTCTTCCTGATAAAGTTGGGTGGGGTGGGGGTTGGTATGAGCGAATGAGAAAACATTCTGTCGTAACTCACCACACTCATTCTCATCTGAATTGTCTCGGCAGTCATTATGGTAGTCACACAAGAGGAGGGGGAGCACTGCCATGGTACAGGTGAAATCAGTTCCTCGCATTCAGGGCAATGAGATGAGTGGACGAGGAGAGAAAGATAGACAGACAGACAGACAGACAGGGATTAAATAAAACATCAACAATGGCTGTTATTTATTGTCACCAAGGTGGAGAAACTGCTAACAAAATTCCTGTATGAAAGTGCCCCCCAAGAAGCCTATGCAGCAAATAGGGAACTTCACGACAACAACAATGTGCAAATGTTATTTGCAACCTACTAAGCCTGCCGACCTCACCACCCAGTCAAACTCGGAATTCACGACGGGTCATCCCCCTTCTCAATGTTGTCCCTACCACATGAATTTGTGCACACCGTATGGCTTGATTTGTTATTGTTGCTGACTTTGCTATGGGAGAATTCAGTACGCGCATGTTTGTATACACATGCATTCATTGTTGGTCAGAATCATGCGACAGTGAATCCTTGCGTGGTAGAATTCCAGTGCCTATCGGCGGATGAATGGCTATGACTCAACAGGAAACAATTTTCCTTCGTAGATGGCCACACTGTGCAAGCCAAAGTTCCCTGCTATCGGTCATTGGACTGACCCGGCCGGCAAAATGCTAACTCACGGCTTCTTAAGATACTTGACCACTTTTTGATATTATCAGGTTACGTGCAGCATAGTACTCACAAATTTGAAAGAAGAATTATACCCAAAATCTCTGCCTAGTGGGATTTGAAGCAAAGAATTTGCAGCATGTTAGTGTGGGAAATCCATGCACACACCACATAAAATTTCTCCTTAGATGAGCCAAACCAAAGTGGTGCCTAATGCACAGGTAGAATAACTCTGGGATGGACCTATGGAATAAACACTGCATCCTACTATCAAAGGGTGATAAAATGTGGAGGAGGAGCAGGACTGAGCATCAAATGGACACTATATCAGGGAAATCTGGTGAAATATTTAGCCAAACCCACCACTAATTGCAACAAAAGGATGTCAAGTTTTGTTTACCTTTAAATTGAATGGCAGACATCATAACTCAATCAGCAAAAATCGGAGTAGGGGAAAGCGGCCATTTTCCAAAATGGCCGCCAAATTTTTTCTTCCGGTTTTTTGAGGCCACATCTGCTGTACTAGGTTGCAAAATCTCAAATAAGATGTCCATATTATAGCTGAATGAATTCTCTATTCATTGGTATGCCTCTCATAAAACGGTACAGATAATATTGTATCAGAAATAACAAAATATTAACTTTTTCTTCTTCAGATTTTTCAAACAGATTTTCGAGTTTTCCAAGTGAACATCTAAACCGTGCTCCCTCATATTGCAAGCAATCTGATCAATTGTTCTCAAAACTGTCAGACCTTATCATAAATATCCCTGACAAGTTTTGAGTAGCCAGCATATTTCATTCTAGAGTTATGGCAATTTGAACTTCCTATGACAAGAATACCCTAGAGCAGCATAGTGATTTCGCAGAACTGGTAACATTAGGGTTTACACTTAACAACTGCTTGTCCCCCCCCCGGGGTAGATGAACGAAAAGGAGGTAATTAACTTCCAATTCCTAGGGATATATATACGATAAATATAATATATAAGAATAACAACATTATTATTGGCAATTGCAGATGTTAACGCACTTCAGACCTTTGGGCATTAGCGGGTGTTGAAGGAGCAAAAAAATATTATCACTTGGTTTGTGTGGATATGCGTAGCCTAACCATAGGCCTAACACCTAACTCCATATATATCTATATATATATATATCATATACTGTGGGCCATAACCTCTATGCAGTATGTCAGACAAGGCACAACCAATTGAACTGGTGTGGAGGCGGGAAGTTGCAAGCGTTTGCCTACTTAAGTAGACCATAGGCTATCACTAGTTAGGGAGGGTTTCACTGCTGTCATGATCATGAGTTTCGAAGGGATTTTAATTAAATATTTGGCCACATACGACTAGTTTGCATCAAACGGGCAGTGAAGCAGGGTTTTGCGGACACGGGCGTCATAATTCCTCGACAGCGGAAGAGGGGGGCGGGGGTTACGCTGAGACAGGGGTGTGCCGGTAAGGTTAATGCTTCCCACGTGTGCCTATTCGCCAACAGAATAGGAATTGTACCGGCGAGAGGGTTCGGTACTTACACATGTCCGATAGACCTACTTCCTATAGAGAAGAAAAACCTCCATTACGCCACTTTGCGCTCCCGTAAAGGGGGGCTGCATTGGACAAACAGTGAAGATCTGTCATTACTGTCAAATAGCTGTAAAGAATTGTTCTAATGTGAGGAATTTTTGTATTGTTCACATGTACCTCATCCGTGACTGAATTTATTACTCCCACCCCCTACCCATCTTGACTTGGCCTACCCGCTGTCCCAATGGCAAGAGAGGGGGCACCCACATCTGTAGAGGTCTGCAAGCTAGCCCAAGCCCCCCGGTCCCACCAAGCTTGCAAATTCGAGTATGCTACTACAGGGTGTACTATTTGTAGCCTTGTGGATGTGAATTTGACAGATATCCAGAAGGTGACTGATTGCGGGGCTCTGCAGTGAATGAAAAATGGGGGAAAAAAAGAAGACATGGATGGATGATCCGAAACTAGCAACTTGGAAGGATGCTGCAAGAAAATAGCATCATTGGAGTAAAGCCATCTGCAATGTACCCTCCTAGCAAAGGTGTTGATATCCGCTTCCTTATAAATCGGTTTGGGTGTACACAAGCACCAACCAATTGGTCGTTCCCAAATTCCTAATCGACCCTCTTTATGCACATGGATTCTGCGCTCCTTGAGCCCAGATATTAAGCGAAATGCAGCAGTTGTCCAGAAACAGACATACCAAACTACAATAAAGAAGAGCAGTTCATACAATATGTTGTGGACAATGTCTTCCCCCAATCCATAACATCAGACTGATAATGGCCTGAACGCATTTCCAAGGCATGGGCATGATCGCCATTGTAACTCCGAACCCTGGTCTGCAAGTCGAGTTCCCCATAAGCCTTTACAATGGAAGATGTTGCATGGGCAGTCGTCGTGCCAACATCCACCACCTGGCATCTCCTTGCATTACTGGCTTTAGCTTCCCTCCTGTGGGAACTTGAAAATAGGAAAAACAGATGAGACGTACTACTTCGACCTACTTGGAAAATCGAATTATCACATCTGACAACCATTTGGTGGAAGGCTATGTCATCTTAGACGGGAGGCAGTGATCTGTGTGAACTTGTACTGCGACTAGGTGGCTCCCATATACTCATGAGCTTTCTGGGGTAATCGGCACAACATCATGGCAGGATCGGGATTCCGAAACACTTTCACACATATCATGTCTGGAAAGGCATCTACCAGGGCCTTCTGGGGCATCCCCCATATGTCCCGACGCCGCTTTGAACACAATGCTCACAGCAAATGTATTTGGTACCCTAGTCCCATGCACATTCTGCTCAGATGATCGTGACGATGCTGATTCACCCCAAAACAGAAGGACGTTGAGAAATGGCTTACCATTACGCAGAACTTGGCTTCTGTGAGCACATCAGTGGGGGCGAGACATGTGCGATCAGACAGAACCGTGTCCCCCCCCTCTGGCAGTGACCTTCACAGAGGGCAAACATCACACGGAATGAGAAACTGGCAACACGACAGTCGGAAGAGGTTATGACACGAAGGTCCCATAGAGAGTGGCGATAATGGCAGCACACATCTGGGAGCTGTAGCGCGAACGATAACAATGAACAGTTAGATGACACATAGAAACGGCGCCATCAGAAAGATGACAGAATCGACCTTCACAAAGTGCAAGCTATGTATGATGCTTTGCTGGCAGGAGAATTGGATGATGGGAGCACCTCGCTAACAAATACCCTAACGAAAGTAAGGCACGGTGATGGAAGCAAAAAAGGAATCCATTAAGGATTTCCCCACAGCTAAATTGTGGCTCCATTATATGGATATGATGGGACCTTGTCGAAATTCATCATATGAGTGCACAAGTTGTACGTGCAAGTCTCGCATTGTATGCTGCCTTTCCTTGTAGCTTCGGGTCACAATCTATAACACAGAGTCATCTATGTTGTATCTTCAGCGCAATAGCCTAGCTGCCTACGCAGTATCCAGAAGTTCAACAGCACTTCGAGAACGAATTTCATGTAGTGCGGCGTGCAGATCGTTTTTGGGCTGGGTTGTCAACTGATCTTGTGATCGAGCAGGTTCTTATGCGAAGCCTAAAATCTACAGAGGACTCGCCAGAGGTAGAAAAATGGATGAATCACAGAGGCTCACATGGGTGGGTACTGTCGAATCCTACATATGCAGAGGTGAACGATGCCTTGCAAGATTACACGTCAGTGCGATACACGACTAGCGACCAGCTTAAGGTCCAATCCTCAGCAAGCACAAAGAGAGACACGGATGACACTGAACGTATCATAGCCTTCCTGTCGTCCCAAAGTCCATTTGACGATGATTCTAGTTCGCACAGCATCGACACTGGAGTATTACTGCGAGTAACTTAGTCAATGCTGATGACGCAAGGAGTGTTGGGAGGAAGATTCTCGATGTTTTGCAAATCAGAAAGTCTTGGAATATGTCTTCAAGAGGAAGAACCAAGTAGTGAGGCTGGGAGCAGAAAACGACTGGTATATCGCATACAGAGCCTGTGACAATAGATCTTCAACTGCCCCCCTGTTTCAGGCGCTGTGGCTGGTCAAGCAGCATGATGATGTGAATGAGGTTTTCACCTACAAATTGTAGCTACCCACCAGCGATGTGCGCATCTTCTAACGTTCTGCTTGCAACAGACAAACCAACACTTGCTGATGCAATGTGGAATCAGCTCACCGAAGACGTCAGGTCATCCAGCCTACCGAATGCAAACAAAACGTCACTGATGGCGGTGCTCTTCAAAACCGAAATTGTCGCACACAGTTGTGGTTGATATGTTAGGTATGTTGCAAGCAATATGAACCTTCCATCATTGTGTTTAATGGATATGAAAATGATCCATCCACCAAAGATGGCACACACGGAAAACGTAGCAACTCGAAAAGCAGTATTCCGGTGCATTTCACTGCAATATGATGGTGTGCAATGAAGAGAGAAGATTTCCTCACCAACGAGTCTAACAAACAGAGATTCATCAATCTCCTGAGAGGCCACTTGGAACAGCACGGATCCAAAGTACTACATGCAGAGGCCAATGCAGATGTCCTGATGGTGCGAACGACTATCAAATCAACAGAGACGAAGAATGCTTTCCTTATCGAGGACAACACTCACCTACTTGTACTTCCCTGTAGCGTGGTGCAGGAAACATTCTTCAAAATTCATTTCAGAAACTCAACCAAAGATAATTCTAAGCAGTTGCCTAAATGGTGGATTCATTAAACTGGCTCAAGTTGCACTTGGGATAAGTGTATGTGACAGCCTTCTATTTACCAATGCCATTCTAGGGTGTGATACCACATCGAGATTGTTCGGCATCGGTAAACAAGTAGCTCTGTAGAAACGTATGTCAAGTGACTACATCTGGGAGCGACCTGCAGTATTTATTCATCCCAACGCCTCACATGAAGACATCGTGAGAGCAGGAGAGAATGCCCTAGTGTGTTTGTATAATGGCAAACCTGGAGATCAACTAGCTCTCTGCGCTTCAATTGCTTCAACGGTAGTCGCTCAAGCAACAAACTGTTAAAACAAAAAAAAATTAACCTTTCAACCGAGGTCGGCACGTTTGGTAGAGCATCGGCCTTTACACCCGGGAGCCCGGGGGTCGATTCCCCGTCGGGTCATACCAAAGACTTTTGCCTTCTCGCTGGACGCTCAGCACAAAGGAGGAATGGAGCAGGGACAAATGAGGGGTAGGCAAATTTCAAGTTGCCGTCTGCTGATTAGCCCCATCCCCTCATTAAGGTACCGCCAAAGAGGTATTGCCTCATTTCCTGTACTCAGTGAGGGATTCCCTGCTGACAATGGATGCAGTATCCAGGTCTGCATCCTTGCTGAGCTGGGCCTTGAATAGGTTCGATCCTCTGCTCGGCAAGTAGACCATAAACAATAAAAAGAAGCTTGCCACCCAACGTTCGCTGCAGACCAATACCATAGCCAGCGTTGTCTATCACCGGGTTCCAGGTTCGACAATGGAAAGGGTCCGTCATATGCCAAGAGGATTGGGGATGGAAGATTATCGATGACAAGATGTTCCCCGTTCAAATGCAACTGGAGGTAGGCACCAGAGTGTAATCTAGAGGCAATCAACCGTTCCTGCAAGAGGGACGTGGTGGGAAGATGCAGCTGCGTAAAGTACGGTTTACAATATCCTCCAGCGTGCTTGGAATGCAGAGGGCTCCACTGCGTCAAAGTGACGTTACCTGAGGCAGGAGGAAGACGGCTAGCACAAGCTGCGCTGGGGTTCATCATTGGTTGGTATTTTTCTAAAAAGGACCTCCACGAGCACGCGATTCCATTAATTTATCCCTTCTCCTAATGAGTTGTTGGATGGAGTCTAGCTCGAATATTAACATTGTTGTCCAGTTCCGGGTTGTGATCTCCTTCATACTACCTCCGAACATAGAGAATAAACGAACCTGCAATCACGGTTTATTCATGTTATCACAATGATATTCATCTAGTGTAGCAACTAGCAAATAAGTCATACAGAAACAGAAAATCGTTCATGGAACGGAAATGGGGTTTTCCACCCACATGAAATGACTGAATGATTTATACGACTTCCTAGAAGCGTGCCATTAATGAAAAATATATACATTTACGTGATTGATCAGTCTCCCAAGCTGGTGCTTTTTGTGAATGATGAAAGTAACTTTTTGGCATGTTTATTTTAGCAATATCTAATTCCAGCGGTTACCAGTGTTTATATAGCCTGGAAATGATTCTGAATTGGCACAAGAACTCAGTAAGAACTGCAAGAACTCGAGGTAGGCCAATGTCAACTTATTCTAGGGTGACTGGCAGTCCTAATATATGATGGGATATTTTTGTAGAATGTTTGGGAATGTTTGAGAATGAGTTCACTGGTATACCAAAGCACCCTGGTATTTGACCAACACCAAAAAAGACAGGGTAATGCACAATTTCGAAGACAATTTGTGCCTTTGGAATGCACAAATGTTTCGGTTTACGATGGACAATTAACTTCACCCATATAATCAAACTCAGATAGGGCAAAATCTGGCGATTAGCTGAAAATGAGCAAATTCTTGAAAATCAACAACCAATGTACCGTTTGGTCTTTCCTGATAGCGATGCCTTGCACTGATTTGGCTTATTCTGTTGAGTAGACAATGTTTTTTAGCTATCATATGACCCTCATTTAACTCATGCATTTGATCCGCTTTCGAATGCAGTGGCAAAAACTAGGAAAATTCAAAATGGCGGCCATCTTGGCGGCCTCTTGAAAATGGTGGACTTTCCCCTACTCAGATTTTTTACTGACTTTTTAGTATTTGTTGGCATTCGTAATTCCGGGTAGAAAACCGCTTGATTTCCTTCTGTTTGCAATTAGTGGTAGGTTTATCACCATTTTCCCTGGCCTACTATGCCTTTATTAGGCAGAAACATGCATTATTTCCCTTTATTACATGGTCATGCCAAGTGTGAGCCTCCCTCAATGGTATTAACTTCCATAAATCATGGTCAGTTTTTTTCCAATTTAACCATTGTGACTCTTCACATTTTTGCATGAAATAATAGTGATTCAACCAGAATAGCAGAGATTGATTGTCAAGGCCCTGTATAAAGCTAACTGGATAAATACAATGAACTCAGTGACTCGGCATCAACGTTGGGGATGGGGGCTGGGAAGTCGCTTGGAACATCCTATCCACCGCAGTTCCTCTCAGCACCCCACCACCCCTCCCTGTTCTGCACCAAGAGCACACCTGCTCTCAGTCAGGCCAAACCCGTATTAATAATACACAGGCGATATATCAATGCGAGGATAGGCCCTATCTAAATGTACACCTACTTTCACTTCAAAGTTCCATTCTTTCCCTTCCCCTTCTTCGAAAGATGGGGATCAGTCTGCGAACTTTCAAGAAAGACGGCCGGCCCGCCAACAGGAACCTAGTCCACGAAATTTTGAAACTTAATACTATCGTTTCCACAGATTTTTTTTTTCAATTGTAGTTCTTGTATCAGTAATAATAACAATAGAATGACCACAGCATGGTACTCGTGTCTGGCAAAGAGGACATGAAATGGCCGAAAGGACTCCAATGAATTATGAACATCAAATGAACATTTGGTCAATATAGAGTATAATAATAGATTGAATATGAGGCACAACCAGGTATTCACCACTCGATCACAACATTTTTTGCATAGTGATGTCAAATATTTGCCAATGTCGACCCTCCACATTTCATTCTCAGAATAGCAGTGACTGATTATTGGGTCAATGTTTGTCAATGTCAGATGAAGCTGAGCGAGAGATGGGCTCAGTGACATTGATGCTTGTCTGTGATGGGAAAGGGGGATCAGCTGTAGTGTTGAGTAATCCCCCACAACCCCCTACTGCCCCCCCACCCCCAGCACCACCCTTTCCGCAGCTCACACTTGACCTTGAACAAGCAAGGTCATGTGTAAGAACCTCTGGGAGTGTGGAAGGACTATCAAATGTACATTCTACTATCAAAGAGTTGTAAAATATTATGGGGGGGGGGACATGGTTAAACATAAAATAAACAATCCATGTTTTGGTATCAGGGGAAAGTACACTGATTGATTGCACGGTCATGCCAAGTATGAGACCTCACTCACCCAATCAACTTTGATGGTTGAATGTCAAATTTGACTGCAACATCAGAGTAATGGATCTTTTCATGACGACAGCAGGTATAGATTGCCAATGCATTTTAGTCATCAAGGTAGCAGACAGCTAATGGCTTCAAATACAGGGACCATGGAGTGATGATATTAACTGGGGAGGAAATGACAGGCAATAGCAGGGCAAATACTCGTGACTATTCGAAGGGAAAAAATGCCCCCTTGCGAGCTACACTGAACGAAGAGCAATGCCTGTATGTGTGAAGGAAAAAAAAACATCAGCTTTTCGGCGCGTGGATAATTACAAAGAAGGTTTCATCCTCATCAGTTCCATCACCGCAGTCATCGTCAATGTCACAGGCAAAACCGTTATTGGATACCAATTGCCGTGCCGCAGGTGAACTCCCCAGTGGGGCAATAGGAAACAGACGATGCTGGAAGTGGACAAGAGAATAAACTCCCTGGGTAAACTGGAATTAATGAATATTTACATGTTTTTGTGCAGAAGAGTACTATTTTCTTGAGATGAGCAACTTGTCCATCCTCCACAGCTCTGCTTTGACAATGACGAATATGGAGTAGGTCGATTAGTTCAATAGAGGCTCAATGAAGAGGAATATAGATTATCATAGACCTTGACCTTCCTCAAAAGTGAGGGTCAAGGTCAATGGAATATGTATATTCAGTATCCTTTCTCATGGAAGTGAATTCTGGACATCCTATCGCAAACAGGAACCACCCACCCACTTCTGATGGGGTTCATGTATTTCCCAATAACTGCAAAGGAAATACCTGGGCACTGCGTCGTGAAAGCACACCACTCTACACAGAGGCAAAACAGTGATAGATGGCAGAACGAGAATCCTCCCCAAATGAATTGTAACTTAATCTCTTGCAGGGACATTTCAAAGAATTATATGAAGGCTTGCTGTATCTATCATATATCTGAGTGGTATAGTCTGTAGCGAAGATGATTACGCTGATCTTAAACTCGAGTGAGGAACTTGGAAACTATAGAAAGATATGAGGCACGCGAAGCGCGCCGAAAATTTTCAGCTTCGATTATTAGGAATTTCAATTAAAGAAGTTTGGAAATATATCCTGTCGGGGCAAAAAGCCTCATCGGGGTGTACATTTTAGCGTACCCACTCGGGCTCCCCGACCAAGAATGGGGAAAAATTTCCCCGACAGGGGGGCCAGGCTTCCCCGATGGGGGGGCATGGCCCCCCTGCCCCCCGCTGGCGCCACCGCTGGCCGGGGGACTCTGCCGGGTAGGCAACAACGAATGGATGACAATCGCCTGCCGGAACAGATATCCTGGATGGTGAGATGCCAGTTGCCACATGTCCCGATTCAAGGACGTACTATCCGAGAGGAGACTGTGGCCAACAGATCCATCTGGAGATTCCGTTGTCAGAGGGAAAATGTTGCCACCCAAACCTAGGTTTCCTATTGTGATGAGCGACAAGCTACAAGGACGCTGACCTCATTGTCGCACTCAACAGGATAGGCCATGATGATGAAGATGATGAGCCACTTCACAATTCCATATAATAATATGTTAATGATATGTAAGGTCATCGTGTACACTAGCAGTCTATGTACAAACTATGCAAATTAATTTCCTTCAACTCCCTGTGAAGAAGATACTCTTCAAATGCCAAGGTCAGTGGTGAACATATCAACCTTGCAGCTGAATGCTGATGGAATCGGATGTGGATATGAGGAGGCTTGACCAGTACGGCGGCTTTGTTACTCAACTGTGATGGAATTGAACCCCAGTCTTCCTTCTGCCAGCAACTCCAGTGTTCTAGACTATACCATTCTCAAGCCTTTTTTATGAACTGGGTTTCATAACATCAGTAAACTCACCAACACACATCCTATCTCTGTTTGTCAATCGGTATCCCTGCGGGCACGAGCAGAGGGCCTGGTTGTCGGGGCCACGGGTACAGTTGTGGCTACAGCCGCCATTAGACACATCGCAACCCGAAGCAGAACCTGTAACAGAGGTCAAATAGGCAAGCAGACATTATCGTCCAATCACAGAGAGAATGATTAGGACTGCAATTTGCATGTGGTCGAAATTGCCGAGGTGGAAGTTACAATAGATACCTGCATAGAGATAGAGGTTTTGCAAAATTTATCATGATTTGGGCGACACAGGAATTTTCTGGAACTTACTGGTTTAGGACGTTCATTAGAATTAACTGACCAGGGGCTGAAGAAGTAGCTAGCTCCACTTAGAGGTACTTGTTCTAGGATTACTGCTAATTAGATGCATCCGGAAGGTTGATCGGCAGCAGATTGAATTGTTGATATCATGAGTGGTCACAATTAAGTTCAGCCCCAAAGTCCTTATTGGGAACCAGGAATTAACAATTGCCTGAAAAATATCCAAGTTCACAATTGGGTGTCCTAAGTGAGAAATTGCATTAAAAAAAAAT
The DNA here is from genome assembly GCA_026419785.1 of Sclerodactyla briareus. Classification (NCBI taxonomy): domain Eukaryota; kingdom Metazoa; phylum Echinodermata; class Holothuroidea; order Dendrochirotida; family Sclerodactylidae; genus Sclerodactyla; species Sclerodactyla briareus. The sequence goes on along the minus strand of JAODTK010005187.1, from coordinate 110,063 downwards.
CATTCACATGGTTGCCCTTGATACCCTGATGAGCCACCTGTTACATGGATTCTGTGTGTTCCCTATAATGGATATACTCATAGGGAACATTCATGCCAATTAAGTGCTTCATCCTAGGGTTTTTTTCACATGGTGAAACTGAAATTGTGCAGAACTTTCTCTTTTCCAAAAAATTCAATATTTTCAATTTGTTTCCTTTTAAACTGAGAAGGCCCCAGTTCTCACACCAGAGTGGTCTTGTTCATAACGCTTTGATTGTTGTTAACCTGCACCCGTCCATTCAGCTTAGGCAAAGTCCAGTCAAATTAATACTCTTTTTGGTGTTATATTTAAAGAGAACAAAAAGTATTCAAATATCACTTTGCTTCCTCAAATTTCTTATAATTTGGTGATTTGGCAAACTGGCAACCATTTTATGATCATATCTACCAATTATAAGGGAAAAGTTAAGTCATATTTTCTTTTTTCTTTAAAATTGGTATATCATAAAACGTCACCAAATGTTGCCAATTTGCAAAATTGCCAGCTTAGCAGTGATAAATTATCAATCTTCAAAAATTCATAACTTTATAACCGAACATGCTACCAACATGAAACGAAGTTGAGTGGCAATGATTTTCAGTACACAATCAAATGACATTTAAATATTTTTGACTGAACTTGCTCTTTAATGGCTTACTTTTCCCCTATGCTACGGCCCATGTATGTTATACACAATCCTTTTATCCGTGTCATTCAAACATCTTGTAGAACTCTTTTCATGTCAGCTCATGAATATGACAACCCTTTATGTATACGAGTATGAGTTCCAAAGAATGCAGCACAGCGTGACTATACTACGTCAATACACCTTATTATGATATCCCGCAACACTGTAAGTATTCGGGGATATTATTGTTTTTTGGGGTAGCCGCCATCTCCGCCACCGGAAAAGTTAGGTGTTAGCACAATAACTCTTTAACGCCTCATCCGATCGATCTGAAACTTGAACACGTCCGTCCTAGCAAAATCTTGCACGAGTTCGAAAGTGGGCATCACTGCATGTTTGCTGCCCTCTATTTTCATGTTTTGAACGAAAAAATAAGAGTTGGTCCGATTACATGAAACTTGGTGGGTGGGGACACAAAATGGTCCCGAAAAATTATGACGTTGATTTCAAAATCACCGGAGGTAAAATTGTTGTGTTTTGTTCGCGCCGAAAATACAGAGTTAGTTAGTCTGATTTACATGAAAATTGGTGAGGGGGACAAAAGTTTGGTCCCGAGAACATGACGGTAATCTCAAGGTCGCCAGAGGGTCAAAATTTGCATTTTATTCAAGATGTTTTCAACTTTGTTGGATTTGGAGAATCGTGAAACACTACAGTTGTCTTGGAAACAGGGTTGGGCATTTCAAAGTCACCAGAGGTCAAATGGACATAAACTTCAATGTGCTTTCTCAAACGAGGTGAACAAAGGCCATTTTGCGGGGATTACACGTTTTGCGGTTCACCCGCATGCACATGTCTAATTGAACTTGAACACGTGCCGTTACCTATGCGTGAGTACTGATTGGCTGCAGCAATTTACGGAATGCACCAATGAGAGTGCATCATAGCAATATCACACAGTGAATATAGGACAAAATTTAAATAAATCCCCGGAGTATGCAGGACGTTCTAACAGTTGTCGATTACAACACTAAATCACGTCTGAACAGATGATGTGATTTGCCCCCTCATATCAAGACAATTTTGATTTGAAATCCTAAACAGTATGAAAAGATGGTCACTGTGACGCATTCCCCAATGACTTGAGGAAAATAATGACTTAACAAGAGACTAACTCCAAATAAAACCAGAAAGCCCAAAGGCTTAGTGATTCCTTGACTCTTTCTGACAACCTTTAGCTAGACACGAGACAAATGGGAGATTGTACAAGATCATTATGGGCAACAAACAGATGACAAATTTCCCGTTTATCCCAACCAACCAATAGGGTTCCTATACTCTTGATAAGAAAGCTACACACGAATTTCGAGATTCTCAAACTTTGACCTAGGCGAACCTCAGATGACCGCTGACCTGACACAAAACAATAGGGTTCATGTACTCGTCATGGGGAACACACATACCAAGTATGAGCTTCATCCATCCAGGCGGGTTGAGTATCCCCGTGTTCACAAGCCAAAATTAGCAAAAATATCGACTTTCACAAATTTTATATTTTTGACCAAAATTCACCCCCGAACCGACACCAAAAACGATAGGGTTCCTGTGCTCCCTATAAGAAGCTACACACCAAATTTCAACCTGATCAGCAAGGCATTCTGGACTACTCGTGTTTACAAAGGTTTCCAGACTTCAACCTCTGGTGACCTCAGATGACCTATGACCTGACCCCAAAAACAATAGGGTTCATGTACTCGTCATGGGGAACACACATACCAAGTATGAGCTTATCCATCCGGTGGGGTCGAGTTATTGTGTTTTACAAGCAGGCATCACATTACACACACAAACACCATACACACACCACGCACTCACGTCATAAAAACGGCATAGATTCCGTTCTGACTTCGTCAAGGAATAAAAAACAATATGGTTTCTGTAGTTTCCAGGTGGAAGGCTATACAGCAAATTAGATCTGCTTTCTGAACATATCATGTTCAGAAGGTTTTCAAACTTCGACCTCTGAGGATAATTGACCTCATGCACCTATTATGAGGAACACACATACCAAGTTGGATGATACTTCGGCGGGCTGGGACAACAATTCAGCCCCTCGAGAAGAAAGACACCCCCCCCCCGACACAACCCCCCCCCCCCCCGTTCCCCCTCCCTGTTACTCTACTCTTGATAAGGGGGGGGGCAGAGTGACAGAGTCCCCTCCCGGTGGGGTCCCTGGGGGAGGGAGGAGGTCCATGCCACACTACCCACCATGGTTGAACATCATTGTGTCATTTACACCTACCGTTTGTAACTGAAAGACCACTAGTGCTAGCAGGAGGCTGGGCGGTGGTTGATGAAAGCACAAGCTTAGTATTGTTCCTCCCTCCAGGAGGTACTGCGGTGGTCTGGGGAGCACAGTCCACTACAAACATCAAGTTCATGAACAGCGGATGCCTTATCACCAGGGGCGAGCCTCCCACAGTTCTCACTCTACTAAGTATTTCGCTCACTCCCTTTGTCTGACGGGACAGAGGTATTGAGAGAGCATCGCGGCTGTTTGTGGGCTCCCGACTTGCAACATTCCGTCCGCAAATTTTTTATGCTAAATCCCGATTCACCCATGCTGTCTGTGAGGTATGTGTCTGAAATATGCACAACTTCTCCGGTCACCTACAGGGCACTCAAATGGAAAAATGCGCAAACAAATCTGCCTAAATCCACAAAACTGGTGAACCAATAAAAATTCCCAAGAAGCGAACAAGTATTTTTGTAGACGTCCAAGATCACGTTCCAAAATCCTACTGTTTATCGCAATCATGAATTTTTATTTCCAAAAATGTTTGCTTTGCTATCAGGCATCGTTCTCTTCCCCCGCATATCCTATATCTGTTTCAGACCATGGTATCAAATGAACCAAGGTATTTAGAAGAACCTCAAAGAATACAGCACCAAACTGCAATTGTTTTTTATATGCAGATCAACGCTGTAACATCGCTATACAGCCCTTACTGAAATGCCATAATATATGGCATTAGATCCTGGATAGATCATGGTTGATTGAACCAAAGAGTTGATATTGCCATAGAAAGGTATGTAAAGCCTCGTATAACTTGAATTATAGAGCCCCATACCCAGTATGGGACTATCGTCACTATACTATTTTTATGTGGCCATATAAAGCATTAATGCCATTATATAACTATTATAGAGGGCTGTCAGACCTATTAGTTTTATACAAGTTTTGAAAGGCCCATGTTAAAGCCCGTATATAATTGATATAAGGATGCCCAGATAAAGGCATGGCCACCAGAGTTGAATGATGTAACCATGATTTGGCTGTACAATCAGATTGTGTCCAAATTCCTGTCACTTTGTACAGTCTTTCCTTGTAACATTTGCCATAAATAGCATACAGTTGAGTTTGAAAAATATAGCCTCAAATATGTGTAATTCTGTTCAAGGAAAAGTGAGAAACTGCTCCAATGTAAATTTATCCCACGTAGCCAAAGGCCACGCCACCACAGAACGCTGGCAAGTAATGGTACACCCACTACACACTGGAATGTATGTGAAACCACACCTATAGATCTCTGGTTACACTAGAGGGCAAACAAGTGCTGGAAGGTATGTGGTGGTCAGAAACAGTTGATGATTCACCAATGGTAATGGTGTTCAATTACCCAGGAATGAGAAAAGCATCTTATATCAAGAAAGCATTCCATGATTAAAATGCCCACACGTTGTGCTGGTACAGTCAGTATAGGCCAACAGCCAAAAGAATTGTCGGAAAAAAATGGTTATATCTAAGCAGGGTTCACCATTAAATCAGACTCACTTGTAACAGCTGGTACATACTGATTATGAGAACATGCTACTGAAGTGAGAATTATGTCAGCTATGAACACACCAAAAGTAGTCAATCTCTCTTCTCAGAAGAAGGGGTGTATTCTTGACACACAAGAGGTGATCCTGCTATAAAAGAGAATTAAAATGTTGAAAGCTGGGCCATATAGAAAGACCAGATCGAGGGCCTAATTCAGCTGCTAGCACAAGACATCCATAACAAGAATGACTTTTCTATCCAGGCCATGCCTCCAGCGGAATTACACCAACCCTCCAGACTCCCACTACAATTTTTTTTATTATTGTGAGTAATCCAGGTGTTATTTATGCTCTGTCTATAAGGAAATGCAAAATTTCAAGCATCCTCCACTGTTGAAATAAAAATATAAACTGCTCATCAAGTTCACTTATTACAATCAGGTGATATCACAGTGGGACAACGTCTGGTTTGCACATGGTAGTGGTACCACCACGGCTTGAATGGCTCAACCTCACTTTGAGCCATCAATGACTCAATCCTGCCCGACCGTGGGGGTAACCTAGGCCCCTCAGATCAGTCAACACTGTTTGACCCTTGGACACCAACCGTACCAACCGTGTCCCATTCCACTCCTCTCGGGCGGAGAGAGAGATCGATTGCAAGCTGAGAGAGATAAACTTGGTGGAGTCAGTGGTAGTACTAGTCAGATCTATCGGTGACTTTGTGAGCTTGAATGGCCCTTCATGCAGTAAGAAGACCGAGGCTTGCGCTGAAATCACAAGCACCTCCACTGAGATTCCATCATGAGACTGTTAACCTTGTCTGCCCTCTTTTCATTTTCACCCGGAGCATAGTGTTACACATATCCGGGAGATTACGGGTTCAGTCACTGTTTTTGTTACTATAAAAACACCACTGAAGACCAAGCACAAAATCCATGAGAATTTCTTCTAAATATTTGCATATGTCCCTTCACCTGAAACTTATGGAAGTTGTACAATTGGAATATAATTAATCTCGTCCTGAAGAAAATACTCCAGGGTATTGCCACTGTCTAGCCCTGCATATCAATGCTTAGACTAATGTCCACAGCTGAAAGCCCAGCCTCATGAACTCCAGTCTCCTATGACAAGTGCATGAAATATCCCTGGCCTGTTGCTATATCAAAGGACATTCAGCTCAATGTTAGACACATGTGCTTTGTACACAGATAATCCCCATGCAGTGTAATAACCATCAGACCAGAACCTGTTCAGAAGCTTATAAACGTCATACTCCCCTGCACTGTGCTGGAGACTTTATTGTCCCTCCTGAGGGCTCACATGTGAGCAGCATGTGTCCACTGACCACCTCCGCCACCCACTACCGGGTATTGCATAACGCTACTTGTCTTCTACCTCATATACCAGTTTGCATTCATGCTGGATGGGTGTGATGATATGGAGGGCCCACCCGTGGACACAATAGAATGGTCCAACTAATTAGGGGAATTTCAATTTTTTTTTGCCTGCGGTATTGTAGGGGGAATCTTGACTGAAGGGTGGGTTAAGAGGTTTTACAAGAACAATTGGAGAGAGCTCTTGACTCTCTCCACTGCACAAAGCAGCAGACGTTCCTGATGAAGCACAAGATGGCAAAGATGCAAAGTTAACAAACATATACTTTTGACCCACAATTTTTGGGGAATGGGGTTGTAGGGGATTCACAAATTTGGGAGGAGGGAGTGGGGATCCACAATTTGGGGGAAGGGGGTTGTAGGGGATTCACAAATGTGGGGGTGTCATGTAGGGGATTCACGAATTGGGGAGGGGGATGTAGGGGATCCACAAGTTTGGGAGAGGGTACATGTAGGGTATTACACCAATTCTGGGAGGGGTTCATGTAGGGGATTCACAATTTTTGGGGAAGGGGACTTGTAGTGGGATTTCACACATTTGGGGAAGGGGACATGTAGGGGATTCACAATTTGGGAAGGAGGGGTCCATGTCGGGATTCCACAAAATTTTGGGGAAGGGGACGTGTAGGGGATTCACATTTGTTGGGGGAATGTGGCCTGTAGGGGATCACAATTTGGGAGGCAGGAGACATGTGGGATTCCCATTTGAGGAAGGGACCGTGTAGGGGATTCCATTTGGGGGAAGAGACATGTAAGGGATTCACAAATTTGGGGGAAGGAGACATGTAGGGGATTCACAAACTTGGGTAAAGGGAGACTTTAGGGGTTCACAATTGGGGAAGGGGACGTGGAGGGTGAATTCACAATTTTTGAGGAGGAGGACGTTTAGGATTCACAACTTTTGGAGCAAAGGGGACGTGTAGGGGATCACAATTTGGGGGAAGGAGGTCAGTAAGGGGATTCACAATTCGGGGGAAGGGGACATGTAGGGGATTCACAAATTGGGGGAAGGTGAAGATGTGGGGAATCCCAAATTTTTGGGAAGGGTCCATGTAGGGGATTCACAATTCGGGAGGACGGGACTGTAAGGGATTCACAATTTTTTTTTGGGGAAGGGGACCGTGTAGGGGATTCCCAAATTTGGGGGAAGGGGCGTTAGGTGTTCACAACTTGGGGGAGGGAGCATGTAGGGGATTCAAATTTGGGGGAAGGAGACATGTAGGGGATTCACAAATTTGGGGAAGGGGCGGTGTAGGGGATTCCCAATTTGGGGGAAGGGGACGTGTAGGGGATTCACAAATTCGTGTAAAGACATGTTAGAGGATAGTGCACAAATTATCTATTTTCCTGTGATAAAAGGGGGACTGTGCCCATCTGCAAACAAGGGGAAGGGGAGGGGTCAAACACTCTTCTAATGATTCTGAGATTGTAGGGTCATTTCCTACCCTGTGTTTGAACATTGATGATGTGTGCCTCTCATTTGCATACTCATTTATTATATTCTATTATTCATAGCGTGCCCAAAATATTGATTAACAGCCATTGCAACCTGACTTTCTAGCAAGGGCTATTTTATTATTTCCAAACTTTAGATGCAACTGTACTTATCAGGACCCCGAAGTATTTGCCATATCATCGGGGTGGGATTTGAGTCATAAATCGTCAAAGCCGGCAAAAAGGGGGGAGGACGAGAGGATGAATTTACCAAGAGATCACAAATTTCGTATAAATTGTGCCTAGGCAATGGAGCCATGGCAAAAAAGTGGGGGGGGGGAAATCCCTGCTGCTCCCACCTTTTTCCCCACCTGTGGTGGGGGGAGGGGGTTTCACTAAAAATTATAGAAGAAATGGAGTCTGTGCCCTCCCCCCTCCCGGGATCAGTGCCTTTTTTGCAAAATGGGAAAATATACAGAAATAAATTGAGCATATAGTCCAGATGATTCGACCTTCTGGGTGTTGCCTCACAGAAAGCAGACATAGTAATTTTCTCGAGCAGTTGTGGTGCGACTCCCATCTCAGAAATGGAGAGGTAATACGACAGCTTCCCCCTCTCCATGTTTCACACTGCAATACTTATAAAAGGCTTTTGTCAGAATTACATACACCGACATCTTCATCCCATCCCTCTTTCCATTCCCCTAATGTTTTGTCTGCCACAATTCCACCAATTCCACCCCCCTCCCCCCTCCCCCACTCTATGGAAAAAAATGGGATTACTGGGCTTCTTCTAAGGAATTGGTTCATTCAAAAGCACATCTAAAAATAGAAGTATCTTAACTTACTGTTAACAAACAACAATGGTCCACAGCCTGGGACACTATATATGCATAGTCTAACCTTCTCTGGAATGAGAATTCTGCTGTTATACAACGACTTCAATGTTTTATCATCGGGGAAGGCAGCAAATGCGTGATAGTGGTACTGATGTGAGTGAATATATTAAACCAGCATTTCTGGCAAAGGCGTGCGGGAAGCCTAATTACCTCTTCAGAGACAACAGATACAGTGAATATGTTCATAAAAATTCTAATGGTTGCTTCTCAGCAGAGTAAATCATACATTACATATATAGGGCTCTCTGTTTTACAGAATAGCTTGCATACTTTTCATACATAGGTAATTTTCGTGTGGGCTGTTATTTCTTGTTCGTTTTCTGGGTGGGGAGGGGGGGGGGAATGGAGAGTAATTTTCGTGTGGGCTGTTATTTCTTGTTCGTTTTTCTGGTTGGGGAGGAGGGAGGAATCAGGAGGGGTTGGATAATAGTGGAGTGGTATATTTGGGAGTGGTGGGCATAGGTTGTTTCTGTGGGGTTCTTTGTTTTCAATTTCCTGGTTGGGGAGGCTGGGGGGGGGGGGATGTGAGAAAGGATCAGGAATATGAGGGGTTGGATGATAATGGAGTGGTATTCCTGTGATAAGTAGGGGTATGGGTCAGTGTAGAAGGTGGCATCGATGCATGACGGCTGGTGGGTTGAGGGGAAGGATGAGGAGAATCATAGGCACGTAGGAGGGGTGGGCCGGGGGTCAGAGAAAAGGAAAGAAACCAGTAACGGAAATGGGTTGGGTGACGGGGTGGAGTGAGGATGGGGATATTAAGCTGAGGTAGAGACGGGAGAGAGATGTATTGGTGATCGGGATGAAGACCAAAACTGAGTTGGGTGAGATGATGTTATTGGCATTATGATGTGGGGAACATGGGATATCTCATAAGTAATTGGTGTTCAAAGTAGTGCTGATAGGGGTATGGGAAAAAATGGTTGGGTTGGTGATGGTATTGGTACGAGTGATAAACAAAGGTCGGAAAAATGGATGCGGACAAAAAGAGGAGAGGTTGGTCAGGGATGAGAGGAGTTTTCAGTTGCTGAAGTAACGAAAAGCTGGATGACATGACTCTGACATGGGTCCTACGTAATAAGGCCTCTAATGGGGACTTGGGCTTTGTCACCTCTCACAACAGAGCCAACGGGATCTAAACGGAACAATTTTCACAAGCCCCCGGCCCGCCAAAAAAGGAAACAAAGAAGATCGCCTTCTTTTTTCACAGTACTAGGCAGAGGGGCATATCCATAATTCCCAATATAGGGGAAGGGGGAAGAAACTCAAATCGCTAACTTGAAGTGATCCAATCCCCCTACCCCCCCCCCCCCCCCCCCCCCCCCATCATAGAACCACTCCGATAGTGGTAGGCACACCCTTCCAGCAGGTGTGTGTGTGCATAACTTATTAAAAAACAATCAGCCTTGGGAATGTTATACAGTGGTGTCAGAATAACACTTAGGATTTTAATGCCGATGTGTCGTGTGGTTTGGTCTCTATGCATAGGATGGGGAATACTAAATCAAATTTGTTCCACCCAAACTACATTTGATCCATCCCCCCTCCTCCCCAAAAAATGCCCCACGTGTCCCACCTACCACAGGTAGAGAGATATGGGCATGGGAATAGGGTTGGCAAGGGAAGCCTGACAGGTCGATTTGGCCTGTTCCACTCTTGAAACCATAACAGTATAAAGAATTTTTTTTTTTTTTTCAAGCCCAATAACTCAGTCTCCGAATCCGACCAATGTGTCCTGTCATATCGCCCGCAGCGCATCCGGGGCATAATCTTCCCAGCAGCATTGCATTGGTACACCCACTGACATTGGATTATACTGTGAAAGCTTGGCTTCTAGGGCGATGATATGTCCACTGTGAATTTCAATACAATCACCACCGCCCTCGCCAATGGCCGCTAGAAAAAAAAAAAACAGGCCATGGAAATGTCATGAGGGAAGAATGACTTGGAACAGTCCTATGAATATGCCAATGATCCTATGTGGGTGTGATGGTAAAAAATTTAAATATGAGGGATCAGAATGTCCATTCATTTAACATTCTTGTGATAGTCAACTTCCTCACAATTTTTTTATTCTCCGGAGAGGTTGTACGGTGCTCGGATATTTTTTTTCTCCACCCACAGTGAAAATGGGGTTAAATGGATACAATTTCTGCAATTGAATAACTATTGCAGAAAAGAAACATTCTCTCATGTAAATGGGAAGTATGGGTACACAATGGGCGAGAGAGAATGTGTGCAAGGATGTGCAAGGATTTTTCTGTTCTTCCATTACTAAATATCCCTAATGATATGCTGAGCATCCTATTTGGTCATCATCAAATAATCCAGACTTTGAGGGAAGACTTGTAAAATGTAATTAATGAATCATATATCAATAATGCTTTCTATTATCGGAGAATAGATTGTGCTGTAATCATAATGTTCATTTTGTGAATGGCCCATCAGTGGGCTATGGGGATGGAGGTTCTACCTCCCCCAAAGACTCACCACCCCCCCCCCCCTCCCCTCCCAAGACTCGAGAGAGAAAATTAAAACGAGAAGTTTTGTATTTTATCCAGTATTGCATCATTTTGTGTCTAGGGACCATTAATTCATATGTCACTAATCTAACACGAGGGAAAAATTTATCCTTTGATCCTGACCCCAGAATTTATCCCCCTCCACAGGATACCTAAAGCTGTGGTCAACAGTAGGCTACAAAATAGACCCACAATTTCAAATGTTATATAAATTACGTGTAAGAAAATATGGCCCCTGTAGAAATTCTGGACCCATCTGTTCAGTGCTTCCTGCCATGATTTGGACACCCGCACCCCCACACACCCACCTCATGTGTAGTGCCATGAGCAACATGTCTTTAGTAGGTCTTTTTTATTACACAGTCAGGCTGTTCTCTTCTAGTCTTTCAATCCTCTGATAATACCTGGGAGATTTTTTTCCTTTTTGGAGGGGGGGGGGGGGGGGGGGAGGGGGGGGGCGGGGGGAGGGGGGTGGGGGGTATAGTAAGGGTGGGGGTGTAGCGCATCTTTCTCTATTTATGTTAGTTAGTGTTAATATAGTGTCAGTTTGACGGTCAGTGTTACGGTTTGTGTTAAGTGTTTACTATATTCCAAATATATTCTTGGGGAGGAGTGGACTACGTAGATGAGCTGACAAGGGTTTCTTGGTCCATTCCTTTCACTCTATGCTTTGTTTAATAAATTATGAATCACTGTATTCAGTTGAAGTGAAAAACCAAATAAATGGAATGAATAATGAATGGATGAATGATATGAATTACCTGATACAAATATTGGACAACAAGTGGAAAGGGGGACTATCAAACCAGCATTTTTGGGATCAATAATTTTCAGTCTATGAGGACTATTTGATAGCATAGCGGTGGTTGTAAAAATGTGTCCGCTGGAAACAGCCTGAATTTGCCTCAAGTTTATTAATCAATCAGAGGCAGGTGGGAATTCAGGAGAGTGTTATTTAGTCAGCATGTTGATATCACTCAGGGCAGCAGTGGTGGCGCAGGATTCCCTGCAGTTTTCGATTCCCCAACTGAGGAGGGGGGGGTTGGCTTAGTTCCTCGAAGAGACTCACTCTACCACCGAGCAGCCCCTAGGCCGCAAAAAACCTGCATTTACAACATTTGTGGAGGGCATTGTTACTCTCAGGGGCATCCCACACCACTTCAGGCGCTCTAAGGTGCCGTGTAGAATAGGGTCGGTACTCCCGATAACTGCTCATGCGGAAATGCCTGGCACGGGGGTAGTATTTGTGTAAGAGAGAACACCACCAACACAAAGGCTAAACGTGGTATAGAACGGAGACAGCAGAACGCCAGAGAACGATCCTCCCAAACAGCTTAGAATTGTAACAATAACTAACAGTAAGTAATTGAAGTTATGGTTATAAGGCTTGTGTATCCGATCTATATATGCCACGATTGTCTTAGTCTGTAGGAAGTTGGATACAGTTGATCTTAAACCGAGCGAGGAACCTGGCATATTGATAGAAGATGTTAGGCGCTTTGAAGCGGGCCCAAAATTTTCAGCTGAAACTAGCAATTTTCACAATAAAGAAGATTGGAAATAAATTGTCGGCAAATAGGCCCTCGTCGGGGTTGTACATTTAGCTTACCCACTCGGGCTCCCCGACACGAGATGGGAAAAATTCACAGACGAGGGCAGGCCAGGCTTCCCATGGCAAAGGGCATGGCCCCCCCCCAACCGCTGGCGCCACCCTTGAGGACAGGAATGCAATGCTGCTATTGATCCTGAAGTATCAGTTGATTGACTGTCATTACAACCTCATAGTTCTCAAGAGAGATTATACGTTTAAAACAGTTATTTTTATCGCCTTGTGGAAAAAAAAAAAATTGAGACATGAAAGAAAGCGACAGAAAACTAGTACTAGGAAGGATATAAAGCTTTAACACCGTTCCCAGGCGACCAACTCGATAGGAGAGGTATTTGCCCCTGCCTTTTGGTTTACACTTGAGAATTCTCCCAAAAAATGACTGAGATTCAGCTTAATAGAACCAACTATAGTTCAACCATTACACCGCCATAAAACACCACAAGCATGTTTAAGTGGCATAGCTATGGGGGAAGAGTAGGAGGTGGGCACATGCCCCTTTAAGAATATGTGGCCCACTGCCCCACATGGCAAATTCAGAAATGGCAATTTTTTTTAGGAGGGAAATTTTAACCCCAGCCAAGAATACCTTCGAGAAGCCCTTTAGGAAGGGGATTGGAGTTGCATGGCTGACAAATGCATTAAGTTCAACCAGCCTGTATCACATGTCCTTCCATTCCAGCCACGAAGTACCCAACTGTGGTAATCTAATGTATTGACTGATATAAAAACTACATTGAAAAAAAAAATCTGTTGAAACGATAGTATTAGCGTGAAAATTTCACATTTCGGGAAGGTCCCTGTGGCGATACGAAAAATATTGTTTACGGCAGACGCTTTTCCAAAAATTTACGGACTGATCACCATTTTCTCCAAAATAGAAATTATTCAGTGTTATAATTTGTTACTGAAGTTCTTCTTGTAGATGAGACATCGAACAGGCATTCATTTTCAGTATGATCATGATGCTTATTTTCCCAAATATTTCAAAGGCTGAATGAAGCGTCTAATGGAACTGCTGCTTATGTTAATGACCCACCCAATGTGCATGGGATAAAAAAGCAAGAAGACAGCAGCCGCTTCCGATTTGCGATATAATTTGTGTACATGCTCACAAGCCTAGACTTGCAATCCAGGAGTACAGAGGGGCAATTGTTCCATAGTAAAATTATCGCAGCCTACTTTAAACTGTACCACTCTTATTCAAGAGGAAAAAGTAAGTTAATCCAAATATTCACTATGTTGGCAATGATGGGGCGCGGGGAGGGGGAGGGGGGGGGGTGGTGGAGGAGAGGGAATTTGCCAAGTTTTTTGGTTGTTGTAGTTTTTTCATAATATTTGCCGGGGGAGTTCAGAAAGATGTTGTTGGGTTTAGGGCTGTGCCACAGATCAGATGTGAACTGACCTTTGACAACTACACTATCAATCACTACAATGCCAACTGTAAACAGGCCTCAATTTTGGTTGCCATGGCAACCGACTGGAGGAGACTGCGTGCGGCTTTAGTCGACCTGCAGAGAACTTTGGGGTAATCTTGAGCATTTGCATGTTAATTATGCATTATGATCCTTTTCTGTTTCTTGGCAAATTATAGGAAAAGGAATTTATGGAGTCATTTTTGGTGCTTTATGAATGCGGCGTGTGTGTGTGCATGTCAATGTATGGGATCAGGAGGACTTTCTCGTACAGAAATGCGGAAGGACTGATGGTCTTTCACATAGATGAGCAATAGAAGTTCTATGATAAAGTTAAAATTGATTCTATAGCAACAAATAATAGTACAATGATAGGCATTGGGTCACTTCCAATCTTTGGGGGTGAACAGTTTTTGGCACAGAACCTGAACCTACCCTCCCCATTTGTGGCGGCCGTCCTACATAGTCCTTTAATCACCATGGAACATGCTTTTTTACTGCCTGCCCCCCCCCTCAACTTGCTTTTGACCGACCCCCTCACTTTCAATCAGTGGTATCAAGTGCTTGGCCAACACTGCCCCCCCTCCTCTCCCTCCCTGCTCCACCACAAATTTATGGTTCCCCCTAGTACTTGATCCATTTTCGGGTACAAAATGACTGGAGAGGCTGCCCCTCCCACCCACCCCCCACGAGGGTGGCACCACTGCCTCTGCTGATTGGCGTGGTATGGTACGATATCCTCATATGTGGAGGAATGCAGGAAGTCACAGGTCCACATTGGAGGACATCAAATCTGATTTGATGAATCCTCTCTGTAGTGATGACAGGACCAAAGACCCAGGCTTTCTGAATCATAAATAAACTCGACCCCCCTGGGTCAACCAAAAAACTCTAAAAATTCCAAGAGTGGGTGTACATACATCAGCAACAGCGTGCATGAAGACAGGACGGACAGACAGATTTTAGTGAGGACTGGCCTGTCACGACGATTTTAAGTCAATATTTCATCCTTCCAGAGGATGCATGTCAAAGTTACGGAGGCACACCACTATTAGCCCCCCCCCCCCCCCCCCCATGGACTACACACTGAACAGAACCTCTTCACCACCCTGTAAAGACCAGTGGGAAATTGCAGCAGGCGCATGCCACCCACCACAGTTGGTAGCTAACGAATTGCCCTACCATGGCATCTCCAAATTACCGATACCTTGATCGGTGAATTGGAATATTCCACCAGCGTGATTGCAACCATGTTTACGGACCCACTCTGGCACTTGGGAAACCCATTCAAATGTGGCCCAGGCAGTTTAAATACAGTGTGAAAAACCTGGCAGATTTACCCAAAATTGATACCATCTGTACTTTCAAATGTATTCTTCCAGTTAAGGGCAGAATAGAATCCCAGCAGACAAGAATATATTCCCCACAAATGCGGCCACAACAGGGAAATGAGGCGGTTACTAAAGTGTATTAGCGGTGTGCTCCCTTCAGGGAACAGGTCACTGTAGTAAAGCCATATCCGGTTATCCCCTGACTTTCTGCAGGTGTGGCACCCTTGATCTAGTACTCCACCTGATACTGTACTGATATGGTATGGGATATGGGAGGGTAGAGGTTCCATAGTGATAAGCTACAGGGTATTGATCGCCAACATCAATGACCCACGAACAAACCTCTTCAAAGACAGTCTTATGAGTGCAGAGGCGGGAGGACACACACGACCACACACAAACAAAGTATGATGCCTCATGTCCTGGGCAAGTCATGGCAAGTCATTGTCAAAAAAGGGTCATACACTCTGTACATTGACGGCACCCCTCAGTTCAATTCTTTGAGAATGATTGACTACTAGTACACTAGCCTCCCCTATTATTCTCATATTAATCCAATAAAAATGACACCCCAGAGTCAGATATGTGACTGACTATTCAGGAAAGTGACGTAAATGTGAGTCTTCCATTGGACAATGACATACATACGGGGTGAGTCGCCACAATCGATGATAAGTCCTTATTGTTGGAAAGTTCGAGCTCTTCAAACAAAAGTTTTACTCCCTTATAAGTACTTGCTCAAAAACGAGCAACGATGTCTAGTGGTAATGCTGGAACTCATTGGGTTGTGGGTTCGGATCCAAGAGGAGGGGTGTTGGTTTCTTCTCTCTGAGGAAGATCAAATCGGCTGCCAGGTCGCCCGTGTAATCTGGGAAGTTTGGTTGGGCGCAAAACTCTAACTATTTTGCATTGCTTGGTGGTCCCGGACACTCAGCGGTATGAGCACTGGTGCTCGCATGGGGGAGAAACTGCGTCCAACAACTAGAATGGGCCCATCGCCGTACATTAGATGCAGGCAGGGTGGTTATTTTTTGTTTCAAATCAAATAAATCCAGTTTTTTAAATCTAAATTGGATTATTTGATTCACTCGATTTTTCAAAATCCACATTGCCACTTGGTCTCAAATGTTGCCTAAAAACCTTTAAAACAAACAACCAACACACTGCAGATACCAGGATACACTGCACTTCTAATCTAATATCATGAAGGCTCTGAGGCATGAACTTCTTTGAATGTTCAAACATACCACATTGTATCATATGACAATGCACACATTGGGACCATGCAGGTCAGAGTATACCATACAGAAGTCCAGTTGGTGGTCTTGGTTTGAATTCACTGATGGACCCCATTGGGTCCTAATTGAACTTAGAATTGGAGAATCTATGAAAATCAAGACCAGTGTTTGATATCGATTGTCACTAAATTGTCACCACTCTACCAAAAAAGATGAAAATTATGGGAGCGGAAAGGCAGTGACAGAGAGCATAGAATTACCGACATGGTAAAAATATTCTGCAGTGTATATTTGGTGTTTATAGTCATTCCAATAATTCAGTTCACTTACTAACTTTTCCTGACAACAAGAGGGACATCTCTGAAAAAGTGATAATCATTGATTTTGTTTAAATAAATGATTTAAATCGCGATTTAATCCGTGATCTAAATCAAGTGATTTAAATCAACCAAACCCCTGGATGCGGTAGGCCAAGGGCCGAGGTGTCGGGGACCATAGGCCCGTGCTGTTCATAGCATGGTGGGCCACCCCAACTTTTTTCCCTTTCCCCGAAACAAGAAGACATCGCATGGATGACGGACGACCACCTCCATCACTGCTACCTGCATGATAACATCATCATTGGAGGCACGGGCAAGGACAGTCTCTCAGATATTGCAGCCACCACCAATGCTATCAGTTTTGTTTGTTTGTGTGTCTCCTGAAAGGCCATCATTCTCTTATCGAAACCACCCACCCCCCCTCACCCAGCGATTGATGGGAAAACTCAGGAGTCTGAACCTACGTTGGCAATATCATAATATAGCTCACTCTCCAGTAGGGTAATAGAGTGTACAGATTTCTATAATTGGAGTTCATCTTGTTATTGTAATCCCTGCTGTACTATGGACTACCTGATGTTCAATGTACAATGTCTCCAACGAGCTCAGAATGCTGCAGCTAGAATTGTCAAACACCATATTGGTCCAGTACTGCAACAGTTACACTGGTTACAGTGGCTATCAATTAAATACAAGCTCTGCCATGGCTATAAAATCTGAATTGTTCCGGCACCGCGACTATGCAGTTTGATCACACCCGATTCTGCTTCCTGTTCACTTTGATCTTCGATCAAGGGCCTTCTAGTGGTACCTAAATGGAAGCTTGCAATTTATGGCTGCCGTTCATTTTCTGTAGCGCTCCTGAACTTTGGAACACTGTGTGGATACAAAATCTCGCCCAATGTCAGCACTTTTGAGAGAAGACTAAAAGCCTATCTGTTCTTGAGACATTTTCCAATTGACTCCGCGCCACTGAGCATTGTGTTACAATTTTTGATATTAGGGCTACACAAGTGTGTTTATTGTTGATTATCGATCTGTAGCGCACCTGCTTACAGATCCTTCGCACCATATCAAAAACTATAAATACTAGATAATTACATTATTTAATTTCCCATTCCCAATGTTTTTGAGCTTTAATATGATGATTTGTGGTGTTATCTGTCTGTGCCTTCAATATTATTTTGATCCTTCATATTGATATTTTCTACTTAAAATGCTAACCCTCTTTATTCCACTCACCCTCCTCCCCTGAAAAAAAAAACAGCGCTCATGGATCTCCTACTAGTGATTACAAACCATGCATTGACTGCGGCATGAAGAGATGACATGGGTTCTCTAACCGCTAGTCTCGCCTATTTTGCACAGTATTTATTAATTTCGCCCCCCTTGATCTATGGGTTGACTACATGGGATTTGGGGTTGTGGGCAGCTATAACATCATTATTCAAAAACCAGTGGTGCATGCATGGAGGGAGTTTTGGTGGTCAAATCTCTCCAAGACCCAAGTTACCAATACCTACATACTAAATATTATACTGCCTGCTTCATGAAGATCGCAGGTACAGTGAATCATTGGTGTAAATGGTTCATGTGTGTGTTTTATTTATGACTGGGAGGAGAGTGATGTTTATTTAACAAATCTTGAAACAAGGTAGGCTACATCCAACAATTTTTTTTGTGAAAACTAGCACTAATTGTTAAATTAGCATAACTTATGCAAATAGATGCGTAATCTACCCTCAAATCGCTTAGAACTATGTGTAACACTCACCCACTCAACCCAAGTTTCATGAATAAGCCTAATTCTAAACATATGCATACATTATGCAAATTATACACCTTAAATGACCTTCTGTGGACCTTGACCACACTTCAACTTTGTTGGAACCAAACTGTAGCACATTCACAAAGTTTCCAGAAAAAGTAGCAGATAGACTTTGAAAAAAAACATAAATTATGCAAATTAAGACACCTCAAATTACCTTCGATGACCTTGACTCTTGTCTAAATTTTCTGGACTAAAGGGTAAGAAGACCAATTTTCGTGAGAAACTCCAACAAACTTTTGGCAATTTTGCATATTTATGCAATTAGGGGTACGTAATTACATACTTTTTTGGCTGGGAATCTAATCTGTTCATCTACGGGCTACTTGTTACTATATGGCCAAGTTACATCCCCAGTAGGTCCTATCGTTCGGAGCGCAATCTTGCTAATTAGCAACATAGAATACATAAAATGGGCTAATTCCATACTTTAATTACTGTACCGTTCTCACAATTTAATCAGATTGAGTACAGCCAACCCCGATGATACCCTGGAAATTTTGTCACAATTGCACTTAACCTTCGAAAGATATCCTGCTAACGAAAGTGTGGACACACCCCCACACACATATACACTCATCCACGTGCACACACATGCCATAGTGGACATGAGCCCCCTCCTGAATTTCATTCAGGCGAGACAAAGGACTCAAACCATTAAAAGCATTGAAGAGCACACTTCATCAAAAAGGGTTGTTGAAACAATATTCTGATCAAACCTCTACTTGATGCGAAAATAGGGGGTGCCATTCACAATCAACATCAGCTGAAAGCGTCACTGAATTATCAGCACCAGATTTGTCAACCTCAACAAGTGCTGACGGAATGTACTTGGGAGATTGCAGGCTGCCAGGCCTGGAGAGTCAAGTGTTCAGGTGGCAGTGTTCACCCTGTGGTGCAAAAGATTGTGCAATTCACGCAGATACAGCCAGAACTGACAAGAAATGATCCTTCGTTGGCTCATCCACACAGATTCTTGAAATCCACCGACCCTCCATTGGTGGGGCTAGTTGTATTAAGGGTATATACTAACTGATCAGCCTCAATATCTGGTCATATAGGTGTAGGGATTATACAGAGGCTGATCGACACCAATGAAGTCTCGGTGGGCGAGGCGCCCACTCAGGGTAATTACAAAGGACATATGGGTAGGCGCTGCAATGAGAGGGTTAAAAAGATACCTATGTGGGCAACTTCAAAGTCAGCAGAGTGATGCAAGGTACACCAATCTATCGTGTACATGTAAGGGCATGACGAGTTGACTACGGAAATTGACACTGTGCAGTGTTCGCGCTAAGGGGTGGGAAGGAGGGATTCTGGACCCTTCAAAATTTGGTGGGAGGGAGATTCCCTCCCATTTAATTGAATAGCACTCCATACCTGGATCCAAATTTGCACTGTGTTGTTAAAAAATCCCTCTTTGATTCAGGTAAATCCCGGCTCAAACAAATTGCAAAGGGCGGAAATGCCTCCCGGACTTGATTCCGTGGTGCAAACACTGACCTTTGTCTTCTAATTTCTAACATGTATTCTGCATTAGTTAATGATAATACTGACAACTTCCATGATCATCGAATCTACTTTGTCGGACTGAGGTTCTTGACCCTCCAAAAGGGAATGGCAATACTGACCTATGAATGACCTTTGACCTAAATTTCATGACAACCCCTATTGTGAACATGAACATTGGTCAGTGATAAAACTGACACACGGTAATGTTCATCCCATCTATTTTGTAGGGAGGAGAAGAGTGGACCATGTAAGCAAAATTGTTAAACTTACTTTGACCTCAAATTCTTCACTACCTCATGGTACAGGTGTATTGTTGATGCTTATACTGTGCTAGCTATCATAAATTCCATCTATTTGTGGGAGTCGAAGCCACTGGCCCATAAACAAAATGGGTGAAATTGACCAAGGTGACGTGACCTTGGATCACATAGGTCAATAAGATATGACAAATTTCATGCAATTAGATCTATCAATAGGAGTAAAATGGAAATGACCCCTAGATGACTTGGCCTTAAATTCATAAACACCCATATCATACTTACGGACCAATTTTCATGATATCCAATCTATTCTGTGCGAAGAATACTATGTGAACAAAATGGCTGAAAATACCCTAGTGAAACTTGACCTCAATTATGAGCACATCATATGTGTCACACTTTAGGATGATAGGATCACTTTCAATACCATCCCATCTATTTGTAGGAGTAGAACGCATTTGACCGTTCCATGAGATGATTGAAATTATTATATATGGAAATGGTAAATTGACTAGTAGATTCTTCACAATCTGTGGAAGGAGCATTTTGTACATATGATCCAGAAAAGACACAAATGATCTGGATGACCTTTGACTTGCAGTCCTTGAACACCCGAGTATGTATACGTTCCCCGATAATACGTCCAATTGATCATAATCATCGGATTCAATCTGAAGGAGTGGTATTTGCATTTCACAAAATGCAAATATGACCACTACATGACCTTAATCTATTCTTAACACCCTCAGATGACCTTACTTGTGACCAAGGGTCATCAAAGGCTATATGAGTAATTTGAGCAATTTTTAATCCAAATTGTGGGGTGGGAAGGACCGGCGAAGAGGACAGACAACAGTCCGCCATGTCCACCACAAATGAGTACCCAGCCAAACGACTGTGATGAGCTAAAAACAGACATACTAATACCAATACTGAAACCAGAGTAAAAGGGGGACCACCTCAGCCAGTATACTACTAGAGCATCAGAGAAGAAATAAAATCTTGCCATTCATTATGATCCACAGAATAGCAACAGAATAAACAAAAACAGTTCCCATGTACATCGGGCGTACAGATCAGAGGGAGTGGGGGATAGGAGAACAACCAAAGCATGTACTTATAATGGAAAATTTGCAGAGACACGACGACCTCAACAACAGAACCACTACTTTACGAATATCATTAGGATATTTGAAGGGCCAATGGTCATGTAACAGAATTGTTCCAAACTGGCCACAGGTGAAAGGGACATATGAAAAACCCCACACCCCAATATTGGGGTTCTAGCAGTTTCTCCCTTGTTGAGATATATCAAATTACTTTTGAGAAATTTGAGGAATCTATGACACACGGGGGGAAAGATGCAGAGGCCGCCCATAGAACCAGCACAGTAAATGCTGCATTTTGACGCCAGTAATGGAAAATGAAAGAGGTATTCCACCTACAAATGGCAACGCAGGACTTATTCTTTGATCAACCCGATTCTGCCTTTCCCGTTCCTGCATCTTCGAGCAAGGGCCTTCTAGTGGGATTATACTTTAGTTGAGTGAACGATTCTGTAGGTTTTTAATTGGATCCCATTTATAGTTTGTTCGGAACAAGATTTTCAAAAAACATGTTTACCACAGACTGTGTAGTGTAGGGGATCCTGATGTTCCCCCCATGATGTCACAAGGAAAATTTGCATAGCTGATTGTGCCTCGGTGGTACACTCAAATCGCTAAATTTGTTCTGGGGCTGTGCTGTCATAATGTGATATTAGAAAATTTCAAAACCATCAAAAGTTCCAGTCCTATTTACTGACCAACGGCCTTTAAGAGAGGACCTACATTCAGAAAATCCAGAAAGAAGTTCTGATCACCACCAAAATAAGGATAGTTAATGGTATAGCCTCTTCAATATCTTATACAATAGAAAAACATGAGAGCTACGACAAATTCAGGACAACAATATTGTTTGATTAATATTGGAAGAACTTGATTAGCATCGGTGGACAAGATGAGCAACATAGACCATAATGAAATGAACAGTAGTTGAGAGTAGTGGAAGTGCACACATGCACACTAGGGTTCCTGCAGATTCTAGGGCAATCAAGTGCATGACATTCCATGACCACCAAATCAATATCGGATTTCCATGACCTTCCTATGACATTCATGCACAGAATTTTGAAGTGAACAAGAAGTGAACAACTAAAAAAAAAGCCAAAGCAACAACATAAACACAGCTGTGGAGAAAAGTTACCAACATCACTCTAAAATTTTCCATAACTTTTCCACGACTCAAACAAAGCTTCCCACGAATTTCAAAACTTCTACAGGCCTGTGATTTTAGTGATGAAATTCCATGACTTTTCCAGGTTTTCCAGACTGCCGGAACCCTGGCCACACAATTATCCAGCTTAGGGCTTAGGATGGGGGTGGATACCCAGTCACAGAAATGTGAAAACTGTTCAGAAAGAAATACTACCCACGGTGTGTCAAAAATAGCACGTTTGTGTCCAATCTTTGGTGGGGTGGTTGTAATTATGTGAACTCTCTCATGGGTCGTCAACAGGGGTTGGCCTGGCCCAGGTACAAATTCAAGACCAATTCTACGATCCTTAGTCTTCAGGGAGCTGACCACCATGGAACTGTCCTTCTTCTCCTTCATCCAGTTTTAATTATATGTCAACTGTTGGGATTGGCACTCTTGCAACTTAGCCCTGTTGCAAGTGCCCCCCCCCGCTCCCCCTTCCCCAGAATGCAACACCCACAACACACACAACACACACCTGTCAATGACTACATACAAGATTCCTCCGACTTTCGTCAAGGAATAAAAAACAAGTATGTCCTTACACGCTCCACTTGATTCTCATCGTACGCTCACGAATCGAATCCATCCCCATTGTGGTGCGACCATGTGTATCCGGTGCAGCTGTGTCTTTCTGGAATGCGGCAGGATGGTCTGATCCCGCGTGACGGCAGAGGTACTCCCCATAGAATTGCCAAGAAATCCCAGGAGGTCTCAGAGATGACCTCAACGTTGTTCCCCTCAAAGTCAAAGCGTTCCAGCTTTGTGCTACAGTATGAGAATCAGCCAATTTTTGTGATATGAGGAAATGTTTCTGAATTTCCTCAGTATATTTTTAGTTTAGTTTAGTTTAGTTTTTCGTTTAGTGAAAAAGGGTCAGGAAGGACAAAATCCTCATGAGAGACCCGGAGCCACACATCTTCTCCAAAAGAGAAGAACAACCCGATGCTGACGAATCGCCAACGGTTTTCCCTGAAAAAATAATCAGACTGTTTATTGATGCATTCCACACTCTTAGACAGAACAACATCTCCAGGAAGACAATTCCACACATTAATAACTTTCTTGGAGAAGACATTTTCGAATTTCCATCTACTACAGCGTTTACTCACCACAAAGCTTGAGGCAATTACACCTATTGGTGGGTAACTTGGGAAAACTCAAGAAATCGTTGAAGTAGAAAGCCCCCCCCCCCGCGAATCCATGAAAAAAAAAATTGTCCTCAGCTTCCATCCGAAGTTAACCGAGATGCCTTAATCTCCTCCTCGTGAGGTAATCTCCAAGACAGTGAATTAATCTAGTGCCATTCCGCTGAAAAACGTTTTCAATTAATCCTGGCTTGTCTTTTTGGAAATATGGAATCCATACTTTGACAGAATACTCCATGTGAGGTCTCACCAGCCTGTCTTAAACAACTGACAACAATATGTTAATCAAGGAAACTGAAGTGAACGTCTAATCACGCCACAATCCAGTTCCTTTCCTCGAGCTTTAGCACATTGCTTAGAAGGCTTCAAAAAAGAATAAAAATGAACACCGAGATACTTTCCTGAATTCACCTGATGAATAATTTGGCCCTTTTAACTTGGAAGAAGCGTTTGCGATTGTGTAACCAACATGACATAACTTTTGCACTTATCATCGGCATTGAAACCATTTGCCAATCGGAAGACCATTTGGAAATTATATCAAGGTCCCTTTGTGACAATTGCAAAATCATCGTTCGAAGCAACATCAATCCCGATACACTTTGGTATCGTCCACAAAATCTGAACTCTGAAATCCAATCCACCGAATCTTCCAGATGTCGATATACGCCAGAAAGAGCGGCACCCCAGCACCGATCCCTTGGGGAACCACTAGTGACCCTTTGTCAAGGAGACGAACTTCCATTGATGAACACTCGTTTTCCCTATTGATAAAGCCACTGAACGAACCACCAAGAACATCCCCATATGCCAAAACTTTTTCAATTTAAGCAAGAGACGCTCATGAGGAACCTTGTCAAAAAGGAACCTTTTTGGAAGCTAGTGAAAATTATATCAAACAGCACTGCCGTGTCAACTGCACTAGTAACATATTCCATAAATTCTAAAGAGTTTACCGTCCAAAACAAAACGATTTTCCTGAAAACCATGTGAGACCCCGGAATTAGACTAATACTCATTGAAAAAATCGGACAATATAATCCCCAATGATGGATTCAACACCTGAGACAACATAGTAAGAATCACTGGCTTGTAATTACAAGAAGAGACCGGTTGCTTCTGAAATTGGAGAAACATTTGCTCTCCTCCAATCATCCGGAAAACACCTTCTGCAGGAGCTTCACCACTTTTGAGTTCTGCAGTTTCCTTTACAAATAGGCGAACAGACCAATGACCATAGTATGTGAGGCATCCAACCCCCAAGGTCGTGAAATTATCCAAGTTTTCCTGAGTGAATAACGACGAAAAATAGCTATTAAGATCGCTAGCCATCTCTTGACTATCGTTGGTTATTACCTAATCGGACCTAATAGTGGAACCAATGCTGTCCTTCCACTTGTCTGCTTGTCTCTCTAACAGAGAAAGAAAGCACGAGGATTATCTTGATATTAGAGGCAATCCCTGCCTCAACAAATCGAGCTTAGAACGATAAAGTCGCCAAAGATGTCTCTTACGTTAAACGGCCAGAACACTTCCCTTCTCATCCAAAAGGCTCTTTTGTTCTTAGCGCTACGTTTTTTTCCAAGTAACGTAAACTTTAATTAACTCGTCAACTTCAACAATGAACCCTCCAGGAGTCACAGCAATTCAAATCTCCAAGCAAATAGACCAATCTACATCACTCAGAACCCCGAATGCCGTCCAGATCAGCCCTCGAAACCAATGAACGGCTCACACTCGTAATATTACAAACAAGACACATCGAAGCTATAATATCGTGATCACTCGCACCAATCTTACCAAAACTCTCTACATTACCCATGGAACCTGTAATCACTACTCAAACTAAATTACATTTAATGCTTTTGGTAGGAAACTGAACATGCTGCCATGAACAATCTTGGGTGACTTAGAAAAAGGAAGTGTGGGCAGATGTCTTTCCTACCACTACTACCTCGTACCAAGAAATATCTGGATCATTGAATCAACCCATCATATTGTACGCTTACCGGAAACTTCCCGAAACCATGTCGAAAAGAAACGAGTTATTGCTTTCAGAGCTTTGGGATAACTCTACAGCACCGACTATAAAGGATCTTGAATTCCCTTTTTTAGTACTTTTTTTTTATTGGCTTTTCTACTCTCGTGTAATTACCCATTTTATTATAGCATATTCTTTTACTAGTTTAGCACTTTTAACTTATAGTATTTTTTTTTTTATTTTTTCTATTGCACATTCAGCTTGCATTTTATTATAGCATAGTCTTGTACTATTTTTTTAGCACTTTAAACGTATTGTATTTTTTCTATTTCACACCATCATTCAGCTTGCATTTTATTGTTGTACTTTTTAGTGTTTGGAATTTTTTTTTTTCTTGTGAAGCAGCTTTTGAACACGTTATAAGCACATAACCTGTCAGTGAACTTCGGCTGGGAAATTTTCACACTATTTTAGTCCAAACTCTTAATTCCAACTACGTCATGCCTTCCGCGCCTGGACCAAAATTGAAACTCATCATTATTCCTGATACTTGTACATTAGCACAGAACCAATACAGCTTGCAATTGCCTTCGGCTAATAGTATCTAGCTTTCCCGGCCTAGTCCCTGCGTGGACTACTAGTTACAAACCTTGTCCGTAGTGGAACCTGATACCCTCGCCACCGGATCTAGTTTAACAACCTCTTCCACACAAAATTACCAACTTCCCTAACACTGAACCCCAGTAACATTGAGGTGAAGACCATCCTTAGCGAATAGAACCTCCTTCCCCAGAACACACACGGACACCTCCCCGAACTGCATGACCTGCCCAGCGCCCTTCAACTCCCAACCACCTGTTTAGGCCTCGCTATCTTTCTATCAGTAACCCGACCGCACCCTGGAGAATACCACAAATCGCGACTTTAGACTAGTAGACTTTAGCTTGCACACACTTCTTCAAACTCAGGATCTACGGACATCCTGGCAGTCTCTCCCGGCGGTTCTTAGTCCCTTATTTTCAACAACCACCACTTCTTCGCCCCCACAATCTTGTTCCCCTCTCACCCTCAGGTCCTCCACCCTTACCCTGAAGGCAGAACAGCGTCCTTCGGCTTATCTACACGAACTGACACTCACCTATCGCAACATAAACCGACAATCTATCCTCCAACCAGCAAACACTTCCTTTTACCTTAATCCATTCCCCACCGTCCCCTTTACTGCCACCCTCCTCTGCTCGAACCTCCTGCTCTAGCTGCCTCTATCCCCTACACTCTCACCCCCCGGCACATCATCCGACTGACCACCCTGCATGGCCTCCTCAACCGCCAACAAACGGAAATTATTCCTAGTAGCAAAACGGGATCAACCAAACTTCCGTTTGCCTTACGACACCGGACTCCCAATACGACCTCCCTTCCCACATTTTCCAGTAGGCTTAACCACCTCCGATTCCGTTACTGACACACTTTCCGCACGTTACACAAAATCTTCTTTCAGTCTCCTAAATCTGACCCCTTTGAAAGCTTAGCTCTGAACGGAAATAATCGCCCTACATTTGCAGCTTACGCAAAACACCCATTGGCCCTCCATGGTGTTGCAAATAGAACACCGAACACAGCAGAGAGAGAGGGGGCGGGGGGGGAAGAGAAACAACAATGCCTCAAAACTAATCGGCGACACTAAACTAAGAGGCCTACACTTAAAACCACAGAAGAGCTAGAAAATACACTACAGCCGAGCAAGCTATAAGATAGGCTACACTTATAAATAAGATTGGTTTCACTAAAAAACACGGAAGCAGAAGAAAAATGACACTACAGCAGCAAGCACACTAACGCGCTAACGAAAAACAATAGGGTGACAGTGCTACCAAAAGAATGCCAGAGGCTACCGTCTGCGGGCCCAGGAGCAAAAACAAAAAGAAAGTGACGAAACAATAGGCTTATACCAACACAATAGCACACTCAACGCTTACGAGCGCAACAGACATACACCACCAGGGTAAGGAAACGCTAGAACAGAATAAATACACTTAGGAACAATAGCCCAAAATAAACACAACTAGCGCACGGAAATAGTCCAACAGCGGCAAACCACTAGAAATATGAACACAGAACACACCACTCAAGAGTGGAGAAATAGAAAATGATAACGAAAATGGAAGAGCAAAAAAATACAAGAGTCTTGAGGGGTGTTGCCAATGTGAGTTGGTACCTCCCACATCGATTTGTTGATGAATCATCATTCATAAGACAGGAGTGAATGGTCATTTCAAGGGACAAAGAGGTTATATGGTTGAAGAATGGAGAAAACTGTATCTATAGGTCTAAACTCCATTCATTAATATGTTCCTATGTGGAGTTATGGCCTTCAAAGTTTGTCCATTATGCAGAGAAATTGGGGAAATTCCCAATCTGCAGCGGGTCAACCCGGGAAGTTATGTCATGCAGTTGCATTGCTTCATTGTTGAATAAGTCAACATTCAAAAGTAGTTCTGTTGCCTTTCTCTCACAAAGTGGACGAATCAACACCTACCAACCCACTACAGCACTATCCCCAAGGAGAATCATTATTATTGCATGATGGGATTGCTTTTCGATCTTGCACAATAAACATGCAAAAACTTCAAAGGACTGTAACCCTGTTAACGGAAAAGTCGTACAATTCGTGTTTGGACAGATGCATTCAGTTTTTATCCAGCTACAGTTTTAGCCTCTTCATGATCATCCTTGCAGTTGTCCTCGAAGGGGGCTATATTAGAGAAGGGAGAGATACATCATAAACTGAAGACTGCGTATGGGCCCTGTAATCAGGGCCCCGAAACCACCTTAGGTACAATATGTGTCGTTCTGCTGCCCTATTGTGGTCTAGAAGTGATAGAATGCAAATATTCTATGTAATAGTGATATTTTGGTTCTTCATTATACTTGAAAGAACAGGAATATGCATCCTGTTGCATGAAAATGGGGTCTCAATGACCTCAAAATATAACAATTATGGCACCTCTATCTCAAATATTCACTTGTTCATCTTACTATTTAAGATATAATATAGAAAAATTGAAAAACATGAGTGGAGTGAGAACTAATAGTGGCATTTTGGTGAGATATCGACAGAGAGCAGGTGGTATAACCGACGAGATTTGTCATGGGGGGGGTGGGGGGTTGAGTCGGGACCAAAGGGAAGTGCCGCCTCATGACCCGGCCTCGCCCTCCCAATTGGCAAATAAGTACAATTTATGGGCCCTAGACCATGCTGCTGCAATAATTGCTAAATAGCAGCTGCAAACCTCCTATGAACGCAAAAAAAGAGTTTGGGAGTTTGTGTTAACATTTATTGACGCTTGGGTAATGGGGGGGGGCGGGTTTGTGCCCAAATCCCCCCCCCCCCCCCCCCTTGGGTACGCCAGTGACAGAGAGGCAGGGAGGTCGGAACTGGAAGTGTTGAATGTGAAAAGCTCATGGCAAGGTCCATCAGGATTTTATATTGCGGACACCTCTGCTTTATGTGGAAGCGCGTCTAACTCATTGAGCTATGAAGCGAAGCTCGAGAAAACATGACACTTTTAGCCGGGATCAGCTTACCTTGAACAATCCTAGTCTTTTTTGTATGAATTATGCCCCTCGAGAGATCAAATTTGATTACATTTCCACCTGGTTTGGAGACAGAATTCCGCTCATAGAAAAAGTGGGTATAGTGGATGTGGTGGGGACTGACTAGAAGGAGCACAGGAATTTGGCGAGAGGGACTCCACTCTCAGCACCCCAATTTTAGGTATATCCTGTGGAACTTTGGACCACACATGGCATGAAACAAACCTTCGACTCACCTGCTTATACAAGAGGGTTGTAGAGCATCCCTCTGCAGAATATATATTGAAGTAGCAGGAGTACTCCAGGGGACGTAGGGTCGTCTGCGGCACCCCAATAGGTTCATACTCCACTCTGCCCATGTTCCCTAGTAATGCCGCGTGAGCCGAAGTAGAAGAGGTTACTGTAGGGAAGATGAAACTGGGGCTATGAGTAAGCCCACTCCATCTCCATCTGCTGATGCATTGGATTACATAGGCATATATACGAGAGAGGGGAAACGCCGAACAAGAGAAACAATGGTTCATACCATATATTAACCCATAGTAGTAGTGTAGGTCGAGATCGTCTATCAGACATTCATCAGTGTTCAATTTTCTCCGCCACGTATCACGGATTGCGCAAGGTTTATTGCTTCCTCGAAACTGTTAATGTTGATTGTCCCTGAATTGCGATTGATTTTCCGAGCAAGGTAGTAGATCACAGTTCTCCAATGGCTAGAAGTGTCTCAATGCTTTCTCTCTGAGCGATCGTGCTGGGCTTTCTTCTTGGCTGGGTATAGAGAGGACCCAAAAATCTCAAAAGTCTATGTGCTACTACGAAGACCAAGGGATTTGATGGTCACTAGAGTAGAAGTCATCGTTTTGGTATTCAATTGTATTGGTTCCATCTGATGTTGAGAACATGCGGAGTAGTCTTTCTGGAAAGTGTCAATTTTGTAATAAAGATTCTTCGTGGGACCCCACAGTTCGCAATGATACAGAAAAATACTTGTATAAGAGCATCGAAAATCCGAGTTTGATGCTGGATACTACTCGTCTGCTCTTGGAAATTGTTGTGATAAGAGTGTTGAAAGCGTTGTTGGGTATACCAAAGTTTGCTGTTAATATCTTCTTTGGTTCCCAACAAAACTTCCTACATATTAAATTTCTTCCAACTTCCATGCCATTTCTTTTATTGAAAAGTTCTCTCGTTTTCGTGCTGTTTATTTTAGATTTCTTCTTGCCAATTTCTCAGTCACTCGCTCTTCGGTGTCTTGTAATATATGTTCACAGTCGATGCCCAAGAGATATCACTAGCGTATTGTTGGTCCACAGGTGAAGAAGTTGTCGGTATACTATTGGCGCTGTAGCATGATCAAAAACTGAGGATGGTTGGGATGACTGCAATCAATGTCATTTTCATCCGTTTCAAGAGTGGCCAGGTATGTATGAAGATAATGCACTCGCACTGTCACCTGGGGGACCTGATGTCGTGCGTGAAAGATTCCTAGTTTGCCGTATAAGTTGACCGTGTTGTATGAAAACACGTTCAGTAATAGTGAAAAGAGATGAGTATTTCGTTCTAGCGGATCTGTTGCAAATCTTTTCTTAGGGTGCCTCTTTGGATAGATCAAACGCCTTGCTAATGTCCAGCAATAGAAGGGTTGATGTATATCTATTGAAGTTATGGCTTATTCTGCTTAAATTTTGAAAGCGAACACAAGCTCGCAGTTGCATCTACCTGAGGTGTGTAGCTGTTTGGGTGACGGGAAAGTATATGGGCATCAATTAGGGGGTGGATTCTCCTTGTAATTACAAATGCCGGGATTTTCCTCAGGGTTTTGAAAGTAAGTAGATCACAGGTCTTAAATTTCTGGTGGGGCCTTCAGTTTTTCCGGGTTTGAATTGGTGTTATATGTTTAAGATGTCTTTCAAATTTCTATTGGTATTCCTCCGGTTTTCGCATGTATCAGGATATCAGCTATGTATTTAGGGGTGCAGGGGGCACATTTGAGATGTTCGGCTGTGATTTGTTCACAACCTTGGGATTGATTATTTTTTAATGAGCAACTGCTCGTTAAATTTCACTTCATCAAATGGTTGGTTTAGTTTTCCTAGGGCGCACGTTTGTTTGGTTCTGGGGTTGTACAGTGAAAGTGTTTTCGAAATGTGAGCTGATTATTCAATTGTTGCACTGTATCGCCAATGATTTCATCATCAATTTAATGATCCTTCTTACTTTTTTCTGGCATTACTATTGCTTTAAAGAACGCGGTGAGAGTCATCCTGACTATTTTCAAATTTTCAGTAATTTCGTCAATTAGTTGTGTCTGTGCAGCTTGCTGACTAGTGAATGCTGTTTTTTTTTATTTTATTTCCTTTTAGTTTTAACTCTCTCTTCTTAGTATATCTTTACCGGTGTCCATTGAAGTCTGAGATCTTTTTTTCAGTATTATTGAAACAAACTTTTTTTTCAGGGGGTGGGTCATGTTTTCAGCATTTTGTCTAGGCAAATTGATGAGAGGTATTCCAGTTAGCTGGAGGTGATTCAGAAAATTTGCTTCATTGAGAGCCTTGTTTACACTTTCATTGTAGTACAATTGTTTTGTGATTTTTTAAAATGACTTGAAATTACTACTGAAAACATCCTTATTGACTGGATTAAATTTTCATTCTCGTGACGCTGTTTAGGGTTGAAACTACTTATAATGATTTTGTGAACAGTGTTGATATGGAGGCCATTTTATGCTCGAGCGTGGTGTTAATAGATTTGAAGTTAATTGAGGGCTTATGATATAGTCAATTTGACTTGGTAGGATTTCTGTGGTTATAGTACGAAAGACTCATATAAGTGTTGTATGCTCAAGTTTGTGCTTGTAGAAAGTATTACATAAGTAGAGATTGTTTCGCACAATAAGATCTGTTAACAATTCACCATTGTATGGTTTTACCTGTGGTATTTTTCCAACCCCCCCCCCCCCCAAATATATGGTTTGGATAGAGGGGATTGGAGAGCCGACTTTCGCGTTGAAAATCACCACATATTATTATTCTTTTTTGTTTATTGTATTCACTAGATTTTCTAGATTGTGATAGAAATTTTCGGTTTCTTCAGGATTCTTGTGACTCAACACCGAGGTGGGGCAATGCATTTATTAATATGTAAAGGGTGGACTTTATTTTGATAAGTTCTATAAACTGTCAATGAGCAAGGCGATCTGATATGGTGTTGAAAGTTACAATCAATCTCTCGAACAAAGAAACTACTCAATGATAGGGAATTAGAAAACAGGGCACTTTGAACAAAAGTATATGAATGGAGGGTCTGACCTGGCACTGCTTAGTATCTTGATGTCGTCTGGACCTTTAATTTTTGTCTCTTGGAGGCGGTGATATCGAGGTTGTATTACAGAGGAGGGATCTTCAATAGTTTTTTTTTTTTTTTTTTTTTTTTATAGTAATCATAACCATAGATTAACATATATTAACCTTCCACTGCCAAACCTTCAATTGGTCAAGAGCGACCCAGTAGTCAATGGACAGTGAGGCCTGATTATAAACTTCACCTGATTTTACATTCTTTTTCCCTAGTGATTTCAGATATTACTCTACCAAAATTCTGTGAACAGGCTACAAGAAGAACTACCCCAAAAACGCTATGACCCATTTTTTTGAAAATCTGAAAAATTTGTAGAGGAGTAGCATTTTGAAGTTTTCACATAATGGCTATTGGCGCCAATAATGACTTTAAACTACGACATTCAATAGTCAGTTACTCCATGGTCAAAAATGCATCATGTCCCAAGTTTGGTCAGATACAACAAAGAGCTGCCAAACATGGCAAAACGCTTCAATATATTGCAGGAAAACTGGGAAATAGACAAAACAAACAGACAGACAACAGACAGATATAGCTCACCCCCCCCCCCAGCATGAACAGCTGGTTTGGGGGAAAAGTCTGTGAGCAATTACCTTAAAGAAACACTGCCACAAGAAACCCTACTGATCAATTTTGAGGAAATGCAATGTTCCTCGCAGATGGTAATGTACCAATCAGCACATGATCTTAAACAAAATGGCTTATAACTGAACGTTTGGCCCTGATCTGATCTGATTTTGAACACGTAGGATTCACCTCTACAATGTTTTATTATGACCAACAAGCAATGTAGAGGAGAGCTGATCTGTCCTTTTTCTTTTTTTTTTTGTTTCCCTAACAAAGGAGCAGGAGAGACAGATAGAAAAGTTTGATAAATAGTTTGGAAGAGATAATACAACACTAGACCCACTCGAAGCTTAACTTCCTTATCGTTGGAGTGGGAGACATGCACTAACTCAAGGCACATAGTAGAAAACCTAGTGCCTTATGTACCAGCACGAATAACAAAGCTGACCTAGGCACTGACATGGTCCCATTGGAAAAGAGAGTGAGACATGCCTGCTCAACCATACGTTTAACTGAGTGATTAGCACGGTTGGTAGAGGGTCGGGATTCAACCCGGTAGAACGGCGTTCGAATCCCGGTCTGGTCATACCAAAGACTAACCAAGAAAGCAACAATGCGTAGTGATTCAGTGCCATTAATATTTGGTTTATGTCAACTTTAAAAAATTTTCCCACTTCCTGAGGAATGAGAAGATGCCCTATAAAAGTTATAAGGGTCAATGTCATACAGATTGTATTTGGATACCCACATCCACTGTCACGGCCAGGTATAACTTGGTTTGGAAATCCGCGTTTAATACAGAATGAAGGGTGGGTAACTCGGGTGATATTCTATACTGTTAATAGGACGTAACTATGAAAAGGGAACACACATAACTACAAGCTATGATCATCTCCACTGCCAGTACACCCTACCAGACATGGCAGTGATGAAATAATGCCTGCCATAAAGGATGGCAATTGTGGAAATGAGAAAATGGGATGGAGGGCAGGGCCTAGTTGCAAAAGTTACTGTGTGAAAAATCATGCCATGGGCAACATTCAAAGTATTTGGGGAAAAGGCTGACTCTTAGTGGTCTTAATGACTGATGTCCAGCTGACTACACAGTGTCAACTGTTTAGTCCACTGTGGCTAAAGTCCGGGCGACCTAATAATCTTGCTTTAATATCACTCCCTTCGGCTGTGAATAAAGCAATGTGGTCACAAGAGTGCATCATCTAAAGCCTTGTGTCTAGGCCACAATCAGCAACAAAAGTAAATGCATCAAAACCTCATTCGCTTTTCAATGCAATGGACACAGTTTCCCATTGTGGGTAGTCATTGTGACATTGTTTTCTTCGTAACTTGCAAGCAGTAATAGGATTCAAGTTTAGCACCAGTATCAAGCCCCTCCCTGATTTTTAGGCCATTGACTTGAGTCAAACAAAAAGATGCGTTCAGGATAGGCAAAGTTATCCACATATTGGGTGATAAGACACCTTTGAAAATAAACTACCCTTAAGAATAGGTAATTAATTCTACCTTCCCATAAACCACCTCAGCTCACCACTGTGAATAGGGACTTTAAAAAGGAAGTGGTTTTGTTTGTCATTGGCAATCCTCGATGGTCAGGTAATTACCCAATTTGCTAAAAATGTATGGAGGGAGATGAAACCTGTCACAGTAGATAGGTATCATAGCTTTTAAAAAAAAACTGACCGCTGTATAGTGTGATCTGGAAGAGAGGATTTGTAAACCAGGGAAAATTCCCCAAAACTTCATCACTCCAAAGTTGTGGTGTGGACAAATCTGCTTATGGTGTTTGTTTAACAGTATATAGGTCCTACATTGGATATTTGGCTTTTGACAGATGTTTTATGCCATTCCTGTTGAATAATGGTAAAATTGAAGGAGGATGTATGTGTTCAGTAGTGCAAACTGCTTCAAAAACATCTTCGTATTGATGACAGTTGGAAAGCTAAACGCATATATAACAGTCACCAGGTTGTTGTAGTCGACCAGACAAACAAATTTTCCATTATTGATAAAACCCTCGGAAATATTTGTTGCAGAATGAGATGAAAGGTTTCTATGAGGACCTCAAATGACCTGACTGACTGGAACAAACAAACAATACGGTTCATCCTTCCAATCATAGTATAACAACACTCATTTGAAATCTGGTACAGATGGTCAGTGATCCAATCTAAATTTATCCAATTTCAGTGTTTTTAGTCTTCTTGACCTTCCACATTTGTTGAGTTAGCTTGTGATGGGAGTAGTATCGTATGTAGGGCAGTGCAATTGACCTTTTTGTTGGTCTTAACAAGACGCAGCCGGCAAGCCCACAAAATTAAACACTCAAGGTCACCAGGTCAAATTAGGTCAGGTGAGGGCAGAGGTCAATAGGTCAAAGTTGGTCACCAGAGTTATTTCGGGAAGACAAACAAAACTTTCTATTCTGACAATCCACCAAAACGTTTCCTTGTCAAGAGTATGACGATCGCCAATTATTCAAATTTCAGTAATTTAGGCTGACTTGACCTTCCACATTCTGTGAGATAGCTCGCATAGGAGTATCCAAGTATGGTAGTGTAATTGACTTTTTTGTTTGTCTTAACAAGACGCATCTGACATTGCAAAAAAATTGCACTCACGGTCCTAGGTGAAGAGGTCAAGTGAGGTCAAAAAGTCAAATAAGGTCAAAGTAGGTCACCAGTGTATTCCAACCGACGACAAAACTTTCCATTAAGGCAGTCCTCCAAAATGTTTCGTTACAGAGATATATGACGATTGCCATATGGTGACCGGGAATGACCTTGACCTGACGAGAAAAATAATAGGCATCATCCTCACATTACTGCTACCCACCTACCGAATTTGAACTTGATAGATGCTTGCGTTCGTTAGATATCGTGCTGACAAGCGTTTTGAACTTCGCCCTCTCTGACCTTGAATGACTGATTATCACACCAAAAACAATAGGGGTCATCCTCACCATATATGCAACCCACCTACAAGTTTGAACTTCATACCTCCTTGCGTTCGTCAGATATCGTGCTGACAAGGGGTGTCACACACACCACACACACACACACACACACACACACACACACACACACACACCACACACATACGCACAAACTTGATTACATAGATTCATTTTGCCTTCGGCAATGAATCAAAAATGGTACCGCTGCTTGCTGCCGTTTCCCGCTGGACCATCGCACAAGGATGGGAGCAGGGCAAATGATCTGCATGTTATTACCCACCACCGACCCCACATTAAGGTACCCCAGCCAAAGAGGCATTGCCTTATTCCATGTATTCTTGGTGGGGATTCGCAGGAAACTAGGTGCAGTATCCAGGTATGCATCTTTGCTGAGCCTTGAATCTTCTGCTCAGCAATTATACCATAAAAAAAACGTGCACAGTGATTTCTTCCATCATGCAGTCGGCTGTAGGGCCAAACCGTCCCGATACGAGACTGGGTGAATACCATACATAGAAGAAAGTTTACAGTACACATGCTTGGGTATATCAGGGAACCTATGTAGTCCCCTAGCCATAACATTCACAGATAAGTATTGCATACAATTATTTCACTGTACGTCAGCAAAAAAAAGAAGGTATTCGACGTGATCAGATCGCGCATTGTGCTGTACATGCACAAGCAGCATTGCAACGCTCGGTATCTGACATTCACCACATTAGGCTGGTCGTGCCTAGGTTCACAGGTATTGTGAGGTGCCACGGGAGGAGGGGGCGGTCCCACGGCAAGGTTCAAGGACTGTGCATGAGTCCAACGAAGCTACTGTAGGGAATTTCCTTGCGATCGCAACCTTTTTTCTTGCCTTGTGAATCAAACATCATTTTGGTGGTTAACAGCCATATTTAGACATCTTCTGATGCCCAAATTTCAACCGTTATTCGAGGCCTTTCTTTGGTGAGTCACGATGCAACAATGAACGGCTGTTCCATCTGTCGCACTACCCCTGGTAGTTAGCGTTACACTTTGCTCGAGTGTTAGCTTCATGCAAGAGCTTTTTATCGTTAAATAATGCACAAATAGATGGGAACATTTATCAAATGAAACGTTTTTCTCACTTCCAACCAACAATTTAATAGAGTGAACCACAAACCAGAGCAATATCTGAATACAGAGTATGCTACAGGTTGGAACATCCTCATTATATCAATTGGAAAAAACCAAAACAACAAAACTAGGACCCCTTCGGCGAGAAAGGATTTCAGGGGGTTATTCTGAGTAAGAGATTCATTGCAGCGGGACGATTTCATCAGGTTTTTTTTTTCGGAGGGATTTCTGTTCCCAGTATATTCCCATTTCAAGGACACACTCATCACTAACTCATGTAGAACACTGTGAAACATGACCATATTGTCAGAATGTCTACCTGCGTGCACACATGTCTCCATACATGTACGCGCACATTAATGTATGCCTACACTCACCCATGGCAAGGTGCAATCTCAAAAATGAATCTGTAAATGTAGCCAGTGTAATCCTGGTTTGTGACTGGGCTGTCCATGTCCAGATCACTGTAACTTTCTGGGAATAAGAGGACCAGTACAGGCGCCGATGGACCCGGTCAACTCTGACAATGGTGGAGTAAGACACTGTGGAGATGAAAAAAATAAACTTGGGTGTGAAGACCAGAACTACCACCCGAGGTCGAGAATGACCTGATATTGGGTTGTCGAGTATTGTGTCCTGGCACTGACAGCGGACACCCACCGATGTAGCCAGCCATTTGTTTTTTCCGTCTAGTTCATAGCGTGGGCTAGCGGTTAGGGGCACGACGACGACGTTCGGGGCGGCAAGCCGATAGAATAACATGTATAACATTTCGCATCGCTGTAGAGAATGAGATGCATTTCCAACTATTAACATATTTCGAGATGTATTTTCCTAAGCTTATTTCCACCCCCTAACTATAACCCTAACCTATCCATCTAGTGTGTTCAGCTCCACCTGCCCATCATGGATATTCAATGAGATACACTCATGTCTCACCACTCGATCTGGCAGAAATATCAATCTCCCACAATTTTTTTTTTCACCAAAATGACACCATGAGTTGGGGGTTGCAAAAAGTGCAAGCAGTATCCCCCCCCCCCCATCCCCCCTCAGAGTGGAGACTAAAAGTGAGGGCACTAGACGTATGTATGTGCTGAGGTGTCCATGCAAATCGCTCACCAATACCCTGGGTCCCCACCAGAAACCAATAGGGTTCCCATACTCCCCCATGAGGAAGCTATAGGCACCAACTTACAACTTGATCAGACAATGCAGGCTGGACGTATCAGGGTAGTTTTCAGACTTGACCTCTGCAAAGGTCCCGGAGTCTGATGATTGATACATAACTTTTTCGCTCATCACTGTTTCGGACCCCTGAAACTCACTCTAGACCTCCAACTTACAACAAGTGGGTGCAGCCTTGGAAGGGAGAGTTTGGTGATTAGTGCAGCTTGCCAAACCTGTACAGATATGATGCAATCCAGACAACGAGAGCGATCGAATTGTCACTCCTTCCACGTTTGGGATGTCGCTAGGGGTGTGCAACGGGGATCAGAGATGCTCCTCCCCAGATCGGGGATAAAAACACCTCTGGTCCGGGGTAGAACAGGGTCATGTCTTAGAGGACACATCATAGATGCTGAAATTCATCATACACAATGGTTACAAGTTACTTCAAAGCTGCCTTCCTTGTCCAAATCTATATACAATGTGCGAAACTATTTCATAGGGGCACTTGGTGTTAGCAGTCAATAGAGCAATCCACAATATTTTGGTCGTTTGTGGTGTACTGCCAGCAAATCTTAATATTTCATTCTCGATATTCTACTTCATATAAACTTGCAGAAATTCTGACTGAAATCCTATTTTCCTAAATCAAATCAAGCATTTATTTGTTTTTTTGGCTCGGTATGTGTTCCATGGAGGCCTAGTCTTTACTGCCTATCATGGTAGGCTGTATTCCAGAGATCGCAAAAACGGCCTCATTCGAGTTGGAAAATCGGATTTTAATTAAAATTTTCATGAAATTAGGTGAAGTGGAATGTCAAGAACATCTTATCAAATACTGGTGGCGATACACCCACAAATGAGTGAGATATCATGATTTTTCTGGCTTGCTCCATTGACTGCTAACACAAAGTGCCCCTATGAAATGAGTTTCGCATGTTGCCTATAGGGTGGATACCAACAAAGTCTTATGTCTCCTCTTCTCCGGGTCCTGTGATGACTGATATACTCACCTCCACTGCGGACGACGTTGTCGATTGTCCTGCTGGAATCGTGGAGGCGTGTGACCTGGATACCAGACCTGGTTGTCATGTACATCTTGTCCCTTTCATAATCAAAGTCTGCTGACGACAGGGCACGGAGTCCCCCGATTGGCCGGGTTGCCTGGAAGTGGTCACTGCTTTCAAAGGAGTGTGTCCTGAGTGTGTTCGACACTCCGTACACAAGGAACTTGTCAGACTCTGGGACACATAGAAAGGAGAGAAGGAATTAATATAGCGATGCTAAACACCTTACAATTAAATACAACACATCTTACCCCAATTCTGCCCCCCCCCTCACCAAACTATCAATTCTTTGCTGGAAGTTGACAAAACAGACAATGATTTTGTGACCATTGGAGAATACTGACCACTGTTGGGCCCTACCTAATGACGGGCAGGTATGGGACACACATGTGCAAAGAAGTGACTGTGAAGCCTTTTCCAGGCAAGACGATGAACAGTGTTAACAGTGAGAGGGCCTCTAATGTGCAGTTTGTCACAGTTGTCTCTGGGAGTAGCTGTAGTGACTGGATAGATGTGAATTTTGAGAGACAGAGGATTATAGTTATTACTCATCAAGTGTGTGTGGGGTGCAAGTGTTACACACTGCAGGTGTGTGTAGGTTCACAGGTTCCTTACCAGCTGTGTGTGGGTCTACAGGCTATGCATCAAGTGTGTGTGGGTTCACAGGTTACACATCAGGTGTGTGTGGGTCCAGGTGTTACACACTGCAGGTGTGTGTGAGTTCACAGGTTACACATCAGGTGTGTGGGTTCACAGGTTACACATCAGCTGTGTTTGGGTTCACAAGTTACTTACCAGGAGTGTGTGGGTCTACAGGCTATGCATCAAGTGTGTGTGGGTTCACAGGTTACACATCAGGTGTGTGTGGGTTCACAGGTTACACATCAGGTGTGTGTTGGTTCAAAGGTTACTTACCAGGTGTGTGTGGGTCTACAGGCTATGCATCAGGTTTGTGGGGGTCCGCAGGTCACATATCAGCTGTGTATGGGTTCACAGGTCACACACTAGGTGTGTGTGGGTCTACAGGCTATGCATCAAGTGTGTGTGGGTTCACAGGTTACACATCAGGTGTGTGTGGGTCTACAGGTCACACATCAGGTGTGTGTGGGTTCACAGGTTACACATCAGGTGTGTGTGTGGGTCTACAGGCTATGCATCAAGTGTGTGTGGGGCCACAGGCTACACATCAGTTGAGTGTGTGTCCACAGGTCACACACTAGGTGTGGGGGGTCCACAGGCTACACACCAGGTGTGTGTGGGTCCACAGGCTACACACAGGTGTGTGGGGGTCGACAGGTCACACATCAGGTGTATGTGGGCCCACAGGAAGAACATCAGGTGTGTGTGGGTACACAAGTTACACATCAGGTGTGTGTTGGTCCACAGGCTACTTACCAGGTGTGTGTGGGTCTACAGGTTACACACCAGGTGTGTGTGTGGGTCTACAGGTCACACATCAGGTGTGTGTTGGTCCACAGGCTACTTACCAGGTGTGTGTGGGTCCATATGTCACACATCAGGTGTTTGTGTGGGTCCACAGGCTACTTACCAGGTGTGTGTGGGTCCACAGGTCACACATCAGGTGTGTGTGTGGGTCTACAGGCTACACACCAGGTGTGTGTGGGTTTAAAGGTTACACATTAGATATGTGTGGGTCATACAAGAAGATTGCAGCCATCACATACAGTTGAAGCACTTAATATGTGTGGATCCGGAGGTCACACATAAAATGTGTGTGGGTCACAGACCACACTTGAGGTGTGTGGATGTCCACAGGTTAAACAGCAGGTGTGCGTGGGTCCACAGGTCACACATCAGGTGTGTGTGTGGGTCTACAGGTTACATATTAGGTGTGTGTGGGGGTCCACAGGCTACACACCAGGTGTGTGTGGGGGGGTCCACAGGCTACACACCAGGTGTGTGTGTGGGTCCGCAGGTCACACATCAGGTGTGTGTGGGTCCACAGGTCACACATCAAGTGTGTGTTGGTCCACAGGCTACTTACCAGGTGTGTGTGGGTCCATATGTCACACATCAGGTGTGTGTGTGGGTCTACAGGCTACACACCAGGTGTGTGTGGGTCTACAGGTCACACATCAGGTGTATGTGGGCCCACAGGAAGAACATCAGGTGTGTGTGGGTCTACAGGTCACACATCAAGTGTGTGTTGGTCCACAGGCTACTTACCAGGTGTGTGTGGGTTCACAGGTTACACATCAGGTGTGTGTGGGTCCACAGGTCACACATTCGAGGGTGGGCCATGGTAAGCATTTACAAAGATTCGTCAGTGGACCTGTCAGATATCCTGATGGTATTCTTGTTCTTTTCAAAATTGTTGAGTGAAAATTGTACACAAAATGAATGAGTGAAACCTAGATGAAGCACATAAAGCAGGGTCTTGTATTCCTTGGACTCCAGAGAATCAATTATCATGACCTTCTCATGATTCTCCCATGACCAAATTTTTCATGATTATAGGGAGGCGAATTAGCACAGACGGTACCATTATCAACATTATTCAGGAAATCCAATTGGATTCGAATGAGGAGTAGCTGAAATGTAACTGGGCTTCAGTTTCGTATATATAACGACTGCACACAGGGAAGCTTAACATTCAGAGGCAATTAAAGAACTGACACGGCAAAGAATTCCGATCACGGCAAACCACTTACTCTGGCAAGTCCGGCCATCCTCTGAGAGTGTGCCGAACGCACAGCTGCAGGTGTAGGAGGGTTCAACGCCGGCGGGTCTCGCGAAGCAGAGCTGCTCACAGCCCCCGTAGCTCTCCACTCTGCATGGGTGCTCTGAAAGGCAAGAATTGTTGTAATATTACTAAAATGGATCTACCGCCTTTTTTGAGGATTCATTCAATACTTACCATTAATCGGTACATCAGCCGTCATACTGTGGTGCATTTTAGCTGAAGCTTTGTAATACTCTTCCATGGTGACTCGAATAGGAAACCTACACATGTGCAACTTTTAAACGGAATGTCACGGAAATGTTTTTTTTTCCCCTGGATGTAGGCTGCAGACTGTGCATGAGAAGAAGTGGGATGATGCACTCACTAGAATGGTGGTGGATTAAGCAAACAGAAAAGTAAATCAAGAACTAACCTCACTCACCCACACACATGCCTGGATGGCACCACGCTACATTCACCCATACAACTGGCACACTCCCTCCAAATCATTGGTATGGGAATTCACAAGGGAGTATTCTTACCTGGAAGTCTTCATGAAGCTGACAAATTGTCACAAGGTCTTGAAAAAGACTACCGACTGAGCTGATCAGCCTAAATCGTCATAACGCTAGGATACTGCACAATATCGTAACGTGTTAGGATTTCTGGACTTAGCTCACGTAACTTGCGCCAAAAAAATCAGACCCCACTCTAATTAGAAAATAGGCTGATTTTCTGAGAGAGAAAGGAAGGATACCCATCCCCTGTTAGAGGATACCTTCTTGCGATAGTTCCGCTTGACCTCATTGGTAAAAGGGAAGGTAGGACACTTTTCAGTTGTTAAAATTATAGCATAAGAATGCAACCTAAGTTTCAACTCTGGCGATAGAGAGGCTGATGGGGTGGCCAGATTGGAGATGATAGAATTCGCCTGAATGGGACTTATAGGCTGAATAGAGGGAGCGCTGTGTACGTATGAGAGGTCCAGGAGTGAAGTCAGACCAGCCTCTCTATACTGCACTGGCAGGAATACCATCCTTCATACAGGAGTAAAATACCAGCCAACGGGAGGTGGATGACCTTTGACAGCCTTACCTGGGACATCGGGCTTTGTCGCTTCGTCGTACATCACAACGTCCCGGAGTGGTTCATATCCTCCTGGAACACCGTGGCCTCCGTGTTGGGGTTGGCATTCTTGTTGATGCTGTAGACCTTCTTGAGAGACCGGTCCACCCAGTAGACCTGCCAGTGAACAGAAACGTTGCATGTGCTCGGCTGGATATTCATGGCTGAAATGATGGTACTCGCGTTTATCACTCCCAAAATCGATACCCGTAACTGCCCTCTGTATGGCGTGAACAAATAACAACTGACCCGTCTACAACGCATACAGAACTCTGCCGCAAGGCTGGTGATTCTCACAAAAGCATCAGCCCATATAACTCCAGTTTTTATTCAACTGACATGGTGCCTGTAGAGCAGTGTATCATTCATAAGATTGCCTTGTTTGTTTCAAGGACTCTTCTCATGCTGCTCATACATACATACATACATACATACATACATACATACATACATACATACATACATACTACATACATACATACATACATACATACATACTCACATACATACACACACACATAATGGCATGACTGCATATATCCATGACTGAATTTGAGGAAACAAAAATAGATGTGTTCTCTCAAATCTCTGTACTCATCTTCTCTGTCCAAAACTGCCATCAGTGTGCCAGTGTCTACTAACGGCAAGCTGATATATTCACTTAATTGTTTTACTTTCAGACATAATCATTCTGTTTCATCCCTACATTACATTCACAAATAATCTGTGCATGCAGGATGATGCAGAGGCCCAATAGGAACAAGGGGTTTTAATGTGTTGGCAGTGAACCCACAAATGCATATGTTACTCAAGAGGTTGATATGAAGCAATGAACGAGCCCTACCGTCTGCTGAAATATGGATATCCCGTAAGGACTGGGAAGGTTGCTCCTGAAAATCAATCGGTTCCTGCCATCCCAGTCGCCCGCTCGATTGTCCCGGCCCTCAGGTCGGTCCAGTATATGTGGTGGGTCAGAAGGTCGATGCTAGCACGGTCACACAGACGACCCTGGGACACCAAATGCAGGGAGTTGGAACGTGGAGTGTGATTCTGCGCCGTTAACTGCCAGTCGCCGGGACCTGATACCCGATCGTGGGATGTTGTTCCGTAGTCGGCAAATACAGATACCTGAAATAATAGTAATAACGTGCAGGTTGTGCCAGAAGTAATGGTTTCCCTTGGAGTAGTCAGCACTGAGTCCTTTGCATCCAACGCATTAGCGGGGATTGACCCCTTGATGATTTTCAGTCTCCTCTCAAATTCTGAACACCCCATATATATATCAATACTAGATAACTATTATGTCCACCCAATATACTCTGTTCATATGGCTCTCAAAATTACCATTGGGGTCCAAATGACCCCTGGATAATCTTCAATTTAAAATTTCTCAATACCCCATATGTAGCATCGGTCACCGGTATGATACGGACCACTTTTCATGAGTCATCCATATTTTTTTATATTCCACGAAATGACCTCTAGATGACCTTGAGATGACCCTGGTCACCAACGGTGACACATTGTTTTCATGATCCATCGAAGGATGTAAGGAGTAGCAACTGAATCAATTGTGAACAGATAGTGAATAGAA
Source organism: Sclerodactyla briareus (assembly GCA_026419785.1). NCBI lineage: Eukaryota > Metazoa > Echinodermata > Holothuroidea > Dendrochirotida > Sclerodactylidae > Sclerodactyla > Sclerodactyla briareus. Next base: position 65,171 of record JAODTK010005187.1, on the reverse strand, counting down.
AAACATCCATGATCACAATGGCACACCCAGCACATGGCTGAGATGAGCTAAAAAGAGAGCTCTCATATTGAGTATGAAAGCTTACATGAACACCTTACATTGTAGAATATGGCTCCTACCTACCTTTTGATTGGGTTGATAGCTAACGCCCTAGGCAGCTGGTGTACACTCTTGTATAGGATACTCCGGTGGTCACATTCAACCTGCTCACCTCAATGTAGGTATGTGACGCGAATGCATTGGGTCCAGTAATATTCTCTGGGTTAAGATGTATGGAGGAAAACAAAACATAAATTAGAGTAGTGGGTCCATGTCAACTCTGTTCACAACCTACTCCACCCCCCCCCCCCCCCCCCCCCATGACATATGAGTTGAAAAGGCACTGCAATGGCGATGCTCACAAGACCCCGTATGGAAAAATAGTTGCAGTTGCAATTTGATTTTGATACGGTATCTGGATGTACCCCAGGATCTTTCTGTTTTCGCTCCACTAAGTGGACTCGATCATTATTTGCTCGATGTTGCGGGGCAACATTGCCTTTTTCAACCATTGCTATTACATACATAGTAACTCCCTGCGGAACACTCAGAGCTCCTCTCAGGCTCCTGTTCACCCATCCATCAGACCCTTCTCAGCATTCCTAATCATCACAAGGTCTCTGGGAATAGGACATTCTTCGACAGCCACCCCCCCCCTTTTGCCGGCAGACATTAGGATCATCTGATGTGGGGATCTGCTTAGGTCTCTGCCTAAAACTCATTTCTTTTTGGTGAATTTTTAATTTCTACTTGCTCAGGGAGCCAGTTCAGGCTCATTGAGGAACCGGCCCTATTTTCCGTGGATTCATGTCCTCCGGCGATACTCACCTTCTCTTCTCGAGTAGAGCTCTGATGATGGGGGAAGTGGGTCGTAATGTGTAACAATCAAAAGAGGGGGGTTACCATTCCGAACCCGTACTGAGCTGCCATTTTCCATCCCCGGAAAGGAGGGGGGAGGGAGGGGGGAGGGAGGGGGGAGGGAGGGGGGAGGGAGGGGGAGGGAGGGGAGAGAGGGATGGACAGAAGGACGGATGGATGGACAGACATATGTAATAGATGGATCCTAAATCTTTGACGTTATCCTTCACCTTCTACCCAGTCGATGATCATCCCGCAATCCGTAAGACTGCCGATTCCCTCGGTAACGACAGGCTCTATCTCGCTCCCAGAAGGGCTGACTTTCCTGATAGAGCCTAAATAGGCTCGACTCCCGTTTATCCAAAAAAGATACGCTTGCTGACGGGGGAGCACACGGCAGACAGAATATACCCTGGGGTAGAAAGATAGTGAAGATGTAAGCAGTGTAGTCTATTAGATGTTCATTAGGGGAGGGGGGGGGGAAGAAGGAGGAGGAGGAGGGGGAAGGGGTCTTTGAAGTGAAGGAGGAAAAGGATAGAGCACCTCTACAGGGGGTTGCATCAGTGGAGAGGATGACCTCTGGGGTGGAGGAGAGTGTAGATGTAGGCATGCAATACATTCAATGTTTATGAGGGGTCAGGGGGACTTTGCAGGGGAGGGGAGACAACATGCTGGTGATAGGGGGGGCATCAGCAGACCCCTGGGATAGGGCAGAGTGTAGATGGTAGATGCAAGATTTGTAATTCACTCAATGTCCATCAGGGGACCAGAAGCGAGGGGATCTGTGTGGGGAGGGGGCATTGGGAATTGAAGGACCCACCTGGATCATGTGAGTAGACATGCTGCTGACAGGGGAGTGCATTGGTAAATATGATGACCCCTAGGGTGCTGATGAAATGAAAGAGGCAAGAATAAGAATACAACTAGACATGCATGTGAAGGCCTCCAGATTACAAATGTTCAATCGTACAGAATCAAACTGGAAATACACACACAGTTCAAATCGAACCTTTGATAATAGATCCACTTTCTTTAACACTGTGATTTGTTCAATTCACTAAAAACGTTGTCACTAACCTGTCTACAGATCAGACTCACAAGAACAGACAAACATATGCATACACTCACTATCCATCTTCATTCCCAAGCCATGCTGGAGTTTTCACTGTGCTCTCTGCACCTAGTGTTGCAAGTGACAGAAATGCAGAGGTATGTAGCCTTAGTGGACACTGCAAACAAGCATGACTTCCAATAAGTGCTTACTGAGCAAAGTGGAAAACTGCAAACAAGCATGACTTCCAACGGGTACTCACTGAGCAAAGTGGATAATTGCCAACAAGCATGACTTCCAACAGGTGCTCACTGAGCAAAGGGAGCACTGCAAACAAGCATGACTTCCAATAGGTACTCACTGAGCAAAGTGGAGCACTTCAAACAAGCATGACTTCCAACAGGTGCTCACTGAGCAAGTGGAGAACTGCAACAGCATGACTTCCAATAAGTGCTCACTGAGCAAATGGAGAACTGCAAACAGCATGACTCCCAATAAGTACTCACTGAGCAAAGTGGAGAACTGCACACAAGCATGACTTCCAATAGGTGCTCACTGAGCAAATGGAGAACTGCAAACAGCATGACTCCCAACAGGTACTCACTGAGCAAAGTGGAGCACTGCAAACAAGCATGACTTCCATAGGTGCTCACTGAGCAAGTGGAGAACTGCAACAAGCATGACTTCCATAGTACTCACTGAGCAAAGTGGAGAACTGAAAACAAGCATGACTTCCAATAGGTACTCACTGAGCAGAGTGGAGCACTGCAACACATCATGACTTCCAATAAGTACTCACTGAGCAAAGTGGAGAACTGCAATCAAGCATGACTTCCAATAGGTGCTCACTGAGCAAAGTGGAGCACTGCCAAACAAGCATGACTTCCAATAGGTACTCACTGAGCAAAGTGGAGACTGCAACACAAGCATGACTTCCAATAGGTGCTCAATGAGCAAAGTGGAGAACTTCAAACAAGCATGACTTCTAATAGGTGCTCACTGAGCAAAGTGGAAAACTGCAAACAAGCAGACTTCCAATAGGTGCTCACTGAGCAAATGGAGAACTGCAAACAGCATGACTCCCAATAAGTACTCACTGAGCAAAGTGGAGCACTGCAAACCAGCATGACTTCCAATAGGTGCTCACTGAGCAAGTGGAGAACTGCAAACAAGCATGACTCCCAATAAGTACTCACTGAGCAAAGTGGAGCACTGCCAACAAGCATGACTTCCGATAGGTGCTCACTGAGCAAGTGGAGAACTGCAAACAAGCATGACTCCCAACAGGTATTCACTGAGCAGAGTGGAGCACTGCAAACAAGCATGACTCCCAATAAGTACTCACTGAGCTAAGTGGAGAACTGCATCAAGCATGACTTCCAATATGTACTCACTGAGCAAAGTGGAGCACTGCAAACAAGCATGACTTCCAATAGGTACTCACTGAGCAAAGTTGGAGAACTGCAACAGCATGACTTCCAAAAGTGCTCACTGAGCAAAGTGGAGAACTGCAAACAAGCATGACTCCCAACAGGTACTCACTGAGCAAAGTGGATAATTGCCAACAAGCATGACTTCCAATAGGTACTCACTGAGCAAGTGGAGCACTGCAAACAAGCATGACTTCCAATAGGTGCTCACTGAGCAAAGTGGATATTTGCCGACAAGCATGACTTCCAATAGGTACTCACTGAGCAAAGTGAGAACTGCAAACAAGCATGACTTCCAATAGGTGCTCACTGAGCAAAGTGGATAATTGCCAACAAGCATGACTTCCAATAGGTACTCACTGAGCAAAGTGGAGCACTGCAAACAAGCATGACTTCCAATAGGTGCTCACTGAGCAAAGTGGATAATTGCCAACAAGAAAAAAAAAACGCACACCAATACTCATGGTAACAGGGTTTGTCTCGCAGGATAATCTCTTTGGAATAGCCTGCCGACGACCTCGGGCGGCCCCAGTGCTGAACTCCTTCAAGGAAGAAGCTTGAAAACTTTTCCTCTCCCGCAACCGCTGACTTTCCCTTTTTTTCTTAAGTGCTTTGAGGCTTTGCGTTAAGCACTGATAAACACTACATGATTATGATAGTATTTTATTATAATGTAATTGCCTCTATTTCAAAATCATACCTTTTGACTGAGGAATAATTAAAACTGTGTGAGAGCCAGAGGCCCATGCCAGTACATGAAAAGGTTACAAGACTTACTTGGTCCACCTACTGGTACCATTGCATAATGGTGGTCATTTTTGTTCAAAGAGTTGAAGCCCCTGATGAAAGTGGAGGTGAGTGGAGCAATCACCAAGGAAAATCGTGGGTACGTCTGGAAGGGAGGCTAGTGACGAGCGGATAAAACAGGTATCAATTACTGCCAAGGTCATTCCACATTTTGATGACATCACCAAAAAAATCAAACTCTATCCCTCTTCTGTTCCTCCAGCACTACATCATTTGGTCACAAAATGCACATTATGGGGGGGGGGGGGGGAGGGGCAGGCATCAACAATTCTTGGGGGCACATGTGGAGGCGGTGTCAAAAATGTTGGGAATGGTCAGATTTTTCTGGGTCCACACCACATTATTTTGGTCGTTAAATGACAAATTCACATTATGGGATAAGGGGGAAACTTGGGTGCGCCACAAACGGGTGCGTGTCCAAAAATTCTGGGAATGACCAATTATCTTTTTCGATTCTGGGGTTTTCCCATTTTGACCCGCTTCTTCTACCCACCCACTTACATTATCTCATCTGAAAATGGTCCAAGACCTTTCTCTGTGTGGGGGCAAGCATTTTGGTTGGGTGCCAGTTGCAGGTGAGAGGGTAAAAATTTGGAAATGACCTGTTCCTCACATTTCTGGGGTTCAACAGTTTTTAACCCCCTCTTTTATACACGCAGCACTGTATTACTTCCTCTGAAAATTGCTAATGTTATGCCGGCTTCAATTGGGTAATGCCACCATGACCGCATACCTATTGGCCATTAACCATGTTTTGAGCATGCATTTCTGATGAGTAACATAATACATTAATTTCACACACCACGCGGACAGTAATGTTGGTATCATGATTTTATCATGATTAAACCATGAATATTGCAGATTCAGCACCTTGGAAAAAAGGTTGCAGATGTTGTCATTTCACACACCTTCACCCGAAAAATATATAAATTTAACAATGCTATTAACATCCCTCTACTGCATGCAGCTCTGGCTCTGTGGACAATATATCTTTCAGAATGAAGTTAAACACGGCAAAGAATTCCCCCTTCCCCTTTCTTGGCTCAAATTCCATACCCTCCACACTATAGTTTACAACAAACACCCGGACTGTAATACTCTGAATCTCGTGAATAACTATGGGAAACTGGCAATCATAAATTGGATCATATCCACTTGCCCTTTAGTGTTTACTGTACGTTGAATTACACGCTGCCACACAATATTTTATGGCATCCTACTGACATGTAGTAGGCCGCAAGCTAGAGAGTGGGCTTTATGAATATAGTGCCCAGTATATGTAGGCTGTACATAGTACTTAGGCTGACATAACCCATAGTCGAGAACTTTTGTTGCCGCCCTGCAACATTTCTCAAAAAAACTGTTTTGCAAACCTGCATGGCTACTCATCTTGGACAGCAGAAAATTCCTCAATCCCACAATTCTTTCCCCCCCTGGATTTGTCAAACTTATCTGTCCTCCCCCCCAAATCACCCTATGACTCTGCTTTTCCACTCGGTAATCTTTTTCCGAGTCACTCACAGACACCACTGATTGGTACCCCTAAAGCCTACCTCACACTGTGTGGAGTTCTTCCAAAGCAATCCTTACGGTCACCACTCGCACTCGTTTTGTGGCCGCTTGCAAAAGCTTACTGTCGATTGTGCAATAGGGCGTAAGCATTTACAAGCGGTGATGGAATTGTGTTGGGATACACATCAGAGAAAATCGCAGTAGGAGACAGGGATATGTTTCATTTCAAAGTACTGTGTGAATGCCTCACTAGAACTACTGAAGAAAGTTGGTACACTCAGAGTATGAACGAAACTACCTCCAGTCGCCCAACTTTCAATGCTCAATTGGGCATGCCTAATTTATATGACTGCCCTTACAAAACTATGCGGGCCTTGCGGAATCCCCAAAAAAATTGAACTCGTTACAAAACCTTGCAGTCACAGTTCGCAAGGCTTACGGAGGGTTGACTGCTCGCGTGCAGTAACAGTTCTGTAGACTTTGCCTCACATCTTGCAGTCACACATGGGCATGTTGCAAGCCTCGCAAAATGCCATACAGTGTGAGGCAATAGGGAGCTGTAGATTTCACGATGGCAACGTATGATGTAATATTTTCCGCGTAGACCAAGTCGCGGTCTTGCAGTGAGGGCGCTTAAGATTTCTACGACATGGGAATGTGCCAGTTGCGTGATGTACATGGGCACATTTCATGATTGGGCATTCGGATATTGACAGTAAAATCCCCGAATTCCATGTTTAGCCTGTTGAATATGCCACGCGCTGAGTTCAAGTTCACGTTGTAGAGACAATGTGAAAAGTGAGTGACTCCTGTCGCCAGGATCAACATATAGGGCAGTTGGTAAGGTTGTCGCATGCGCAGTAGGTTTAACGAAGCGTAATACGTTGCCGTCGTGAAACCTAAGCTCCCCAATGAGGAAAAGGAGACAACTCACTGCTGCAGGTCTTGCCATTCGAGTCAAGCTCATACCCCATGGAGCATTTGCATGCCCTGGACCCGGGCCCCGTGGGCAGGCAGAGGTGGGCGCAACCCTCCGTTGTCGGTGGAGCAGGCGCTGTTGGTGACGGCGGGGCGGACCATGACCTTGGCGATCTTCACACTGTGCATGTTCTGCCGGAAGATGGTACGGTTTCCCCCAGTGCTCTTGTCCACCTTATCACTTGCTGGAGATTAAAATCTGTGATGGAGGTCGAGTGAAATAATCGAATGTTAGACTTCGATTCTGGACTTCGATTCTGGGGCTTTTAATAGGGGGCTAACTAAGGTTTATAGGTAGCTTGCGATGCCCTTTTGAGAACATTGTTGGAAATTGGATAGCCTGGTAGAGCTTAGGACTGGTGATTGGAAGGTTGCGAGTTCGAATCCCAATGACCGATTAACTATTCCGGTATACCCTTGGGCAAGGTACTTGGTCTCCATTGCCTCCATTGATAATTGGGAACCTGTGAGGGATTTGAGTACAATCTGGGCCTATACAATGGCAGCAACTTATAAAATCTTTGGGATTGTCGGAGAGCGTACCAGTTTCTGTGATCCGGGTAATATCTGTAAAGCGCTTTGAGAACGTCTACGACGTTGGAAAGCGCTCTATAAGCATGCAGATTATTTTTATTATCATTGTTGCTGTATGAGTAATGATTCAAGTTCACTCACTATATGCCCAGCTCAATTGGAAATGTATTGCGATGTTAGAATCAGGAAACATCTTTTCTGAAGGAGAGAGCAACATGATCACTCATAGCTATCGGTATGCTATGTTCCACTAGACAGTCAGAAATGCTCACTTCTGCAATGATGACTTGGTTTGTTTCCCTTCCTGTGAAAAGAAACTGGTTTGCGAACATTGGACTTCTGCACTGTATTTCCCAGTCTCGCGTTGGTTTCATGTGTTTCTTGTTTTTATGATTTGTGAGGTCAGTGCTACGTCCCAGCAAGGATTTTCACATCAGACAGGCACACTCTTCAGAAAGCGAAGTGACTTCCCTTACATGTTTCAGAAATGCATGGAAACTGCTCTCTATAAAACTCCCCTGGAGCACAGCAAGCACTTGTCCTGTTTTCAGCCTCGATGTTTGTCGATTTATGCAAAATAGCAAATGACACTAGGCTAAACTACACTGTGACTAGCTTACGTGATTCATCAGTACCAATGTTTGTACGTCCGGGCAAACACTAACATCAAGGCTGCACTGCCTGTGCGCAGTCCAATCATCGCTGCAATGCCAGAAAAGCGATTTCACAATAGTATTGCCAAATCGCGTAGATGAACACAGCATATATTACCACGCAGTTATGTCTTGTTATATTGGGCAATACAGTAATATCCTAATTCCTCTCTTTTTTCTCTGGCCACTGTTTCATGCTATGAGAAAGAACACATGTGCATGCACATGCAGGCATACAATGATACATTCATGTGAAGCTAGGAGCAAACTGCAGTGGAACAATAGAGCCGAGAGGGGAACACATGTGCATGCACATGCAGGCATACAATGATACATTCATGTGAAGCTAGGAGCAAACTGCAGTGGAACAATAGAGCTGAGAGGGAAAGGTGCACACATACACTAATTTGTACACATATTGCAACCGTATCAGCAAAGTGAGATCAATTTTTCACTTCCTTCTTTCCCATCATCCTAAAGGAATGGAACACCGAGAGAACCCTGTTACCCAATGTTCCCCACACAGAAAACAGGCAATCCCCGGGGGAAACTGGACGGTTGCTTGTAATGGTATGCTGTTCAAGCAGAGCATGGCACAAGCAACAAAAGTAGGCGGCATTTCAAGGTATTTAGCATTACTTGTAACAGAGAAAAAGTCTCCCTATCCACTAAAAACGGATGAGGTTGCCACAGTTCTGTACAGCCAGTGTGTAAGGTCGTTTACCGAGGATACTCATCAATGAATGGGCACTCCCCTCTACCCTCGCAGCTTGAAGAGGTGAGTTTGGGAGAGCCCAACAAACATAAAGATATGTAGAGAGGAATCACAGACAAAACTAGAACAATTGCAACAAGATTCCTGTTGTAACTTCCCTTGCTTACTCACCTCCAGAGCTCTAGTTAGTTAGTTCATTCATTTCATTCAATTCACGAAAACAACAATCATACAAAATAGCAAGCAGGTAACAAACAAAACGTCAATGATCCAACAAAAATTACAATTTTGTGAAGCGACGAAAGAGCAGCAAATTGGCAACAAAAATACCTGAAAAGAACATTCAACGGACGGGTGCCCATGGCATGCCAACATCTAAGTTATGTGAAGCCATACGTGACCTAGTCGCTGCCAACCCTTTGGTGTCCTGAAAGAAGCATTGGAAGAAAGCTACCAACAATGGACATATTACGACTCCTCTAAAACACTTCAGAACTCACAGACGATGCACAGAGGGATCCATGCAGAGTGAGGCCCCTGGGGTCATGCAGCGCCGATACGATGGTCCGCCGATCTTCCCCATCGACAGTAGCGCTCTCAACCTGAGAATGAATTTAATATGGTAACCTATGTCACAAAATGTACACATCTAATAATTTATGCTTTGTTTGATGAAGAAACCTTTGCTAAAAATAGTTTTGAGAATATGTCACCTAGTTCACAATGCAGTATAACATGTCACATGAAATACACTTAATACAAGTGGTTTCTTGAACCGGTTCTCTCCCCTATTTAGCGACAAATGGTTGTATCATCATCCTGTTTCGGGATGTCTGAGAAGAGGGATGTGCTTGTTAGAAAGCAGTGACCAGAAACGGTCAAAACTCATTTAGGACGGATATTGGCCAGGTCTACCCGGTTTCAAGAAAGACATGTGAATAAATGAAAGAAAAATGTTCTGGAAGTATGCAAAAATTTAAACACATTTTTGAACCTCCAGTGACCCCTCTCAGAACCAAAGGTGACCATATCCATTAGGCTCCATAGAAATCCAACGAAGTTGCATAATTGATGTAAAATAGACACGATGCAGTTTCTGTTGCCGTCCTGAAATCTGAAGCTCCCTATTATGAACCTATGTTAAAACTTTCACCACTCTTTGGAAACCAACCCAACATGAACCACACTTTTTACTACGATATTCTGCAAGAGGAGTTGTAGAAGTCTATCAGCATGTTGGTTGTGCCATTATGCATTGTCAGGACTACCACTTACAACCCCCCCCCCCCCCAAAAAACCTACCTTTAACATGATATCATTATCATATCATTATCATATCTTCACACTGCAACCATGTGGAAAGGTTCATTGGCACTTAAATAAATTATAGAGCTAGGACAAGCATTCAGGTCAGTACCATAAATCCCGCCTTTCTTTCGATTCAGTTTTGGATCACCTAGCCCACCAGGGGAATACCCAGGAGGGTGGGCATAGGCCGTCGAATGAGGTGTTTTCCATTAAATTTGTAGCAGTTGAAATTGTGGAGGCATATGTAGCAATCTAAATTTAACGAGAACCAAATGACTTCGGGACTGCCTCTTGGGGGTAAAGCCTCCAGAGTAAACACTCACTCCTGCCTCCCCAAACCTCTCCTCACTCACCACCCCCATTACACATGTATGCAGCCAGCAACAGACTCACAATTGACTGTGGACCGTTTCAGACCAGGAGATAGCTGCCCATCGATTGTCGACCCACGATGCATCCCAGGCTACTCAGTCGATCCGTGAAACCTTGCGATAGTTGGTTCCGTCCATCGTGCAGCTTGCGATGTGCCGTTGGACTCAGACAACCCCCTAGTTCAAGCCCAGAAAAATTTTACTGTCAAAGATTCAAGAGAAGGTCCAAGAGCAAGGCGCAGTTCGATGGGTGAAATTTTGCGCATTTCCTAATTTCACAAAAAAAACAACCCACTTTCACTCAATTTAGGCAAGAATATAAGAATAGGAAATTTAGGAGAACAAACATTTTGGGAAACAAATTTTTCAAAGGTATTGGTGTTCCAATGCGGAAGGATTTCATTTCAAAAAATATTGTTCTTAAATTAAACTATACACAGGATTAGAGGGATGTCTCAAGAGGGTGGGGCGCGGGGTTCACTGAGGGGCCTTCAGCAAGATAAACACTGAAGGAAAGGAGTGCCGAATCATTGGACAATGTGGAAGTAACCCATACTGGAAGAGCATTTTATCTATTAACCGAAATAAGATGCATTGACCCATGAAGGGCAGCTATTTCATTACAGTTGATCCATATAGCCTTGAAAATCACAAGGCAGGCAGTTGAACAAAACAGCGAGATCCTACTGAAGGTTTGATTTTCCATCACCATGGCCAAAATGATTACAAAGTTGACAGATAGACAGAGTAACCCATAGGGATGGAATCATTGATAGGGTCATCACATTCAGACAAACAAATTCATATGAAGTGCCACCTTGCCATTATCATAGTCGAACACACATGAAACACAATGGGAGACAGATGGGAAGAAAGCCAGACGTATAGACAAAGTAACACATACTGGAGGTGCATCTTGCCCATCACTAAGGTCATACAATAGACCTATAAGGAGTCAGAGAGGGCAGAAGTAACCAACAACTGAAGGTGAATCTTGACCATAGACAGGGTCAACAACATAGACTGATAGGCAATAGGAAAAAAAAGATACAGAACCTATACTCAAAGGTGTGCCTTCCCATAACTATGGTCAATACAGTCAGAGAACCAATACCATAGTTGCATTCTTACCCGGTTGACAGGATCGACACACATGGACACAGGATCACCAATATCGACCGAGGCGCTGCTACTGAGTACGTGGTCGATGGTTGATCTCACCGTCCATCTTTATGACCTCAATGGAGTTCAGCCTGGAGGTGGGACCAGAACATGTTGCGTGTCACCCAGTCTATCGCCAGTCAGTGAGTGGGGTGTGGCCATAGAAGGCCGAGGGTGACAAAATCTGTCTGTTTGAGCCTTTCAGCAGTACCGTGAATCTCCCTCTGTGGTGGATAGTAAAACTATGTGAGTACCAAAACCCTTATACTCATTGTTAGATTAGGGATGATATGATAAAGCTTGAATACGAAGGGTTTGAAAATAGGACCAAGTCCAGATTTTAGCCAGTGATGTGCTGGTGTGCCCATAGATTTGACCCCTGACCAAGATTTTCACTCTGGTGCATGACCAAAAAAAGACTTTTATTGAAAGGTTCCAGCATCAGGTAAGATTTTAAATATCAAAAAAATATGGACTCTATGAAGTAGATGCTAACATCTGGTAAATGCGTAATGTCTTTTGGGCCATACCCACACTTCTTACAAATTTTTACCAAGACATGTGTCCCCACCCCACCCCTCTTCAGGGTTACCATTGTTAAATGATACTGTCCCATTTTGTATGATATCAGCCTTGGTGCCTCCTACAGTAGACAGAGCGTACCTCTGAATAATTCTAGTCTCAAAAACTTGATCCATGGGAAAAAAAATACCATCGTTTATAAACATTGTGGACAATAAAAATGTAATGTCATAGTCCTGAAACACATGTTGTGGCAACACACAATTGTGTTATTCCAGCTGAAAAAGTGTTGCGCCCACACACAATTATGTTATTCGAGTGAACTCAGGTTGCGGCAACACCACCAATTTTGATATTCAGCTAAACATGTGTCATGGCAAAAAACAAAATACTTGTATTTTTTTGTTCATAGGTTTAAACAGGTGCAAGCCCTCTAATGCACAAATTGCATTGAATTGTACAGCAGGGATGGGCTATGTTCCAAATGCAGCTTCCCCCCCCCCTTCTGCAAGCTCACAACCCCCCCCCCCCCCACACACACAGAATCCCGTCAGTTTCTTCATAGGATAAAACCTGTGAACCTCTACTGCATGAATTGTATTGAAGTGTTTAACAGGGATGGGCTATGTTCAAATGCAGCTGCCCCCCCGTCTGCTGCCGCTCACCCTTTCCCACACACAATACTGTTCATGTTTCTTCATAGGATAAACCTGTTGAAGCCCGCTACTGAACAAATCGCATGAATTGTATAGCAGGGATGGGCTACGTTCCAAATGCAGCTGCCCCCCTTCACTGCTGCAGCGCCCCCTCCCCCCCCCCCCCCCCCCCCCACTGTAGTTATTTTTGCCAATGACCAGGACCAGAGAGTGTTAAAAGTGTGAATATGCACCATGTTAAAATGCCCCCAAGCTGTACTGCTAGAAATGGTGCGCAACTTTTATTCATACCTCTATATGCCTAACCCCAGGAGCCAATTGGGGAATCAAGTGCAATCAGGCACTATACTATCAGCCGCAGCTGCTAAAAGTGTTCCAGCTCTGTGATGAGGGTAATGTTTGATCCATGCTTCCATCAATTCAGGGAGGGGTGCTTCAAACATTAAAGGAAACATGCGAGCCCTTGGATACCACAGAGGTTATATGGGAGAATAGAAAACTGCATCTATAGGTCCAACCCCATTCCGATACGATGTTCCTAGTGGCGTATTGGCCTCCAAAGTGTGGTCCATTATGCAGAAGAATTGGGAGAATCTAGTGCGGCAATAATAATGACGTCACATTACGACACCCTGAAAGTATGTCATGTATTCATTGTTTCATTTTGTTGAATGAGTCAACATTTAGAAGAAGTTCTGTTTCTTTCTCTCACCAAATAACCATCAACACTACCACCACTACCAGCAAATCCTCCTAGACTGAATGCTTTTCAAAGTGAAAATAATGTGTGATGAATTTCAATTGTAAACAAGTTTGTTGCAGGTCTGGTGCTAGTTATTGACTCATATATTGCATGGGGGATGCTCTCTGATTTTGCAATAACATGCACAAACTCCAAAGGGACTGTTAACTCATAACGGAAAGTAGTATGAACTCTGGGTTTGGGCGGACGCATTCAGTTTTCACCAGCTAATATATTAGCCTCTATAATTCATGCCCGCGTTGTCTTAAGAAAATAATATAGGTCTTACTAACGTTCTTCAATGGATCCGTTTCTGATCATCAGTAGACTCCGTCCATATAATGTACCCGTCCCGTAGGGCAAAGGGCAACGTCGAAAGAGCGGCTCAAACTGAGACAGGGGAATGTGGAGTACATGGTGTAGTTGCTATCCGGTAGGGGACCAGATTGGCGTTTGATCTGGAGAAGAGGATCGAGATACCTCCATTCTGTGAGGAAGTAGAAAAATACCCCCAAAAGGGGAACCATAAGAAATGAGATTGTAGGGAGCGGTTTGAACTGTGAGTTGACAGAATCACTTGCTATGCAACCTCGCTATGACAAATTCGAGAGCCAGTTGCAGTACTCAACTGGCAAATCAAATTTGACACGAACACACAACCCTCATTAACTTCTTTTTTTTTTCTTTAAAATGCCAAAAATAGCCCAGTAGAGTGGAACATCAATTTGGCAACCTAATTTAGCATGAGATTTCAAAGAGTTTCCAAACGTCGATGTGTGAAGGCCAACTGCAAAGCCCATTGTGAGAAGAAAGACCAGGTGATGCAGCAAAACAATAGGGATCATTACTCCATGGCAACCCACACGACCAAGTTGGCGCTTCATACAGGAGGGGGTCGATTATTGTTGTTGTTAACAAGCCAGGCATCACACCACACACGCACACAACACACATACCTCCGCATACATACCAGTCGAGGACCAGACATTTGACCTTCTTCTGAGGACCAATGTATCTATGGATATGCCGGTGATATGCTATTTCACTCTTAACCAATGAGGGGGTAGCTTACTGCAGGGTATGCACATTGTGGGGAAACAAGTTTCTAACAAAAAAAAAAAAAAAGGGTTTTTTGATGTGTTTGGCTTTTTTTAACCATCGGAGGAATGATTTCAGTTCCCACTGCTTATTTTGAGGACCATTAACACAGGTAAACGTATTAACACCGAATAGAGGACCTTTGAATATGCAAGATAAACATTGACATGAGACATCTAATCAAAAGTGAGAAAAGGTACGCTTTGCAAAGCCACAACAATTTTGGGGGGACGGGGGACACACACACATATTCAGTATGGCATAACAATCTTTTAAAAAAAAAGCAGGGAAAACCCATGTGGTCAATTTCTTTCACACCAAAAGAAGCACCTTGCTAAGATCGCCATAAGATTCACCGTCATCCTTTCGCCGCATTGGTATCCTGAAAGTCACAGAGACACATAGAAAAATAATAAATGATGAGAGTCAGTTTTATATAGCGAGTATCACTAGTGATTTGTCAATTCCGCACTATTAAAGTGCACGTTTATTCTGTTCTTGTGGCATACCACAATGCGTGTGCACGTTCACTCCCGACAGGGCAGCCACATATGACGCACACTACTAAATACAATTCACCTACAAGGCAAAGGAGATAAAGCAGATTGTCTGTCGGGGCGAGGTTGCAGATATGGTCCATTTTGGTGGGTTACAGGACCTTTTCAGGCCGGGGTTCACTATATAGCCATGAAAGTTACGTCTCACATAGCATCCATTCTAATCAGTCTTTATAGTGGAGCAGTTAGTTTACCAACCCGTTGGAAGTATATACAGCGACGATAGAAGTCAGCCTAACCTAAATCACCCCTTCTAAAGTCAGGCCCAGGTTTTTTAATTGAAAAAAAAACGGACAGTATTGAAGAGTTGTCATACCTGTACTGACGCCCACGTCCGTTCCATTGCGCTTCCTATTCGTCTTTGTTTGCATTTTGTTTACCCTACTTTCGCTCTCTTTTCCGTTATTTCCTCTACCCACTGTTCCGGGTGACAAGAGCTTTGAGCGAAGTAATTCCACTCACAGGAAGTTGGCCCTTATAGTGTCTGTATTTAATCTGTGTCAAGCATATAGGTTTCCATGTTTCAAACCCTTTCTAAAAATATTACCCTGACTGATTCTGAAGAATGGGTATTGATAATGGGTATAGATTATTGACCTAGTCACCTCGGTCCTAATCCTATGAGAGATCTGTTGGAGTAACTTGAGATCAAAGATTTATAGTTAATCGAAGTCGGAGACACGGTATTCAACTGCAAATTCTTAGCAGTTCTCAAGTAGTAGTTCCATTGTTCATCACGTTCTGTCAAATTGTTACACATTGATCAGGTTGAAATGTGGCGGAGGGTGCAGCCTCGCTGTGTCAAGACAAACTTGAATTTTTAATAATGTCATAAATGGAAGTATATCACCTGAACTCCCACAGGGAGGTCGACACTTAACATCCATTTATTAGTACTAATAATAGTAAGTCACTAAAACCTCGAGGAATCTTGTGGTGTGCGTCATGGCTAGCACAGCGCGGTGTAACTTGCTCTCTATATTCAACTATTGCTCAGTTATAAAGGCAGGGTCACCAATCCCGCATTTTACGTCCCCAATCTGACGGAGGCCAGTGGCGACCAGGATGAGCAGAAGCCTTTCGTTATATGTTGGGTTCAACAACAGAACAACTTGCGTAAAAAAACCTTACTGACAGAACTTATTGCGGCTAATCAGAACAAACCTTACTGTAATTTCATTAGTTCCGCCCAAACAGGCAAATTGAACACCAAGACCTCCGCAAAGCATCACTGCCAAGTACAGTCACCACCTGTGGAAAAAGTCCTCATTGTGTATCCGACAGAGTCCAGACCTGTTTGAGACAATCGTCACTGATACGGCTTGGCTACTTTTCCGCTCGACCTAATAGGGGTCATTTCCAATAGAGGACATTGACAAATGCAATAATAATAAATAATAATGGTAAGTAGTATAATAGAGTAGGTCCGGACTGGTCTGGGAGTTTCCACAGATTGGCTGTGCTCGAAGTGTGCAGTGACAAATTTGGCAAGGTCTTGGTTAATCTAGGTTCAGCTATAGGGCAGTAGATTCTGTAATTATGGTGGATGGTTTCTGGCTGTTTATTGAACCTGATGAGAAAAATGAATGAATACAAACAAAACTTCTGAGTGTCACCCCCCCCAGCGTTTAAACTTTTATTCTACAATAATGAAATAATGTGAACAACTGAATGCCATAGGAAAAAGTCTGCATTTGAGTTAGACAAACCAAGTGCCCAACAAGAGCAGTGTTTGCAGTTTGCACATCGAGTAGTAAACCTAATGTTACTTACTAATGTTAAGTCAAATTACTCCTAGTGTCAAGTATTTAACTGCATTATCACAAATTGTAACAATGTATGAAAAAATCATCACTTGAGATGCAACAAGGGGATATGTCAGAGCTTTTAGATTCCTTACTTCTGTGATTATTTCCTCGTTAATAAAGCAGATGTCAACACAGCTTCTTTACAGCACAAGGATTTGCATTTTGGACATTTCCAACGGGCACTAACCTGAAACGAAACAACCATTTTGGAATGAAAAAACATATATTAGAGAACAGCCCACAGCCAAACAAACAATTTAAAAGCTAACAAACACGAAATAAGACGGACTGCTCACCTGGTTTTGTCTTCAAAATGCGCACGATTTCCACATGTGCTTCTTTAAACCGTCCATTTGTTCAACAAAAGCAATAGAGAAACACATTGTCAAACTAGAGAAACCATGGTTCAATAGATAAAACCGAAAAAAGTTCAATATGTAGGGCTGGTATGTGTTATTGGCGTCGTGCATTGATTTCCAGTCATATATTTATATAACTTCATTAGTGAGAGGAGATAAATCGTTTTTCACAATGTGCCCGGAAGGCTTCGAAGACCTTTGACCTTTAGGTGGTCACAGGTCAACCCCACAGTCTATGAATATGTATGTCCAACTCTAGTCAATGACTAGAGCATTTAAGGCCAAAACCATGACATGGAATAATATTCTACCAACTAGAACAAAATGCCCTAGTAATCCTCTTTTAATACCTTCAGATTGATTCCTGTGGGACCAATGAGAATGTATTCAATGGTTATACCGTCACAGATCATGGCTCTATATGATCCAATCGCCAGAAGTTAGGAGTCTGCAGTTTTCAAACGCACTGGCCCCTTTATCGCCAGTTAACCTTGACCTCGGTGATCAGTGGTGATGAACCATTGGTCAATAAACAGTGTTACCGGTGGTTTAAGATCCATCCACGCAGAGTAATTTAAGCGACCAAAAACATGTATGAATTGCATATTATTTTACTATTTGAAAATAATTGCCTACTACCCCTTAATAACCTTCACCTCTACTTCTGTAGAATGCATAGGTACCACTCAGTCATGGATTTCTCTGGTCATGGCAACAACGTTTTATCTGCAGAGTTAGCATTTTGCAGTTTTCCACATTATGACACATTCTGCCCTTTGGCAATTTGACCCGATGAACCACCAATCAGTCAATAAAAATTGTGACTAAGTATGGCAAGATCCATCAAAGCATGAACATTTAGTGGCCAAAAAGCAAAAGAAATACAGACGGGATAGTAAATAGATAGATGACATGGATTACAATAGCACAATCCAGCATAGAATTGTTGAGCTTAATAAAATGAAGCAAATTTCCAAACTGGCATGGACCAAAATTACAAGCCACCCCTAGGCCTAAAATTACAAAAACCCCCAACAGCCCTGTACCCAAGGACCATAACAGGTAACTTTGAAGAAATCAATTGAAGTTTGGGGGAGGAGTTACACATAATCATTGTTTGAAATTTTGATATAAAAGGGCCTTCGGACCAAGTAGGGACCTTTGACCAAGGAATTCTGAACAACCAATGGTACGTCGTTGGACATCATATATGAAAGATTGTCAGCACCAAATACACCGGAATTTGTAGGAGATACAAGATCCTGCGATATTTCATATAATGGGCCCTAGAGTCCGAAGTGGGCCCTAGGCCCAAAATTCCTGAACCCCCCCCCCCCCCCGATGGCCCTCTACCCAAGGACCAATACATGTAACTTCGAAGAAAATCAAATGAAGCTTGTGGGAAGAGATGCATTTCAAGTACCATTGCGTGAAATTTCATAAAATGGGCCCAAGTAGGACCTTGGACCAAAAATTCCTGAACCACCCGATGGTACATCTGCTAGACCATCATTATGACTGATTGTCTTCACTATGCACCAGAATTTGTAGGAGATACAAGATTCTACGGTATTTCATATAATGGGCCCTAGAGTCCGAAGTGGGCCCTAGGCCCAAAATTCCTGAACCCCCCCCCCCCCCCGATGGCCCTCTACCCAAGGACCATAACATGTAACTTTGAAGAAAATCAATTGAAGCTAGTGGAGGAGATGCATTCCCATACCATTGTGGGAAATTTCATAAAACTGGCCCTCGGGCCCGAGTGCGACCTTAGATCAACAATTCTTGAACACCCCAAAGGAACGGCTGTTAGACCATCAATATGACTGAACATCAGCACTGTGCACCAAAATTTGAAGGAGAAGTAGTGCTCTGCAGTTTCCCACTTATTAGCCCATTGTGCTCCTTTAGTGCCTGTTGACCTTGACCTCTAAGTGGTCAACGATGACCAATCGGTCAATAAAAAGTCTGGTCGCATTCATTGAAGCACGAACATTTTTTGGTGGCCCGAAGACAAAGTTTACAGACTGGATAATGGAAGATCGAGATAGATAGATAGGTTGATGATAGATAGATAGATAGTTTGAGCTGAAGATGGACTGTAACCCCACTCAGAAGCCCCGAATTACAACATATTCTGATCTTACAAGTTCAACATACTAATCTTGTCAAACCCATTCAGTCGCTTCACAGGCCAATGGGTATTAACTTCTATGGTTCCACAATGCCTAAGATGTCACCATTGTCTTTAAAATACATGGGAAGAGTAAATGGGAATAGCCTCTACATAGATGTGCTATTTTTCTCGATTGAAGCAATTAAATAATAGCTCCAATTATTAATACCAATTAATACAAAAGTCACCCCTACAAGCATGGACAATGTAAGCAGAAAAAGGACAATGTAGGCAGAAAAACTGCTTACAGGCCTTCATGATTGTTAAACACAAAAAAAAAAAAAAAAAAAACACACAATGTTTCGGGTTACAATGCAGGTCAAGGAAAAACAGTTTTCAATAGTTTTAGCCAGAGTGAAGGATTTTTTTACAAAGAAAAGAATGTCAGTGGCAAATGTAGCTACCTGCGTATCATGGTGATTTGAATCTCATATGAACAGGTGAACGATCACAAAATGCTCTTAAAATTAAACAGAAATTACATAATTCCTTCAACATATATTTACATTTAGCATATATCACTGTTGTTGTGTTCTCCACAATGGCGAAAAACAATAAAGACAGACTTTGAGATCTCTTCACATGAGAAACTTGGTATTTTCGGATTGTCAAAAGAGGCAACACCAAAACAACCTCCAAATGTCTTGAATTAACATATCTGAAAAATTGTGTCTTTTTTAACAGGAGTGAAAATCAGACTAAAGTGTGAATTGAAAGTCTCCTGACTACAGACATTAGCAAGCCTTCTAACGCAACCTTGTTTGACCATACTTAAGATCCTAAAATTCAGAATGAAGTCAACTTCACTTGTGTCATTCGATCACCCTAACTTGAATTGTTGAGTAGTACTTCACCGTGACAATATTCCACTTAAAGCTAATTTGTGATCACACAGGCTAAAAAAGTTATTCAGTTTCTGACTCCTTTGGCATTCCTTTATAGTTTTAACAAGGTCAGATGCCGTCATCTGCTCCCAAACTCTTTAGGATATTGTATTTTTGTAACCACACTTGTGTATAAACACATTAGTAATAAATCCCAGTCCAGGCCCTAAACTCACCATTCTGAGACCCTGTTTCAAGAATTTGCATATAAAAGTCAGTCCGAGTAATCAAAAACTCACAAGGATATTCATATTATAGCAGTTGGTCTCTACAGAGAAAACAACAATAAAATAATGAGAAAATAATGTCCAGATACAGACAGTTGCCCTGAAAATGCAACTGGGTGACCTATCTGGATCAGACATTTCAAGAAAAATCATGTAGGACCCCCATGCCCCTCTCATTCACAATCACAGTACAAGTGGTGTGGGTATCAAAAGAATTGAATGTGTCAACTCTGGAAGTCGTACTGCCCAATGTGTTTTCTCATCTATTGCGTTTGCGCTTTTCATATGATGCAAGAAATAAACCAGGACTCCCATGCTCCCCTTAGCCGAAGACATGACACAGTCGCAGTGTAATTAAATGGTAGGAGGCGGCAAATGGGGAGAACGAGTCCACTCTGAAAATGAGTGGTGCTTTCAGCCCACAGGACCTGGCCCACATGGATATGGCCTACAATCACCTGATGCAATTAGTTGGTGACAAAAGCGGAGAACTTGAGTCACCTGTTCCCCCTAGCCATAGACCCGCCTCCCTGTCACCGTACAGAGGTAGATTGGCGTCAACTGGCGAAAAACAAACTAACTTTGTGTGTTCTTACCTCATGAAAATAAAAGTGATTCAATTTGAAATCTCACTTGCTACAGTCCCATACAACTCGATACATTTCACTTGAAAATTTGAGCGAACTTGGGTTACCAGTGTATGAAATCAGTGCTTTTGTTCGACAGGATGATGTTATGCACCTTGAACTTGATACTTGTCCAGTCTCTCCGACTGAGCAATGGCTTCTGCTTCTGCAAACCAGGATTCATTCTTGCGAGGTATCTTCGCTGTCGAATTGGCTTCCGCAAAACTTTTCCACAGCATCGCATTCTGCTGGTGTCCATTTTGACCTCTTCCGTGATTGACGAACACGTTGCACTGCAAGAAGGAAAATAAAATGTTTACTAAGGTTCAGGGACATGCCTTGAATTATCGAATGTATTTTGAGCCAAAATCAAATACCCTAACATCCACATTAGAATGCAAAATTGCACTGATACAGAGTACGACTGACACAAAAACCAAAATAGCATAGCCCCAAACTGGTTGCATGGGTGCCACCGTTTTGGGGCTATGCTACAGCGTAGCACCACTGGAGGAAGCTTATTATATCGGGAACAGGAGCCAGGCCCTACCACAGTATATCCCAAAACAAATATTGGTGTTACACAAAACACGGATCCCCATCTTGAAAAACAGTTTTTTGTTTGTTTATATTTTGGCATTTGTGAGCCTCAAGTGCAGGCCACACTACAACCATTTTAATCAGATTGCTACACAATTTTAATTGTTTTCTGTCCAAATATGTGTGTGGTTGAATACACCAGATGGACCTAATCATTCTCTGAATGCTATGTCTAACCCTAGTACATTACTCAGGTTAGGTCATGTCGAAGGAACCACATGAAAACAGACAATCAACAAGAATGAATATTGCATTAAGGAAGTGGGTTCAGCATAAGGTGGAATTTACAAATAGAGCTAAGGTCATTTATGTAGTTAAAATCAATTTCATCAATATGTGTGAAGATTGTAACCACAAATTAAAATGAATCAAAACAACATTGGATCAGCCAACGTACAATGTGATTGGTAGCACGCGGCTTTTATGACTTGGATGCTGTCCTGCTAGTGGATGTTTATTCTGGTCACTGCCAAACATGTTCCAAAATTTCTTCACACCCATATCTCTCCTCTAGTGAACTCTGATGTTCTCCTCTGGCCGGTTTGTGCTATTACTAAAGCCAACATACTGAAGCACATGCTTTGCTATTTTCATCTAATTTCACCATCGATGTCCCTGCTCCTCATTCCTCTTCGTTTCTTCCCAGATCAATGAACTGTCTCTGTTTTTTCCACTACTTGCGTGTTGTCAAACGCTTAGTAACATTAGACATAAAAGGCTTCTGGTCCAATGGACTTCCGCCTATTATTCTTGTGAAGTGTGCTCAGAACGGGTAGGCTCTACCGTCTTGCCATTCTTCAGCTTCCCCTCTAGTTGGAAACATGTCTTTGTTTGCCCTGTCCCGAAGAAAGGAGTGGAGTCCCTCCCTCTTGCTACAGGCCAGTGCCACTACGTTGATGATCTCCAAGTTTGGAACCATACTTACCCCCAGTTCTCTGACATTTCATTCACACTATCAATGACCATCAGTATGGTTGTTGGCAAGGGCAGTCCACTGTGGTACTACTTACATTGTCACCAATCAATGGGCCTTAACTATTGGCTATTTTGGTGAAAGAGGGATATTGCCTTGATATGGTGTTTTAATTGCTGTATTCGATAGACACAATCCTGCTGGTATACCATATTTAGGTTACATTAGTTCAGTAGCCGTTTGATATCACACTGAAACACGTGTTTACATAGTGTTTCAACTTGGCACAGCAACTTAATCTTCTTTCCGGTCACGTTTGGTCTCCGGCAACAGATATAGAAAGCCAAGCCTATTCTACTGTCCCTATCCAAGAGTGAAAGAAATTTCAATGTCTCTAAAAATTCTTATCCTGTTCTTACCATTCGCTTTTCGTCGATTTCACTACTCCATTTCCTCGTCCATCTGCAGACAGGATCATCTGAAAAGTATAACGTGATAATATTAACTGTACAGGTTTAAGCTTTAGAGTGTTGTGTCACCTACTGCAGATTAGGTGGCTTGGCACATCAACAGGATGAAGGGAAAACTGGTTAGTGAGTGCAAATCTTATATCGTCCCCTAATAAGAAGTGGGATGAGGGTGTCTGGAATGTTTACAGTAGAAGGGTTTTAGCCCCGGACAGACAATGTCAATATGAAGAGGAAAGATTCCAGTGGTCCTAATGATTGGTTTTTCTAGTCCATACACAATGATATAATCTCAAATAAATACCAAATACCGTATTTATTTTGCTAAGCGCCCATCTCCCGTAAGCACCCACCCAACTATTTTGCAAACTCTTGTAAATATAAAGGTTGATATGCGCGGGCGGAATCTGAAAATTTTCCCTCTAGCCTTCGCTATTCATGCCAAGCGAAGGCAATGGATAGGTGTGGCATGCAATATGTGTGCGATATTCCATCAGCCCAGTTCATAGTTGAGCCGTTATATGTTATAGCTACTCGCATAGCATATCAAACTGGTTGTGTTACGATCGTTTTTGTGAGTTTTATTCATTAGGAATGGCTGGTTGGGGAAGGGGGGTGGGGGGGCGGGAGATGCACTTGCATGTGGGAATAGTCGACATGTACACAGGGTTCGTCCTGCAAAAATAACCCAAAACAAATAAAACAGATTAAATTTATCCCGTAGCGCCCATCCTGTACTTTGCAACGCCCTGGGCGCTTAGCAGGGAATGAATACGGTACCTGTTAAGGATAAAACTGTACATCAATCAGGAGAAGGAGGCATGTTTCACTTGATGTGGATTAGCAGTCCCAGCTAATTTTATGTGCGATGAATTTTATAGTGCATGTCATCGCTAATGCCCTAGTACAGGTACCCTTTATTCTACAGTGTAACCCAAGGACTTACTCCCTGGCTTTGCTAGGGAGACATATATAAATGTGTAAGTCCTATGTGCAAATATAGTGTTCCATGCATACCCACCTGTAATGTTCAAAGATTGGTAAAATGATATACATAGGCCCAAATATTGCTTTGAGGACTGTATACTAGGGTACCCACAGTACAATAATTGATGCCTATGTATCTCATCTTGCCAATCTTCGGAGGACTTCCAGTAAAACACGGCAGGATGTTACTTTGAACATGGCAGTGGCATAGCTGTGGCTTTGAGGACTATGTACACTAGGGTACCCACAGTACAATAATTGATGCCTATGTATCTCATCTTACCAATCTTCTGAGGGGAATCCTAGTAAAACACACGGCAGGATGTTAATTTGAACATGGCAGTGGCTTTGAGGACTATGTACACTAGGGTACCATTGTGAGGCTATTTATAGTGTCATGAGTAGGGCACATGATGTGTGCCTGAAGTAATCGTTCATGATGGCTTATAAAAATGGGTGGATTATTAAAAGAGGGGTCACTCAACTTCTTGGGTAGACTGCCTGTACTGCTACAAACTGAGGACTTCCAGTAAAACACACTGCAGGATGTTAATAATTCAACCATAACAGTGTCTTTGAGGACTATGTACACTAGGGTACCCATAGTACAATATTTGATGGCTATGTATCTCATCTTACCAATCTTCTGAGGGGTTCCAGTTAAAACACACTGCAGGATGTTAATAATTCAACCATAACAGTGTCTTTGAGGACTATGTACACTAGGGTACCCATAGTACAATATTTGATGCCTATGTATCTAATCTTACCAATCTTCTGAGGACTTCCAGTAAAACACACTGCAGGATGTTAATAATTCAACCATAACAGTGGTTTCGAGGACTATGTACACTAGGGTACCCACAGTACAATAATTGATGCCTATGTATCTCACCTTGCCAATCTTCTGAGGACTTCTGGTAAAACACACTGTAGGATGTTAATAATTCAACCATAACAGTGTCTTTGAGGACTATGTACACTAGGGTACCCACAGTACAATATTTGGTGGCTATGTATCTCATCTTACCAATTTTTTGAGGACTTCCAGTGAAACACACGGCAGGATGTATTTGAACTGAACATAGTAGTTTTGAGGACTATGTACACTAGGGTACCCACAGTACAATATTGATGCCTATGTATCTCATCTTACCAATTTTTTGAGGACTTCCAGTGAAACACACAGCAGGATGTTAATAATTCAACCATAACAGTGTCTTTGAGGACTATGTACACTAGTTAGGGTACCCACGGTACAATATTTGATGGCTATGTATCTCATTCTTACCAATCCTCTGAGGACTTCCAGTAAAAAACACACTGCATGATGTTATCAATTCAACCATAACAGTAGTTTTGAGGACTATGTACACTAGGGGACCTACAGTATGATAATTGATGCCTATGTATCTCATCTTACCAATCTCTGAGGACTTCCAGTGAAACACACAGCAGGATGTTAATAATTCAACATAACAGTGGCTTTGAGGACTATGTACACTAGTTAGGGTACCCACAGTACAATAATTGATGCCTAGTATCTCATCTTACCAATCTCTGAGGACTTCCAGTTAAAACACACTGCATGATGTTATCAATTCAACCATAACAGTGTCTTTGAGGACTAGGTACACAAGGGGACCTACAGTATGAGAATTGTGCCTATGTATCTCATCTTACCAATCTTCTGAGGGCTTCCAGTAAAACACACTGCAGGATGTTATCAATTCAACCATAACAGTGACTTTGGGGACTATGTACACAAGGGGACCTACAGTATGAGAATTAATGCCTATGTATCTTATTCTTACCAATCTTCTGAGGACTTCCGGTAAAACACACTGCAGGATGTTAATAATTCAACCATAACAGTGGCTTTGAGGACTATGTACACTAGGGGACCTACCGTATGAGAATTGATGCCTATGTTTCTCATTCTACCAATTTCTGAGGGCTTCCAGTAAACACGGCAGGATGTTAATTTGAACATGGCAGTGGCTTTGAGGACTATGTACACTAGGGTACCCACAGTACCAATAATCGATGCCTATGTATCCATCTTACCAATCTTCTGAGGACTTCCAGTGAAACACACGACAGGATGTTAATTTGAACATAGCAGTAGTTTTGAGGACTATGTACACCAGTGTACCCACAGTACAATAATTGATGCCTATGTATCTCATGTTGCCAATCTTCTGAGGACTTCCAGTAAAACACACTGCAGGATGTTAACAATTCAACCATAACAGTGGTTTCGAGGACTATGTACACTAGGGTACCCACAGTACAATAATTGATTGCCTATGTATCTCACCTTGCCAATCTTCTGAGGACTTCTGGTAAAACACACTGTAGGATGTTAATAATTCAACATAACAGTGGCTTTGAGGACTATGTACACTAGGGTACCCACAGTACAATATTTGGTGGCTATGTATCTCATCTTACCAATTTTTTGAGGACTTCCAGTGAAACACACGACAGGATGTTAATTTGAACTGAACATAGTAGTTTTGAGGACTATGTACACTAGGGTACCCACAGTACAATAATGATGCCTATGTATCTCATCTTACCAATCTTTGAGGACTTCCAGTGAAACACACAGCAGGATGTTAATTCAACCATAACAGTGCCTTTGAGGACTATGTACACTAGTTAGGGTACCCACAGTACAATATTTGATGCCTATGTATCTTATTCTTACCAATCTTCTGAGGGGTTCCAGTTAAAACACACTGCATGATGTTATCAATTCAACCATAACAGTGGCGTTGAGGACTATGTACACAAGGGGACCTACAGTATGAGAATTATGCCATGTATCTCATCTTACCAATCTTCTGAGGGCTTCGAGTAAAACACAATGCAGGATGTTATCAATTAACCATAACAGTGACTTTGGGGACTATGTACACAAGGGGACCTACAGTATGAGAATTGATGCCTATGTATCTTATTCTTACCAATCTTCTGAGGGGTTCCAGTTAAAACACACTGCAGGATGTTATCAATTCAACCATAACATTGGCTTTGAGGACTATGTACACTAGGGGACCTACAGTATGAGAATTGATGCCTATGTTTCTCATTCTACCAATCTTCTAGGGCTTCCAGTAAACACGGCAGGATGTTAATTTGAACATGGCAGTGGCTTGAGGACTATGTTACACTAGGGTACCCACAGTAACAATAATCGATGCCTATGTATTCATCTTACCAATCTTTGAGGACTTCCAGTGAACACACGACAGGATGTTAATTTGAACATAGCAGTAGTTTTGAGGACTATGTACACTAGTGTACCCACAGTACAATAATTGATGCTATGTATCTCATCTTGCCAATCTTCTGAGGACTTCCAGTAAAACACACTGCAGGATGTTATCAATTCAACCATAACAGTGGCTTTGAGGAATATGTACACTAGGGTACCCACAGTACAATAATCGATGCCTATGTATTCATCTTACCAATCTTCTGAGGATTTCCAGTGAAACACACGACAGGATGTTAATTTAATCATAGCAGTAGTTTTGAGGACTATGTACACCAGGGTACCCACAGTACAATAATTGATGCATATGTATCTCATCTTGCCAATCTTCTGAGGGGTTCCAGTTAAAACACACTGCAGGATGTTATCAATTCAACCATAACAGTGGCTTTGAGGATATGTACACTAGGGGACCTACAGTATGAGAATTGATGCCTATGTATCTCATCTTACCAATCTTTGAGGGCTTCCAGTAAACACGGCAGGATGTTAATTTGAACATGGCAGTGGCTTTGAGGACTATGTACACTAGGGTACCACAGTACAATAATCGATGCCTATGTATCTAATCTTACCAATCTTCTGAGGACTTCCAGTGAAACACACGACAGGATGTTAATTTGAACATAGCAGTAGTTTTGAGGACTATGTACACCAGTGTACCCCACAGTACAATAATGATGCCTATGTATCTCATCTTGCCATCTTCTGAGGACTTCCAGTTAAAACACACTGCAGGATGTTATCAATTCAACCATAACAGTGGCTTTGAGGACTATGTACACTAGGGGACCTACAGTATGAGAATTGATGCCTATGTATCTCATCTTACCAATCTTCTGAGGGCTTCCAGTAAAACATGGCAGGATGTTAATTTGAACATGGCAGAGGCTTTGAGGACTATGTACACTAGGGGACCTGCAGTATGAGAATTGATGCCTAGTATCTCATCTTACCAATCTTCTGAGGGCTTCCAGTAAACACGGCAGGATGTTAATTTGAACATGGCAGTGGCTTTGAGGACTATTACACTAGGGGACCCACAGTATGAGAATTGTGCCTATGTATCTCATCTACCAATCTTATGAGGGGCTTCCAGTAAAACATGGCAGGATGTTACTTTGAACATGGCAGTGGCTTTGAGGACTATGTACACTAGTTAGGGTACCCACAGTACAATAATTGATGCCTATGTATCTCATCTACCAATCTTCTGAGGGCTTCCATTAAAACACACTGCAGAATGTTATCAATTCAAACCATAAAGGGCGCTTCCTTAGACATATTGTAGGATAATAATTTTAACATATCAGGGCTTTGAGGACTATGTGCACTAGGGTTCTTACAGTTATACTAATTGATGCCTATGTATCTCATTTTACAAATCGACTGAGGACTCCCAGTAACACTTATTTGAACATAACAGTGGCTTTGAGGACTGTACACTAGGGGACCTACAGTATGATAATTGATGCCTATGTATCTCATCTTACCAATCTTTGAGGACTTCCAGTAAAACACACTGCAGGATGTTGTTAATTCAACCATAACAGTGGGCAGTCTACCCAAGAATGTGACGTGGACCACTTTGAAGTTAGTTCATTTCCACACTCATCATGAAGTATCAATTGAGGCACACACCATGTGCCCTACTCATGACACTATAAATGGTTTAAATTGGCCCCACCCAGTCATGAACAGTGATTAGATTGGGTAAAATATCTTAATATTTCTAATGAGACTGTCAAGGCACAGACACTCGCATTTCCAGCTCCATATGAATAATTCTGGGCCACCCCATGTTCTCATAATCATCAATCACTTATGGAGCCAACATGAGGATAACACGGTGACCAATAGAAGTGTCTGCCAGTGCCTGAAAAGCACTCGTCTATCAGTCACCGCACAAACAACTGAACAGAATGTGGTTGGACTGGTGGTTACTTTTATAAACTCTCCATTTCAAAGACAATTTTGTAAAAACCGAACACGGATACAATAGGAATCATGAACTCAGTGGTCCCACAAGTCAATTATTGTAAAATCTGCATTAATGATGCTAATGAATGACGTTCAGTGACCTCAAAAGACCATATTTATTGAGTTTCGTGGAAGTTGAAAAATGCAAATGCAGAAAGAAATATGCTATATACATACCTACTGATTTCAATTCTTCTTTTTTTTTCTTTTAAGGTTTTTAAAGTGCATCACTGTTCAAAATTGCAAAATCTGGCAAAAATTGACCTTGAGAAGTAGGGAGCTGTATGCTATTGGAAAACGAGGAAAGAGTGGGTAAAGTGGACAACATTTTCAGAGAAAATGTGGAGTGGCCGGGCACCACGTCTCATGCCTATGTGTGGCCTCCATGCAGTTCAAACCCTCCTCCTCTCCAGAATTTCAACAAAGTGCAGGTGAGGCAAAGGAACCTGTCTGGGCAGTTAGTCCCAGCCTTGATTTTCACTGGCCTATTGTAAGCGTTGAAAATCCCCCAGCAACACAATGTATTCAACAATTCTTATGCATTTATTACCATTCGTTCCTTCGATTTCATTTTCACTTTCCTCCTCATCTGCAGAGGGATCATCTGAAAAAGAAATGAAATG
This sequence comes from Sclerodactyla briareus, assembly GCA_026419785.1. Classification (NCBI taxonomy): domain Eukaryota; kingdom Metazoa; phylum Echinodermata; class Holothuroidea; order Dendrochirotida; family Sclerodactylidae; genus Sclerodactyla; species Sclerodactyla briareus. The sequence continues at coordinate 35,246 of JAODTK010005187.1, read as the reverse complement.
ACAAGAAATAGGTGTACGCTTTGGAAGATTAGTAATTAAGTGCGGATAGAGGTGGTTTGGCAACATTGAGAGGAAGGAAGGAGTTTAGATCTTCAGAGGCCACTGTTTTTCGAAACTATCAGGAAAAAAGCACAACGGTAGTATCCAGAGAAATATACAGGAGATGTATTTGGCAGGCCTGCGAGGGAGAGCCACTTGTGAACCTCCTACCCACAAACACATGGATGATCCAAGTTCAAACAGGTGATTAGCGAATAGCATAGCAAGAAAAGTGGCAGCACAACAATCAGAGCCACCTACAAATAGGCAATCACCCACCCATGCTACAAGATTATTACCGCTTATAAATATTGAAAAACAAGAGTGACAAATCGCACCGTAGCTCACCTGCCATATATCAGTACTGAAAGCATGCATGCTAGTACAAGTAACTGTGTGTTTTGATTAGTCATTCCAATGTGCATCAGAACTGATTTGGTATTGACACGTCATGTACTCCCTTGAATCAAAATAGTTAAAGAAAAACATTCTAATAGATTTTCTTTTAAGTTCCACAACTTTGTTATAACTAACCAAGAGGTGGGAGAAGAGCATTTATCTGGGTGACCCCCAAAATGACCCTTTCGGCCAAAATTAACCCCAGATGACGTTGACCTCAATTTCCGGAACCAATTGGGCTCTCTGGGGGGGGTGTATACCATTAGGTCCTGATAATTACGACAGTTTCATGAACATCCGATTTGAACGGTAGGAAGCGAGGGCATTTTGCAGTTTTTTTTTCGCAAAATGGCCAAAATTGACCTAGATGACCTTTGACGTCAACTTCCTGAACACCCTGTATGTACCATTGACGATGATAATAATGACCACTATAAGGACCATCCAATCAATCTGTGGGAGAAGAAGCGTTGATGTTTGACCAAAAAGACCCCTAGATTACCTTGACCTCGAATTCCTGAACACCCTGTATGAACCATCCATTTGAAAACTGTAGGAGGAGAAGTTTTTTGCGTTTTCACAAAAATGCTGAAATTGATCCAGAAGGGACCTTGACCTCAATTCCTGAAACACCCCAGATGTCCCTTCACTCCGGATCATTGTGACCAAGTTTCATCAGGAAGGACACACTGCAGAGGAGTAACAATTTGAACCAATTGTTGACAGACAAGAAAGGACGGCAGGCAGGCAGGCTGGCTGGCAGGAGGCAGACGACACAGACAGACAGACAGACAGACAGACAGACAGGAACAGACAGAGGACAGACAGAATTGATAGAAAGGTGCACGATCACATAGCTCCCCCAGCCTACGGCTGTTGGTGAGTAAGAAGGAAAAAAAAAATACAAAGTTTGAACAGGATGTGGGCCGGGCAATAATATAACATCATAACTTAAGGATAAAGTCAATGCAACTCGTTTAATGTCATGAAAATAGCACTGTTAATTATTTGACAAGTGATAATGCTATGTATCTTCCAATTCCGAATAATGCAACAAACAAGTCAGGAAAATAAAACCCCTGGGTATTTATGTTTACATATGAGTAATGTAAGCATGCCCACTCAGGAATAGTAAGGGACTGAGAAGAAGGCAACAGAGATAGTCTACTCACCATGGGCACTCACAAGTATGAGGACGATTGATATTCACTCTTCCAATTACAGTGAAACCACGGTTTAGCTCCACACTTTATGAATATTAATGAGACCATACCAAAACAATAAAAGGTTCCTTAGTATTCCTGATGTTATCAAGGCTTAGTTTGCATCATCCCAAACCTTACAAACCGATAAACGGAAAGAGGGTGACTTGATTGAAGTAAAAAATTGAAGCTCATCAGACAGCAAGTCTTGGACTTAGTAATGTCTGCCTGAACTTTTGTTGAACTCACCCAGGTTGATGTCAATTTCATCAGGCTCTCTGCCTGAATTCGCTGATAGACCCCTTTTCGGCCAGCATGAGAAGCTTGGAGACCTTTGCTGTTTGGATTGTACTTTCAGGGAGGCGATAATACTCTCTATGGACATTCAGGTCGTGTCCCATGAATCCTGCGAGGACATCAAGTTCATTTCCTCGAAGACTCAAGATCTGTGATAGAGTAGCCACCTGCTTGCGCAACTGAGTCGAGGTTAGATTTTCTGGGTGCTTAGCACCAGACAGTAGTGCGTACTTGCGTAGGCATCGGCACCACGGTGACTGCTTGAAGAAGACGGACGAGCAAACAAAAACTTGTTTGAGGAGGAAATGCCAGCATTCTTTCTTGTTTCCATCAGAACATCAATTAATTCCACAGTGCCTTCTGTGAAGAGGACTGGAACTCTGCGTCCCTCTCTTCCCACGGATCTCCACCCTCGCTAGGCTCTGCAAGCTTCTCTCCCTTGGCAAAGCTGTCAACACATCTTGGTTGTGGGACGTAGATTTCTTCTTGTAGTCATCTGTACTCATCCGTTGAATTTCTCCGCTTCGTCTGCGATTGAGAGGATCACCTTTGCTAAAGCAACTGGGCCAGCTCTGACCATTCATCTGCACTAGGGTTGACATTCAACTGCTGCATTAGCTTTTCTGCTCTCTCATTCAGAAGCTTCTGTACTGCTGTGACATCTTCAGACAATGGCAACATGGATGGCTTGTTCCACCGTTGTCTGCCTAATGTTGACAAAGCTTTACTTGAGATATTTGGGGCCCAGTCAATGTCACACAAGGCATCGAAATCTCTCCCTCGTCTTTGCAGGTCTTCATCACCATTCTTTATTCCCTTTGATTTCACGATCATGGCACTTTTCCGTAGGGAATGTCCCAGCTTAAGAGCTAAGGATGGTGTCTTGAAGGTACGTGTTGAAGCATCATACCCTGAGGTAACTCTCACAGCTCTTACAACTGTATCAAAGTGCTTCGGATCAATGCAGTCTTCAAGTGTGTGTAACTCTGGATCGATTTCTCTCACAGCGAGTAGGAGGCGGCCCACTTCTCTCATTTTTTGCGACATATACTGGAACGTGTGATCTGAATCAGCATCAGCACTCTCCATGAGTCGCTGGCCGAGTTGTAGGATAGTGCTATCATTTTTAACTACCCATGAAATGTCATCACTGTTCATCTTCGCCAAAACGTTATCTCTGAGATCCTGGCTGGTACCTTCCGCAATTGGGAGCAGTAATGCACACTCTGAGCGTAGATGCTTCGATTGTCGCGAGGGTCCGTCTGTAATTGGGCAGCTCTTGAGATGTTTCCACATATCTGATGCGGCATAGTACCCCAAACACTGCTTACATGGTAGGTACCAGCTAGCAGGGACACTGTGGTCAGGCCTTTTCACTGGGATGATGTAGCCCTCGCCTTTCTTCAGGACCTCAACATTGTGGGCATGGTTACCCTTGTTTCGAAGGAGTTCCCACTTCTGAGATCTTGTCTTTGATTTCTTGTTATAGCTCAGTGCCTCAGCGACATCACGTTCCTTGCTGTGAGCTGCTTCCATGTGCCTTGGCAATTTGGCATATGGCTTACAACAGTATACGCAGTACTGGTGTTTATCCCAGACCCGCTTTCCATCAGAATTATTTGTGGAGAGGACTCTAACACCGTAACTTCTTCTTGGAAGTGGTATCACTTCAGAAGCACAGGACTCCACATCACTCTCAGAAACGTGAGACACTTGATCGTTCTCAAGGATAATAGTCTTGAGAGAGAAAAGAAAAAAAAAAGATAAGCCTGAATGGTGAAAATAACTTAATAAAGATACTAACTATAACAATGACAAACCTGTTTATTGTTTTCAATGACATTAATCGGGGTTCCTACAGTATAATAATTGATACCTCTGAATCTCATTTTACCAAGCTTCTGAGGACTTCCAGTAAAACATATTTGAACATAACAGTGGCTTCAAGGACTATGAACACTAGGGGACCTATAGTATAATAATTGATGCCTATGTATCTCATTTTACCAATCTTCTGAGGACTTCCAGTAAAACACTATGATATTGTTAATTCAACCATAACAGTGGCATTATTATGTATTAGTCCTATGCGCAACTAATAGCGGGCCATGCATACACCAACATAGAGACATGTTGTAGTAGACATGTAATGAGCTGAATAACATTCAACCTCCTGAGGACCTCCAGTGAAACACACTGCAGGATGTTAATTTGAACATAGCAGTGGTTTTGAGGACTATGTACACTAGGGTACCCACAGTACAATAATTGATGCCTATGTATCTTCTCATCTTACCAATCTTCTGAGGACTTCCAGTAAAACACACTGCATGATGTTATTAATTCAATTATAACAGTGGCTTTGAGGACTATGTACACTTGGGGACCTACAATATGAGAATTGATGCCTATGTATCTTCTCATCTTACCAATCTTCTGAGACTTGGAATAATGTCAATTTTGGGCTTCAGTTTTCAACCTCCAATCAGAGATCATGGCTTGTTTTCCATATTTCAACTGGACAACGCCTGGCGGTAAACCGCCAACATCTATATCCCCACTTTTGAGCAATCAGTGTGCAATGATGCTTATCCCTCTTTTTGTTCCAATCACATCAAGTCAGTGGAGAGCAAAAGAAGCCTTTGCAGTGGCAGGAAATAAATGTCAATGGTGTCTCATGTGGCAAAAATAAGAGTTGTATGGGCTCAAATGTTCCAAATCGCACAAAACTGTGATAAAATATGTTTCACAGGAAAATTCAAAATGACCGCCCGGTGGGGTCGTATGGGACAAAAAGGGAAGTTGGTCTACAAACGATCGCGATGTTCCAAAATGCGCAAAAAAACGTGTGATAGAATGAGTTTCGTCAAAAATCTGAAGGCAGCTTGGATGGTCGTATGGGGCAAAAACGAAAGTTAGTCTAAAAACGATTGACATGATCAAAAGCATGAAATGGGATAAAATCAGTTTTGCAAAATACTCAAAATGGCCGCCGGGTGGGGTCATATTTAACGAAAATGAAAATTAGTCTTAATAATATGCCATGGTCCCAAAAACGTGTAAAAGGCCAAAAAAATCAGTTCCGTAAAGAATCCTCGATGGCCCCCCCTAGAGCAATGGGGCAGCGCCCACATTTGCACCCTTCTTGGATTTTCGTAGGAGCGGACATGTGTGTCAAAAAAAAAAATTTCAGTCAATCCGACATGCATTGACAGAGTATTTGCAACCTGAGCACTAATTGTGCAATATAAATTCAAGGTAGCCGCCCTCAAACAGGTACGGCGCGGCCCACTTTCGAACCTATCCATCAAGGAGAAATCAAGTTGATAAATGTTGTGCTAAGGAAGTGCTATTTCTGGTGCTCAGGGGGTATCAAAATCCCAAATTGACGATGGCCCGTAAACAGTGGCGCGCCACCCTGCCCTCAATAGGAAGTACTCAGTTCTAAAGCGGGGTCCTTCTGCACCGAGTAAATGCTATTTCGATGATCTTAGGGTTATTGAAATCCAAAGTGTGCGCTCTGCGCCAAAACTCAGTGCATTTGCTTAGCTGAGTTATGGCAGATGCGGGTGGTGAGGTTGAACCTATACCATGTGTCATTCGCGAACATTTAGGTTTCATTATCGATGTTGAAGCTAATGAGAAATGCTCAGTTCTAAGGCAAAAGAGGAATTGGATTGGTTGTTTTTTTGCAACCAGGAAACACCCTTTCCAGTGAGGGGAGGATGGTGGGTGAGGCTTGTCGAAGCCCAAAATTTTCTGGCATGCCACATGCCAACCTATGGTGGCGCTTCGCTTGATTTACAATAGCTCATGGCAGATGAGGCAGCCAATGCAATATGGACAATTAAAAAAAGGTGTTTCTCACCTTCGTCATCAGAACACCCAGGATCTCTTGGACAAGTTCTGGATGACCTTGGGGAAAAATTAGAACCACGTGAATGCATGTGAAATAGGTAAAGTATAAACTATGGTTAAAGTGGCTTGGATGACTAATATCAATGGTGGCTGTAGCACACATAGTACAACAGCATAAGGAAAGTTACTTTCATCCTCTCAAATTAGGGTTAATCCGCTGTTGTGCATGCTACGTTAAGTGAGATCTTGAATAGAGGTAAAGATTCCAATTTTTGATGCGAGGATCAGCAGGGAGAATTTTTCAGGATTACAAAACAGAGTTGAGGACAAATTCAAGATTGTGTTGGAGCTAGATGCATTAAAAAATTATCATTGCCACCTTAGCAAGTAGACACTAACGATATGAAGCAAGTCTGGAAAGAGTTACTATGAGAAGTTGCTACTGCTGGAAATTGAATGAGGACAAGGTGAATATGCATACATTTTGTTCCAGTTGGAGGGCCAGCCATTAGAATTAAGAAAGAAACAGGTTAGACATTGTAGTCAAGCAATATGAAAATTGGTAAGGCCACAGGTCTTCAGGCATTGTTGCCAGAAATATGAAAGTGTAGGTGAGGTAGGTGTCGACAGAAATTCAGACTTTGCTGACCAAATCAGTAATTGAAGGAACTACTCCAGTTGACAGCCGCCCTCAGAACATAGTTAACTTGTTACAAAGGTAAGGGTGTGCTCAGAAGAGGGAATCGTGGGCTGGTGGATCAGGTAATGAAAGTTGTTGAACTTTGTGAAGCGTCTTAGAGTAAGAGTGTGCTAGCGAACAGATGCCGGTTTGGCATTAGTTTGACAGTTCGCTCATTATCGTGTTAGACGCCTTGTCTCAAGATTTTAGAACTGGCTCCACTTCTGAAATGTTGTATACAGATGACTTGGTTCTGGTCGGCAAGTCAATGGACGAGCTTATTCATAAATTTAATACTTAATACAAGGAAAGTGACATGGGAGAATGACTGGCACACCGTGTTATGCATGAGAACCCAATTCCCTGCCACTGATACTATTGCTTGTTATTTAAAATAATGAATTCTGAAAATTCTCCACCTTCCATCAGGCCCTCAGGGACATCTGGGCAGGCCTGGGCGGATTCTGAGAAGGAAGAAGGTCAAAATGCTTGGTGATAACTGTTCAAGATAAACTGTGACCTTTGTCAAAAACAGCAAGATTCGGGAACTTGGAGAAAAATGCAACATTCAAATTTTATTCACCAACAAGGACCTCCTAACTGACCCCAAAGCAATAGGGATCATGTACTCATTATGAGGAACCCATACACCCAAGTATAGGCTTCCTCTATCCAGGTAGGGCCAAGTTATCTTATTTACAAACTAGAATTTGCCCAAATAACCATTTTCACCAAAAAAATTCTAGACAGAGGTCATCTTACTAATCTTCTGATGACTTCCAGTAAAACATACTGTAGGATCTTAATTTGAACATATCAGTCGCTTTGAGTACTTTGTACACTATGGGACCAACATTATAACAATTGATGCTTATGTATCTTATCTTACCAAACTTCTGAGGACATACAGTAAAACATGCATGATGTTGCTAATTTCACCATAAAAGTGGTTTGGAGGGCTATGTACACTAGGGGACCTACAGTACAATAACTGATGCCAAGGACTATGTACACAAGAATAATCTATGTTATGCATCTCATCTTACCAAACTTCTGAGGACATCCAGTAATACATGCATGATGCTGCTAATTCGAACATAACAGTGGCTTTGAGGACTATGTACACTAGGGGACCTACAGAATAATAATTGATGCCTATGTATCTTATCACACCAATCTTCTGAGTACTTCTTCTAAAACACACTGCAGAAGGTTAATTTGATCATAACAGTGGCTTTGAGGACTATGTACACTAGGGGACCTCACAGTATGATAATCGATGCCTACGTATCTCATCCTACCAATTTTCCGAGGACTTTCAGAAAAATATACAGCAGGTTTCATTTTAACATAAAAGTGGCTTCAAGGACCATGTACAGAAGAATAATTTATGTCTATGCATCTCATCTTACTAAACTTCTGAGGACTTCAGTAAACCATACTGCGTGAGGTTAACAATACAAGCATAACAGTGGCTTTGAGGACTATGTACAATAACTAGGAGACCCAGTATTTTCTCTAAAATTCAAGTGAGTGAGTCAGACTTTTTCATTTTCCACCATTTTAAAAATCATGGTGAGTAGAATTCCCTAGTGCGCACCTCATCTGCAGTACAAAACCCTCTTTTTCAGCTTCTTCCTCTGAAGGTCAGATCAGTGAGGCACTACAACAAAGCGTTTAATATGGGCCTTATAGGAAACACTGAAGCCTATGTATCTAATCTTACCAATCTTCTGAGGACTCCCAGTAAAATATACTGTAGGATGTTAATTCAACTGAAACAGTGACTTCGAGGACTATGTACACTAGGGGACCTACAGTAAGATAATTGATGTCTAAGCATCTCATCTTACCAATCTTTTGAGGACTTCCTGTAAAACATACTGATGGGGTTGTTATTTCAACTGAAACAGTGACTTTGAGGACTATGTACACTAGGGGACCTACAGTATAATAATTAATGCCTATAGATCTCATCTCACCAATCTTCTAAGGACTTTGATCATAACAGTGGCTTTGAGGTCTATGTAGAGGATCAGATTCGATTAGCTTAGTTGGTAGAGCTAAGGACTGATGATCAATAGGTTGCGAGTTTGAATCCCAGCCGGCTGGTCATTCTGGTGCACGTCATTAAGCGAGACGCTTAATCTCCAATGCCTCTCTCTGCCCAGGGGTAAGTGGGGACCTGCGAGGAGGTTGAGTACAGCCATCACTGTATTAGCTGCTGATATTTCTTTTTGGGATTGTCAGAGTGCTGATAAGTAGGGTAATATCTGTGAAGTGCTTTGACGCCGCTGAAAAGCATTGATGAACTGCTATATAAGCACTGGGTATCATTGGATATTATGTTCACTAGTAGACCTACAGTATAATGGATTATGCCTTGACCTCTTCATCATTCTACCTCCCCATTGGACTTTCAGGGGTCAATGTGGACGGCTCCAGATGACTTAAGAAGAGCAAGAGAAGTACCCTATGCGCATAAACAACTAAGAGGAAAGCATAAACTGAGCAGATATTATTTCAAAATCCCGGGCATTTGAAGCATATTTACATGCACACCTCAGAGGACATGATGTATTAGTGTGTGTTGTACGAAGGAATACATGTTCTAACATACTATACCAACAGAGGACATGGAATACATGCCTGTAGGAACCACATGATGTTTAACATACATACTGTACACAGAGGAATTAAGGTACTAGTGTGGTTGTTGTTAGGAACATGATTTGAACATTACTATACCACGAGGGAATGATTGCATGACTGTGGAAACACTGATTTTAACATATATGGACAGAGGAACATGACTGTACTAGTGTGGTTATACAGGAGGAACACATGATAGTTTAAAATATATCCCAGAGGGACAGGAAAACATGTATATTAGTGTGGTTGTACAACAGGAACACATGGATCAACAACACTAGACACAGAGGACCTGCATGTATTAGTTGGTGTTACAACAGGAAAAACATGGATTCACCTTACTATACCCACCAGAGGACCTGCGGTATTAGTGTGGTGGTACAGCAGGAAAAACACATTATTTTCAACTAGTATACCCAGAGGACTGCATGATTAGGGTGGTCTGATACAGCAGGAACACATGGATTCAACATAGTATACCACCACCAGAGGACCCGCATGTATTAGTGTGGTTGTACAGCGGAAACACATTATTTTCAAATGTATTCCACAGAGGACCTGTAGGTAATAGTGTGGTGACGCCGGAACACATATTTCAAAAACATAGTATACCCAGAGGAACCTGCATGTATTAAGTGTGGTTGTACAAGCAGGACACATGGATTCAACATACTTACCAAGAGGACCTTCATGTTTTAGTGTGGTTGTACAGCCGAAAACACATTATTTTCAACTTAGTATACCACAGAGGACGCAAGTATTAGTGTGGTTGTACAGCAAGAACCACATGGATTCAACATAGTATACCACAAGAGGACCTGCATTACTAGTGGGTTGTACAGGCAGGAACACATGGATTCAACATACTGATACCACAGCGGACTGCATTGTACTAGGTGGTTTGTACAGCAGGAAAACACAGGGATTCAACCACTATACCACCAGAGGACCCGCATGTATTAGTGTGGTTGTACAGCAGAAACACATTATTTCAAACACAGTATACCACAGAGGACCTGAATGTATAGTGTGGTTGTACAGCAGGAACACATTATTTTCAAATAGTTAGACCACAGAGGAAATTAATTAGGGTGGATGTCCAGTAGGAACACATGATTTTCGATACTATACCACAGAGGACATGACTGTATGAATGTGTAAACCCCAGACTGGCTAATGGCATGCAGACATACTGTCAGACAGACGGACAGAGGACAGATAGAAGACAGTAGAATAGATAGATAGTAGATAGAATGATAGATAGCTAGATAGATAGTAGATAGATAGATAGGAAAGATAGATAGATAGATAGATAATATGGGCACGCGGATCAAAATAGTTCAACCAGCAAAGCTGGTCTGAGCTAAAAATGCTGTTACAATATCAATTTTGGAAAATACTTATTCCTCTTTCTTCAGTTAATAAATGGAGCTAAACAGTACTCTTTCTTCCAGTTCTATAAAATTAGGCTAATTAATCAACGGATTGAAAACATTTTTTTACAAGGGACACACCCGTGTTATGCATAAGAAACCCAATATTTACGGCCAATGGTACTCTAGAGATGATTGATATAACATAATTAAATTTCCTAAACTTTCTCACCTTCCTTCAGGACAGTCAGGACCATTTGGGCAAGGCTACCAAGCAATTCTCGAGGAACGAAAGAAGTAACTGCTTGGATGAATAATAAACTGTTACCCAGCTACGTGTGCAGGATTTCAGACATGAGGGACATATTCATTTTCCCCAGACTTACCCCTATTTTTGGCTGAAAACACATATCAAACTTTCTTTGGAAAGAGGAAAAAGGAGGAAAGGGGGACGGTGGCTCAGGTCAAAAGTGTGACTAGACGACGGCCCCCCCCCCCCCCCCCTGGTGATTCACTAATCGATATAGGCAACCCAGGTAGGGGTATGTTTCAATGGGAAAAATGTAGTTTAGTACCAGTATGCTTTCGACAAGCAACACAGTGTTGGAAATCAGCAAAAAAATCTGAAAAATTGAGCTATCTATGAAGTGAAAATGAAAGTGAACAAATTTTGAGCCTTATTGTTCAAAAGTAGGCACCAAATACAATAAACGCAACTCGAATAACGTTCAAAGCTTTTGTAGGCTGCAAGGCAAGGCCATGAGTGGCGGTAGGCACAAATCCCAATAAACGCAGTACGACTAACGTGTACAGCATGTGTAGGCTGCAAGGTAATGCCATGAGTGGGGGTCAAGAAGACATTTTATAAATCCTGGTTATGAATCACAACCCCTACCATGCTAAACTATATTCCAATCATTGAGCACATTTGGAATAAATGGGCACTTGTATAACGCAGATTGACTGCTGCAGAATGCTGGAACCCACAAGTCAATATCGGTATGGACTAACGGGTGCACTGCGTACTACCTAGAACAACTGGGCAACCAGAGACTGTAATAACTCTGAAATTTACTGAGAATAAGGAGTAAAAAGCAAGTCCGGTGTTATTTGAAATTGTGTAATTACTACCTTAAGTATTGTAGCCTGGTATGGACACTGGTGCGACTGACCTTCTCAATTTGCATTTCATGAAATTTTAACTACAGATCATTCTTGATATTACTTGTGGTTGGTCAATTTTGTTGAGCAACTCAGTTAGGCATGGCCCTAACAATACAAAGGAAGCCACATAAGAAGTGTGAAGCAGGATGTTCATAAAACACACCACAAAATGTTGTCAATTTGACCATAACAGTGACTTTGAGGACTATGTACACTAGAGACTCACAGTTTAATAACTGATGCCTATGTATCTCATCTTACCAAACTTCTGAGAACTTCCAGTAAAACACACTAGACAAGGTTGTTAACTCAACCATTAGTGGCATTGACAACAATTGATGCTTATACAGCATTGCAGGGATAAGTTTGGTCAAATAAATGACTACTGGAATTCCACTCCGAGAAAAGTCAAGTTCTTGTTGTTATAAGGAACTTAGTTGATAATACTGTACATTAATTTTGCTCCTAACTCAAATGGAAGAACATTGGTGGGACCATTGACTGTAAGCTTTGATGATCACATCAGTGGGAAAATCAACAAAGCAACAAGTATTATGGGTTTATTTCCTGACTCTTTTCCCTTCTTAGATGAGAAGTTTTTTTTTTTTATATTGCTTAAAGCTCTTGTCAGACCACATCTAGAATACAAATGCTGCCTGGTATCCATATATATCAAAATTAATACATAGAAAATGTGCAGAGAAGAGCAACAAAGCAAATTCCTGGCATGAAAGATAAAAGCTATGAGGAACATCTGCGGGCCCTGAAGTTACCCGCCTGACAAGCGTTTGGGGTGATATGATTGAAGTTTATGAGCTCCTTACAGGAATTTATGATACAGCACTACTCCTCTTGTGCAATTACGTACAAGGTCTAGGACCAGGAGCCACATAAATATATGGTTTCTAAGTGGAGTAAATAATGGCATACATAAGAACCTTGATAACAATTACTTGTGCATGAAGCAGCCTGCCAGAAAATATTACAACTTCTTGCAGCTTTCGCTCATTTGAAAGGAGACTGGACAATTACTGGAAGGACAAAGATATCTTATACACTTTCGATGTCAACTCGAAACTTACAAAGACTGCAACAAGGATATGAGTATAGTGGCAGTTTGCCAGCATTCAGAAGACCTGTAAATGTAAGTAAAAATATTGGCAATTCTAGATATCATGCTTTCTTACCTCCCCGTCAGAACTTTCAACATCAAATTGGTCAGGATCTTGATGACTCTTTTTAAAGGAAAACAAGAGAAGTACCTGATGAGACTGACAACTTTAACTAATAAAGTAATGAATAAACTGTGCTGATACTATTTCAAAGTCCTTGAAGACCTTCCATGCACACTGGCGGTTTGCAGCAATGAAGTGGGTATATGTAAATATACATAGAATATATATATACATATATTCTTATTACTTAACATTTACTATGATACCATTAAAGGTCAGTGGCAGTGCTCAACGTGACTTCGATGATTATGATTCCTTATTAGTATACAAAGAAAATCCACCTGCCACAGTGATTTTCAGTCAATAAAATGGCGAAAATTAGGCAAAACTATTTTTAGGGGAAGACACACGACCTGCTCAAAGCAAAGTCAATGCAAAATTTCTTTTCTGTCAAATTTTGTCGCCCGAAGACTGTGAATCTGTTTTGAATGAAAACACACATTTTTATGAAGAATGTACAGATGGAAGCAATTCATTGACCTAAAAAATTAAAATTAAGTTCCACGTTTCACTTATGGAGGGCTGAGAATTGCCATTTACTGTGTAATCTCAATAGCGACAGCAATTTGGGTTCCCCTTGTGATGTCATCAGACTGGAACAATTATTATAGATAATCCGAAGAGGGGATAAGTTTGGAACTTCGAATTTGGGTTTTAGGGGTTAGGGAATATGCTCTTTTCATCTATGTTAGTTTCGAAAATGAGACTTATCGCCGCCCTTGACTTTTAAGGTTACCATAATTGCATACTATTCCTGGGTGTCATCAAATTAGCATTAGGAATTGTCACCTAAACTCACTATTGAGTACTGCAGACCCAACTTTCTGAATACACTCAATACTCAAGACTAATGACCACTTTTTGGTGATTATGGTTTGTGTATTCGTGTGCTAATAACATAAAGATTTGTGTGTGAGACGACTGAGTAACGCTATGAGCCACAGTAAAAAAAAAAGGCAATTCTAGATATCATGCTTTCTTACCTCTATGTCAGAACTTTCAGAGTCAGTTCGGTCAGGTTCTTGAGGACCCTTAAGAAAAAGAAGAGAAATATCTTATGAGACTAACAACTTTAACTAACAAAGTAATACTGTGCTGTAACTATTTCAAAATTAAGTGTCCTTGAAGACTTTTCATGCACACTGGCGGTCTGCAGCAATAAAATGGGTATACAAAGAATAGGGGTTTGTCTCATTACATAACATTTCTATAATATCATTAAGGTTGTCATAATTGCATACTGCTACTGAGTGTCATCAAATTAGCTTTAGGAATTATCACCTCACTATTAAGTACTGCAGACCCAACTTTCTAAATACACTTAATACTCAAAACAGTGCATAATATGTCAGACTAATGACCACTTTTTTGTGATTATGGTTTCTGTACTGCAGACCCGACTTTCTGAATACACTCAATACTATGCATGATATGTGAGACCAATGGTAACTTTTTGTGATTATAGTAATTGTGAATACATAGTCATTATCAATAGCCAATGGTAAATTGGGCAAGTTATAATAACAGGGTCAGCATTAGCCAATTGTATGTGTAATGTGCATGTATATTGCTGAAACTAGGCAAAATGGTGTTTTGACTAGGCTTATTACTGCATATTAGATGACTAGTCTGATAATTAAATTACAGTACCCTTTTTTTTTTTTTTGTCAAGCAGCCTGAGGATTATCAAGCTCTACAACAGTGGGCATTAAGAGTACAATTCTGTTGTAAAGTAGGGATGTAAAGTGGGGTACACTACGTAATGTTTTTTTAGGGTTTAGCTTGCCGGACACGGGTAATGGTCCCATACAGGGCCGGCAAGGGTGCATACCTGGATACAGCACTCTCCCCAGCTGCGAACCTTCACCAGGTCACGGAATGAGGCAATGCCTCTGTAGCGTGACCTGAACGTGAAGGAGGGGTTCATTACACGCAGACAGCAACATGCAATTCACCTCCCCCTCATTGTGAGCATCGGGATAAAGCACCTTGATGAAGGGTGCAATGCGTAACCTCTGGATTACTAGCTCAACAATCTAATCATTCTAAACATTCTAAAACACAGAGGAGACCATGAATGCATGAGTGTAGTTGTAGGCTAACAAACTTCATAACATAAT
This sequence comes from Sclerodactyla briareus, assembly GCA_026419785.1. Taxonomy (NCBI): domain Eukaryota; kingdom Metazoa; phylum Echinodermata; class Holothuroidea; order Dendrochirotida; family Sclerodactylidae; genus Sclerodactyla; species Sclerodactyla briareus. Next base: position 20,228 of record JAODTK010005187.1, on the reverse strand, counting down.
ATCCATTTCAGTATAGTTAGTTGAATCTCAACATGTTTCGAATAAACAGAAAAAATAAATACAGTATTACTTGCAGTTACCCTAAATGGAAAAGTAGACAATCAAAAAACAAGTTCTCACCTCCACATCAGAACACCCAGGGGCATTCCAATTAGGCTCTGGATGATTCTGAGAAGAAAAAAACAAGGCCAAAATGTTCACTAAAGCCAAAATGATAACTTTTTACAGAGGTCAAATTATTGTGCGTTGTGCGTTAAGCAAAATATCAGATTTTATCTCATCTAAATGTTGTTTCAGATGAGACAGTGGCAGTTTGTCTATTGTGTGTCTGCCTGTGAAATTACTGAGTAGTTCTAAAAATAGTAGTATGGGAATATCATAACAACTCACATGGAATAATGTTATCCACCACACCAGTGACCCGTTGGTCTACATCAAATACAAGAGTTCTTGTACTCCCCATAATGATTTTTTTTTTTTTTTTCAAACAAAATTAACTTTGATGAGAACCCACAGCAAGAGATCATCTATTTATATATAGGAATCACTCACTTGGGCCAATTATGTCAATTCATCTCTACTTACCAATCTGCTGAAGACTTCCAGTAAAACACACTGCATGATGTTATTGATTCAACCATAACAGTGGCTTTGAGGACTATGTACACTAGGGTACCCACAGTACAATAACTGATGCCTATGTATCTTCTCATCTCACCAATCTTCTGAGGACTTCCAGTAAAACACACTGCATGATGTTATTAATTCAATTATAACAGTGGCTTTGAGGACTATGTACACCATAGTACCCACAGTACAACAATTGATGACTATGTATCTCATCTTACCAATCTTCTGAGAACTCCCAGTAAAACACGAGGCAGGATGTTAATAATTCAACCATAACAGTGACTTTGAGGACTATGTACACTAGGGTACCCGTAACACAATATTTGATGCCTATGCATCTCATCTCACCAATCTTCTGAGGGGTTCCAGTTAAAACACACTGCAGGATGTTAATTTGATCATAAAAGTGGCCTCGAGGACTATGTACAGAAGAATAATCTATGCCTATACATCTCATCTTACCGAACTTCTGAGGACTTCCAGTAGAACATACTGCGTGAGGTTATAATTTGAACATAACAGTGTCTTTGAGGACTATGTAAACTACAGTACAATAATTGGTTTATGACTTTTGAGTACTACCCACATGGAGCTTTGTGTAAGAGTCAATAGAGCAATGCTATGAGTCAGGTTAAAGAGAGATTTTCTGTACTGCTTCATAGCCTGACATTAACTATCATATTTTAAAATTTGAAATCATAGTATTTTCTGTTTGGAGCAATAAATTAAAATCAAACCTAGGGTATGTGAACGAATTACATACTTAATCTGTAACATAAACACTAAACACCCTTACATCATTATTTGGAGTATATTGTGGGTTAGGCTGAATAGATTCTGACTAAAGTAGGAACACAAGTAACAATATGTAATAAATGGACATTAAGTGATAGAATCACAGACTTCAAGATTGTAGGACCACATGATTTTCAACATTTCTATAACACAGAGGACATCATGAATATATCGATGTAGTTGTAGGCAAACAAGTTTCACAAGCCATAAGTATCAATTACTTTCTGTAAACCTAAATAGAAATGAACGCAAATGTAGGCAATACAAAAACTTCTCACCTTCCCATCAGGACACTCAGGATCATTCCGGGCAGGATCTGGATGATTCTGAAGAAAAAAAAAGTTTCTTAAGCCAAAATTGTCAATAATGGTAATTTATCACAAAGGTCCAAACCTACTGCTTTTACATGCTAACATCTCAACGAGCCTCCCTATCAAACGGTACATTTACAAAAAGTATTAATTACTTTCCGTAACCTAATAGTTCACCAGGTGACATGGTTTTCCAGGGGCCCCCCCTTGGCGACACCACTGAGTACTAAATGTAGAGTATGGTATCCTAATCCTCTCGAAGAAATTCGCAGCGATTCCAGCAATATTTGTCCTTTATATGACACGATATCTGAGACCTCAGGTTGAAGCTCTCACTATCATATTTGTTTTGGTTATAGCTGTCAGGTAACATTAACATGTGATGTGATTCCTGCTGCCATGGTTGTGTGACGAAATATTATTACATATGTGAGTAATAGAAGCTGAATAAATTAGTTCAACTAAATCATCTTGTTTACTCCTAAAATAACCCATCCCAAATCGGCAAACAAACGGAATGTTAAATGTGTTCACTCTAGCCGATCTTAAAGTGTAATCAAACCTTGGTGGGGATTATGTTTCTTTTATCATATCAAGCCTCACCTGACAGACTGAAGTAGAAATCAGAGCAAATGTAGGCAATACAAAAACCTCTCACCTCCCCGTCAGAACACTCGGCATCAATCCTGGCGGCTCTGTATGATTCTGAAATGAAAGCAGGAGGCCATAATGTTACTTGAGCCATTTCCACCACTAAGATCAACTTACTGTGTTGACATGCAACATTAGGCAAAATATAAGTCTTAGACCTCAATGTGAACTTATCGTGTTCGAAGACAAGGTTTTTAACCTATGGTGACCTCCGATGTGACCTGGAAACAATGATTTTTTTTTTTTTTTGCTTCGAAAGCTCTTTCGCCTGATGGTTTCTACCTACATTAGGGCACTGCCATCTAATCCCCTCCTCATTTACCGCAATGAACATTCAAACTACGCCACTTCATTGCCGCCAGGTCCTTTGTATCTCTTACTTTCGTCAATCCCATATTATTTGTACTCGAAAATCTTAGCAATTCCAACCTTTGCTTCTGCTTTGACGGGATGTAAACCCGATTGCCTTAGCAGATGATACATATTCTATGAGGCTAACCTATGTTCAAATGAAAGCCTAAGCTGCACTTTGGTACGTATGCCGTTGCATCTCATCTTATCAATCTTCCGAGGACTTCCAGAGTGAAACACAATGTATAATATTAAATAATTCAACCATGAAAGTGGCATTGTGCACTATGTACACTAGTAGACCTACAATACAATGATCGATGCAGTGCTGTATGTATCTCATCTTACCAACCTTCTGAGGACTTCTATTCAAACACACTGTAGGATATCAATTCAACCACTAACAGTGCCTCTGAGGACTCCAAGGGTTGTCCAACCTACGGCCCATGAGCCACAGTCTGACTGACCGTCACCGGGTGCGTGTGGCCCGCAAGAGGTGCTCAACAGAATGAAATTTTAGACAGCATGTTCACGAACAACACCAAAAAAATACAATTAATCATAAAACCTCCTATGTGTGACACTGTGTGTGACACTGCTAGGAACATCAGTCTCAACATACCATATGTAGGGTTTTGAAGGACAGTGAGGACACGGAAACCACCTTTATGAATGATGAGGCATGGCTAAATGATCTCCTATTTCTAGTTGACATAACTAGGCACCTATCTGATCTTAATCTCAGACTGCAAGGGAAGGATCAACTAATGCACAAATTGTTTGGACACATCCATGCATCCCGCACAGAAGCTTGCCCTTTTCAAAGGACACTTGGTACTGTATGAGAACCAGCAACCCCTGTGGAGAAGGACTAGCATTGCAAAGCAGACGATATGAAAAAGCCGTTCCTAAAATCGAGGGGGCTATCGCTCTTCAGTATATACCATGATCGAATATCACCAACATATCGTCTGAGGGACTTCGTTTGACAAATCCCAAAAAATTGGGATTTAGCTCATTACGATTCAGGTTACGTAGATGTCAGTCATCAGTAGCCACACAGGCGTTTATATGGATGGGAGAAGCCCTGAATAGTTCAGCGAGACATCGCCCCCATAAGTTGATCATGAATATTTACAGAAGACTTTCAATAACCTTTTACAACACCAAAAAATAAGAATTTATCGAAGAATGATGCATTTGAAGCCTAAAATTGACCGAAGCCCGTTTCGGCTATGCGCAGGCGTATTGCGTTTGTTTGGTATCGCCGTGGAATTCGGAAAATAGGAATCGTTCCAAAATGGGGAATTAAGAAAGAATTTCCATCCAACATATCTCAAAACTAGGTTGGAGGTTATCTAAACAATTCCAGATCAGCTCGATTGAGTAATTTCCCAGCAGGCATGGCCGTTTCCCATGAATCAGTAAAAGAGAGAATCTCCGATTGCGCAATCAACGTTGACGTTTGCACCCGCCCACTAGTCCCGTCCATGATTGAGTTCAACAGCGAGCAGAACCTAAGTCGCACAGGCGTTTGTTTAACGCACCACCGATTGTTTACAGGGCAAACCCTGCACATATGGATAATTATTGCCTGGTCGGGCGAACAAAGTCAAAACGCCTGTTTCAACAGGCTATAGAAAGACAGAATACATGCTAAAGCATACCTGACATTCATTGCTGCTTCTCCATGGTGCCTCTTTATTGCCATAATCATAGCAGATTTCTCTACAGTCCTTTTCCGCAATCTCTTCCATCGCCCATACACAAAGAGCCTGGGTACACCGTTAACGCAATGTTTCCGTACAAAGGCATTTGCCTGTTTTTCCGGTGCATCATTTATGTAGCGTGCAGTTGATTCTCTTGAGAAAGCATCAATACTAAAAGGAGGAAATTGAAACAAAGAGTAGCTTTATTGGCTCAAATCACACTTGGGAATGAGTGATGCAGCTTTTTGGTCAGTTACTGTAGATGGAAACTGATGAGAGGCAATTATTTAGTCTACTAATCAGAAGGGAAATTGTTGTGTAATGATACATCCAGTGATAGCAGCCAGATTCTGTAACTATAAACCAATTTGTACAGGGGAATGATATACCGTATAACTGGACAGTCTTCCATACATTTTGTTCGTGCAGATGGAGTAGGTACTGTAAAAATGAAAAAAACACATTTTTTATAAAGCAATACTGCTATGTTGGAAAATATAGCTGTGTTAGGGGGGACGGATCTTGGGAGCCAAAATGTGCAGAATCAAAACCTGGACACATCATCAAGTCAAGTCAGCCACCATGCTCGTATCAGCATTACAAGCTTGAGTTGATTACTTATTGGCACAAGTCAACTCGAGTCTTGTTTTTTAAATAAAACATGATCGTTTTACTTACCACCACCATTGGCCGTCGTGGTAGAATGAAAACATGTAATCTCCATTTTGGCTATTTTCCCTTGCTCGCTTTTTACAGCTTCTAAGTCTGTTATCAAGTCCCCTCGGTATTCAGCGATGATCTCTCCCCCCTTAAAGTTCTTTCTCGCAAAGAGACCTTTACCTGGTATGAAGAGGAACAGACCGATGCCTAAGATGTTAAACTATTTGACACACTTTTCAAACTAACAGCAATTTCTCAAGTACCTTTAGAGGAGAATATAGTTAACATCAAAAAGTAAAATGGATGAACCAGATCATTCTGCAATGTAGTATGCCAATTCAGGACAAACATATGCAAATTTTTTATTATTATTACACAACAATTTTTTAGGTGCGTTGCTCATTCACATTAGATGTCTTTCAGATTTCAGTCAACTAAAGACTACAGTAACTACAGTAATGCACCACACCAGGCTGTTCGTTCCTGCTTTCCCATAGCTACACCACTGCTGCCGAAAGGGAAATCCTTCAACAGCAACATTTTTCTGGCACATAGTCGATGTTCGTTTGGGGTCAAAATTGTTATTTTATGCGATAAAATCTCATAACAAAAATAATATTTTTTTTATAGCTTCCTGATTACCACAAGTATCCAGCAGTAGGCCTAGCTACTGAAATTGCTGTTTTTGTACAGGGACCAAGCTCAGCCTAAAAAAGAAAAAGGACCGTCAGAAGACACCTTGCAAATAAAATGATTCAATCTTTTGTGTTTAGTATTTATATACATGCCAGTTTCATTATTTGATGATTTTTAAGAGATTTCAGATTGCAGTTTTTAACGTTATTTTACAGTGAATCTGGTACCAGTCTACATGGACAATCGCCTACAGAGTATACACACCCCAGTTCTGCAAAATCATGTCAATCAAGTCCATCGTAACACCTAGCATTGGGGTACATCAGTTAGCCTCGTAGTAGACCTAGATTAGTGTTTCTCTGCATGTTTTGCAGTGATACGATGTCGGACAAACAATATAATAAGTGTGCATGCATTGTGCCCGTTGTACCAAGATCGTGCGTGACTGAATTTTTGGCAATTCTCATTGTAGTAATCTGTGAGGAAATTTCCTGCATATGAATTTTTTTAGTGTGTGTGCGCGAATCGCGCAATCCCGCACCTTAGCGTAAACACTGCTGGTCTCACACTCTCTCTAATGTATGAGGAACCAATTACAAACAGAACAGGCACCAAAATATTTGTGAATACTGTATCCTGGGTCCCAGCCTAATTAAAAACTAGAGCACCAATGGTGCTGTAGCTCAAACCACACAAATGTACCGAGACAAATGTACAATTATGTGATAAATATTCAAGATCAGGAGGCTACAGTAAGTAGGCAGTTTCAAACAATGGCCTATTGTGCCCTTTACGACTTTTGACCATGCATGCCCAAAGCAGTCAATAAATATTCCACATGGGCTGCAGGGCCCACAGTGATACTGGGCCTTGGGTCCTATAGCCCTGACCACCCTGAAGTGACAGCTATTAGACCATCATTATGACTGAACATCAGCACTGTGCAACAGGATTTCGTAGGAGATACAAGATTTTGACATTTCATATATTGGGCCTTAAGGCTAAAAATTCCCCAGAGACCTGCAATGGCCCTCTACACATGGACCGGTACATGTAACTTAGAAAGAAAATCAATTGAAGCTTGTGGGAGAAGATGTATTTCAGTACCATTGTGCGAAATTTCATAAAATGGGCCCACATGCCCCAGTAGGACCTTGGATAAAAAAATCCTGAACACCCCAAAGGTACGGCTGTCAGACCATCATTATGACCGAATGTCAGCACTGTGCAACAAAATTTGTAAGAGGAGAAGCATTTTTGCGTGATTCTACATGATGGGCCCTAGGGCCCACACTGGCCTTGGGACCTGAATTCCTGGGCACCATGAAGGTATGGCAATTGGCCCACCATTATGACTGAACATCAGCACTGTGCAACAGGATTTCGTAGGAGATACAAGATTTTGACATTTCATATATTGGGCCTTAAGGCTAAAAATTCCAGAGACCTGCAATGGCCCTCTACACATGGACCGGTACATGTAACTTAGAAAGAAAATCAATTGAAGCTTGTGGGAGAAGATGTATTTCAGTACCATTGTGCGAAATTTCATAAAATGGGCCCACATGCCCAAGTAGGACCTTGGATAAAAAAATCCTGAACACCCCAAAGGTACGGCTGTCAGACCATCATTATGACCGAATGTCAGCACTGTGCAACAAAATTTGTAAGAGGAGAAGCATTTTGCGTGATTCTACATGATGGGCCCTAGGGCCCACACTGGGCCTTGGGACCTGAATTCCTGGGCACCATGAAGGTATGGCAATTGGCCCACCATTATGACTGAACATGAGCACTGTCCAACAGAATTTCTAGGAGATACAATATTTTGCAGTATTTCATATGATGGGCCCTATGGCCCAAACTGGGCCTTGAGCCCAAAAATTCCTGAACACCCTCAATGGCCCTCTACCCAAAGACCTTTACATCTAACTTGAAGAACATCAATTTAATCTTGTGGGAGGAGATGCATTTCAAGTACCATTGTGTGAAATTTCATAGATTGGGCCCATGTGCCATGTGGGACCTTAGACCAAAAATTCCTGAACACCCCAAAGGTACGGCTGTCAGACCATCATTATGACTGAACATCAGCACTGTGCACCAGAATTTGTAGGGTAATACATTTTGAAATTTTACACATAATGGTCTATACTGCCCCTTTAATGACCTTCGACCTTGACCTTCACAAAGTCAAACATGTCCCATGGGTCAATAAACATTGTGTCCAAGTTGGTTGACATCCATCACAGAATGACCGTTTGGGGGCCAAATAGGCAATTGCTGACACACTGGATAGATAGATAGATAGAAGATAGATAGATAGATAGATAGATGAGATAGATAGATAGATAGATAGAGAGATAGATAGAGTGACATGCAGATTCCAATAGCTCAACCAACATAGCCGGTTTGAGCTTAAAAATTAGGTTAAGTCAACTAACATACAAGCTGAATGTACCAGGTTTCCTTTTTTTTGTTTTTATATAACTGCCAACTGGAAGGGACCAAGGTGTTTCAATGAAGTAGTAACTGATACAGGAATAAAAATAGCTCTTACCGTTATACCGATTAATAAATCGCACTTCCACCATTATGTCAAAATCCTGGTCAAACTTGCCTTGCCCCTGAGCAAAATGAGAACAGTGGGTAATTATATTATTGACCAGAGACGGGGTTAATTGATTGGACATACTGCTGACTGTCAAATCCTAAAAAGCAGTTACTTTAGAATATGGACTGGCATCTAAGCTGACTGAAACTACATACCAAGGGTATTTTCAAAACCCCGCCCAATACTGATAGTGTTCACCTGACCTGATTTACGTTGGTTAGAAACGGAGGCCAGTTGAAGCACGTAGTTGTTGTTGTCAACGTCAAGTTTTCCACATTAAGGTGCGGTTAGACAGTCTGGAACCTTTTCTTCTTTTTCATGTGGGGGATTGAATGTTGAACAAGTTTTAGAAAAATATAAAGATATTTTATAATCATTGTTTATTAGTATATTTTATAATATTTTTATTATTATTTAATATTTTTATTATTTTATTTTTATGATATTATTTTATATATATTAACGTTTATTCCGCTAGCGCCACCTCCCGTAAGCGCCCACCAATTTTTTTTGCAATGTAGGCGATTACCCACACACACATGGGCTGCAGAAAGTTGCCCACATTTATTTGCTCGAAAGCGGAACACTATGTAACGTAATACTCATCAAATATCGCACATGGTGAAGCAACAATGTTTTTTTTGTTTTGTTTTATTGTATTCCAACATGTTAGTGCATTTTACCGCCCCCTTAAACCCGCCCTCCACAATATATTATGCGAAAAAAATAATCGGTAAAAGTTATACGTCTCATAAGCGGGCCCTCCTTGAACTGTTGCAGCGCCCGGGCGCTTAGCGGAAGAATTACGGTATGAATTTATTATTTAGTATATTTTTATTATTATTTTGGAACAGGATTGAAAGAAAACGCTAAATATTTTATAAATTATTTTTTTAAGTATTTAATTTTAAAATGATATTTTATTAATTTATATTTTTATATTATTTTTTAATAATATATTTATTAAGTATTTTTTTGAATATTATGATTTTAAGTAAATATTTAGATTATATTTTTTAGATTATTATATTATATATTTTTTTTAAATATTTTTTAATTTCTAGTATTAAAATGTAGGTTGTTACTGACCTAAAAAAAAGAGAATGGAGGAAGCTAAAAAAAGCAGATTTTCAACTGACTCAGAAAGTTTTGGCACTTGCACAGAATAAAAAAAAGAGCGTTTTTAATCCCATATTTGAAGGATTCAACTATAGTATCTATGAATTATTTACCACATATTGTCAGTTTGATGACGTCACAAGGGAATCCAAATTGACATCGCTGGGAGATAATAGGTTAAAAATGGCGACTCTTATTCCCTCATAGTGCAAAGTGGACCAAGTAATTCTTTCAAATCTGTAACATTCTTGCATAACATGTGCGTTTTAATTTATCTTCCCACTGACGTCATAGAGAAATTGCATTAATAGTTTGCCCTCATCTTTCTTCCATGAACCCCTTGAGACCCCTTGCATTCACTGACCCCAAATATATTTCAGGGTCCCCCTAGCGCCGGTAATTGCAGATCACAGGTTGAGTAAACACTGCATAAAAGGAGGAGTAGCAATTTTGAAAACCAACCCTCAAGCACAGGCGGGGTGAGCTCAAAATCAAAGCTGTAAAATGGAAACTCAACATTCAGGAGAAAAAAGGCCACCTACTTTTAAACGACATATGAATATGGATGAGGATCGGTGTCGTAACCATTTCTCCATATGAGTTGAAAGGTTTTTTTTTTTTAAGAAGTGGAAAAAAGACCCTTCCAATTGTCAAAAATATGGAAAAAGTTCAACAAAACAAATAAACTGAGCTGTAGAAAAACAGGAAAATAAAAAATGATGCAATAAACGTAACAGAGGTGATGCATGTAGTGTATACAGTCCAGTGCTGGAAGTCAAGTCCTCTCAATCTGAGTTCGAGTCATTGGTATCCGAGCCCGAGTCACAGTGTCCGAGACCGAAAACGTCTTGAGTCCATATGCAAATTTGACTGCACTTTTTCACAAACTAAGACATAACTTAACAACGCTGGTTTTTGGGTAATCAGGCAAGGTTTAGAATGCAGGCTACTGAAACAATTATGTAGCAGCTAATGCATAAAAAGAACTCTAAATAGAGGACTGGCTGGTCATACAGTACATAAGACAGGTGCCAAGTGTCAGATTCAGATTGGTCAAAGATTATTAATTGATAAACGAGATAGATACAAAAGGGCATAATGGATTATAGGGTGGGTTTGCTGCTGTACAACACCAATGGGAGTTGTCTTGTAGGCTGGTGGGTAACCCTAAATACAGGCACATCCAAGGAAAATATAATATAAAATTTGTAAAATGTTGATGGCCATGCATTATCTAGCTTGAAAAAGCATGGAGAATGAAAATCGCTTCTTATGCATTATTTCTCCATTTCTTAATGGGAGATGAGCTTCAGAGAATTCCTCCCTCATGGGACCATATTTTACTGCCACATGAAGGAAAACAAGCTGACGCATATCGATAAAGAATTATCGAAAGTGTTACGCAAATGGTAGAGGCAAAAACAACGTTGCACCTTGATAAATTCATGGAGAATTAACCCCTGCGGTAACTTTTCCCATGAGCTATGTCACATTGAGTTGCCAGTACGCGGGAGAGGAGAAGTGGTACCCACTGCCAGTTATGATCTTAAATTATGAAAAGCAAATGGTAAGAGGAGTATTCTCACATACACTGGCCACAGGTGAAATGAGGAGCTAGGGCTATGGAATCTTCCTCAAATATATGTGATATCGACAAGATTGAGTATTCCCAGGTGGTGTTAATTTATTTCGTGGTTTGTTATGTTTCAGTATCAAATTTGTCCTGTTGATGAATGCCAAACAACTTGTACTAGTAAACTATTGCGCACACCATGTATCTGTTACTCAAAAATTGATCACAGTGACCGTTAAAATAAAACATGCGAAATATGGGAGAATAATGTAGTTCCCTCCGGATTTAGACGTCGGACAGTCGGAGTATGTGGGAAAGTGTAGGCGATATTTGGATGAACGTTGTCTGTGGCATTATTTTATTGTCTGTTGACGATCATAAATCAAGTTCTGTATTGAAAAAATAGAGGACTCGGACAGGAACTCGGACCAAGTCACTGAGGCCTTTGGGTTGAGTAATTTACTTGTGAGTCAGAGTCCTGTGAAAATAGGGACTAGAGTACAGATTCGAGTCCCTCCGAACTGGTATACCACATGCAGAAGAGTCAACTTAGGGGATGTTCATGATAAAATGTGGAGCGGGGCTTTGGTCAGCAGGTCAGCCACATTTGAAGACCCAACTTTAGATAATACTATTTATATCCAATGAGGTGCTCACAAAATCCTCAAATAACTTGTCGGAACTGATATCATTGCAGAACATCATCATTTTTTCTCGTCACCAAAATACGCTGAAGCTATTCTACTGTATGTACCCGGGCTCAAAGCTAGCCATCCACATTTTGCAGCGCAGACGACCACAGGCTGAGGAATTGTGGAAAACAAGGGAATATAAAAAGGTGCCGCTCTAACTTCTGCCCTGCCCTGTTGAACAACGAGTATCGGGATTTCAATCGCAGAGGAATGAGGGGATCGTCATGAATGAAAACATGATGAAGAAAATGATTAACTTATTGTACCCCAGTATTCTTACAATATGGAACGATTTTGCCACAAAAGCCTAAAATCAGGGTGCCGGGTCCCAGGCTTCGCCTCGATACAATGATCTGTGAGTTGGGGGATGATGCACAGAGCGACAGGTGTGGTGAAAATATTTGTATGCGGAATACATAGAGATCAGAATTGTTGCTGGGGTCGCTGATCACATTATATGCTACCGTAGCCGATCATGCCATTTACTATAGGACGGGATATTCTTTTCACAGGAACAGAATCACTCTATTTATATTTGCCGTGTGGTTGGAAAAGAGGTCAGTAATGATGGCAAATCTGCGCAACATCAACAAGTGATGAAACAACATCAGGAAAAACACGCCCAATTCCAATATGCATTCAAAAGGCCCTGCAATAACAATGACACAGTGATGTCCCATTTGAATCCTGTTTAGAAGTTTCCAAGATTAAACCAAACTTTTAATAGCCTCTCTCTCAATATGATTGCCCTGCATGCTTTGACCAGGGCCAATAGTCCGCAATCTCTACCCCCCCTCCCTCCTTCCTGTAGGTTGTCAGGGGGGCCTACTGGAGGGTGTTGTCATTACACAGAGGGAAGTCTTGGTTAAAATAAGGTGTGTTCAAGATAACAAACTTCGCCTTGTCATTTTATGATTGCCTGAATTACATGCTAGCAAGACAATTCCAATTGGTCAGTCATAAGTCATATTTCCCAGCTGCACGTACTTCAACAGTCGAAAATGTGCCCTTATTTTGAAAGCAGGAAGAAAATGCTACACAAAAATTGGTCATGCTACACAGACCAATTAAATGTGGTGTGGCAGTATTGCTACGCAACAAAAAAACATAAATTCCCGAAACGCTTGAATGCACGTCCATCAAATCATACTTGTCTCCTGCCCAGACATAAGTCAACCTGGTGATGGGTATTGAATTAAATGAAAGTACATAAAATTTATTTAAAAAAGAACAACAAAACAATAAAGCATGACCCTTGTATTAAATACCGAGGAAAAAAATAAGCCTATGGCCAATTGGAAAAACACCTTGTAGCAAGTATAAAGTGTCAATTATACGCATACCATTTTCACGATTTCATGATAAAATCGACCGGCATTCTACTGTACAAACCATTTAAGGAGGAAACGAGGGATTGGCATGTCCTTCGTGACCCAGTCTCAAATTAACATTCCGGCCTGGGGTAAAACTAATTGATGCGGAAAATTCATTAGTGATCAATATGATTGTTGGTGCCCTCCTCATGTTTTTTTGCAAAATTATAACAAAAGACAATAATCTTTTGATCAGTTGTTATATTTTTATTCAACTATTTTATTTGTTGGGTTTTTGTATTTTTTTTATAGAACTTGAATGTAATCTGCATTTTCACAAAATCTAACAAATTATCATTCAGTAAGCCTGCAAAGATCAACCATCACACATGAACATATTCCAAGGTTTATAGTGTGTATACTGTATGCCCTATCAGTTTCTTACCCTTTCATTAATCAGATGTGGATAATGTAACATGATTTCCGCTGAAGAAAGTTGTAAGGTAGATACGCACAGCCTCAATTCCAATTCGCCCATAAGGAACATTACCCATTCATTCAAAAAACTGGCATAAGCTACCTAGTAGCATGCAAACGTTAACTGAAGCAGATAAGTGTTCTAGACGAGGTATGATGTCACGTGAAGGAGAAGGAAAGAAGAAACAACTTGCCCAATGACTCTACAATGACTGGATGAAGGATCCATTGGTTCTGAGACCTACTGGTACAGCAAGAGAATAGGTCTTAATCATCAATGGTACATGTAGGGTGAACAAATCCTAACCAAGACAGTAGGCCTAATGCCCTTGACGGATGAGGAAATTGAAATCCAAAATTTGATTGGCATAATGTATACCCATGGCAGGAATGTTGCTCTCTGGAGTTGGATGTATGGGATTTGTGTTAGGGATCTCAAATAGAGATTAGGTCAGGATAGGAGGGTTAGGTTTAGGTTGGTAAATGATAAGTTTTTTCAGATCACATGAGATGGATGAAGCGACATTACCCAACCCCTTCACCTAGGCCTAACAATGAATAAACACATGGTTATACATTATGCAATCAATATAAACTGCAATTAGTATCTAGAATGAAGGCTTTATGGCGTGTGGGTCATAATAATAGATAATAATAAATAATCACTGCTCACTGTGGTATCAAAGCACTTTACTGATACTACCATTATAGAAACGATAGATTTTGTATTATTAAAGGGAGGAAAGATGTTTAAAACGAGGCCCCACTGCACAGGACTTCCGGGGGTTGGGGAAGAGAGACCAGCGGAGTGCAAATCGCCACCCGAAACCTCGAATATTGCACGCCAAAATTGTACCAACGAGTATGATTTGCTTTGATGATGTGGAATATGTACCCAATTACGGTACACCCACCCGTAAGCAGTGTGCATTGCTTTCACTAACACAGATAGATTTAGACTGCTTCTGCACACATGTTCACGTTACATTATTGAGTTGTTCGTTGGTTCTTTGTACAGCGCTTTAAGGCAGCGCAAAGAAGCGCTTTTTAAATATTGTATATTTTTATTATTCAGTCATTATTGTCATAACAGGAGGTGGACTTTCCACAGCCAAAGAAAGTGCACCTAAATGCAGATACAGGGAACACACCTGGAAAGGTGCCAATACACGATCATAAAGAGTAGGCCTATGTAGGCTAGCCAAATGACCAATGGCAAACACACCCATAAACATCAAAATCTGACACCAAGCACAAACCCTAGTCTTAGACTTGGTAGGCAGAAGCTATTTACAGATAGGCCTACCCTAGTGTTAACCACAAAACAGTGCACCCATGGGTTTGGCACAATTTGAAAATCAGGTCACCAAATTGTGATTCAAACGTAGGCCTAGGCCCGAGTCAGTCATTTCAAAAGGCCTATGGTAACGGGGGTTTTAGGACACATGTTACCGATGATGACACAAGTTTTTCCTGATCCTTAGGCCTAGCATAAGTTAGGTACTACCACTAACGAGTAACGAACGTGGCCAAAACTAGTGTCCTCCAACGTAAAAGACGATGCCAAAGCCAATCATTGGCAAACTACAGTCATCCTGGCTATAATGTGTGAATGAACCAAAATGTAATATCTGAACTCAAAATTATGGAAAAAAGTCCACGAAAGGGCGTAGAACATGTGTTCTTCCTCGAAACTTTGGAGACACCAAACAGTGCGAGTACCTGTGTTTGTGATCTGTTTCGGTGCCGCGATATTCGGATCGTACCTCCGGCACACGCGCGTCCGTTATACATATACAGCGGCTCGCGGAGAGGCGCGCGCCGCCTAGCCTATATACTAGTCGTAAATTCGACGGCGTTGCCGTTCGCCCAGGAAAGTGGGTTCTAGCGTTAAAATTGAGATAAATTGTCCCGAATAAAAAATCGTAAGAACAATTTTCAAAAAACCATCATAATTTATACCTAAAACTGAAAACAAATACATTTACGTAGATGATTATTAAAACATTATTTCATGATATCTTGCAACACCTACATACATAACGTATTGTGAGATTATTACTAGTAAAAGTTGCGCGAAATGGTTTCCTGGCAACAGTGTGTATGAGGTGGTCGAAAGGGGTTTCATTCTATAAAGTGTGTATGGTCGTCACACAGTTCGATTTTTTACCACCTATCTTGAGGGACGTCCGCGAAACGTCACCGATGGCCTCGTATTTAGCTTCAGACGACCGTCCGAGCAATTCGTCCGAGGACCTCAATTTTGTCCTCGGTAGTAGAAAAATCCTCACTTGCAGGTGTGTATTCATGGCTGGTCCTCAGTCGTGGTACTCGCAAAACCACACACCACACCACACACACAACAACACACACACAACGTGACTGCATAAGATTCTCTGACTTCGTCACGAAGCCCCAAAAGCATTATGTAATCAGATACAAAAACACGCCCTATGCTTCGTTAAAAGGTATCAAATTGACCTTTGCGCCCCTTGTAACTGAAGACCAGTGTCGATTGAAGGGAGTTGGTTTCATCTATGTAGGCACACAGAGCTCACTCACAATCCAAAAATGACAGGTTTGATTTCTTGCCCTGGTAACTGCCTAAAATAAGCACATTTTCTTAAGCGTGACTTTACCTTTGACCTCGTCTTTAGATGTTGTTGAGCACTGAAACCCCAAAAATGACCATGACAAGTCTATACGGAGCACCCTAAAATGCACTCATTCGAATGTTGATTGGGGCCATTTGACAAAATTTGACAAAAAATGATATTTATGCCACATTGATTCACATTAATGATTAATGACCTTTGTGACTTTTTACCTGTTGTAAATTTATCAGGATTGGAGTCACCGCTCAAAAATTAAGTAAGCCCGATAGCCCGGAGCTACTCAAAAGTACAGTTCGGGCTAATAGAAACTTGCTGCAGCTGCCCGTAGGGCTAGTGAGAAAATGTTCAGTTTAAGGTCTAGGGCCTAGGCCACTAAAAATAAAATTAAAAACTATGACTGATCCTAAACTCTTCAATGGATGACTTCATAAGCGGGCCAATTCCCAAGCTCCCCCAGCCAAAAAAGATACGTTGTTAAGTTGTTCCTTGTGTTGTAGCCTTGAGCCCTTTTATTCTGTGTGTGCACAGTTTTGCGTAGGCTAACGACGTATGAAAACTGGTTGCGGGAAATGTCAACATTTCGGTATTGCACGTTACGTGTGACAGCACAAGCTGTACTGCAGCTTATAGCATGTTAATACTACCTGGGGCTACACGGTGTTCATAGGGGAGTGGAATGCAGCATATTCTCGCAAAGGAGTTTTAATATAGTAGTAGTACAATTCTGTCTAATTGTCGGTTTGAAATTTCAATAAAGAAGCACTCATGTTTTTTTTGTTTATGTCCTATCTGCCTAAAATATTTTCAGCCCGCAATAGATATCTTTAGCTTGTATCTTGTACTCGTCTGCTTCGATCGCTGTGTTGCTCGTCACTGACTCGCGACTGTGTGGCTTCGGTACCCAATTAAATCACACATGTATATGTGTAGGGAAACGGAACATACTCAGTCGCGAGTTAGAGACTAAGTGTGCGAACCACACACCGCACAAAAGCTATCATATCACAACACAACTTCACTGTCTAGCAACTAGTAAAACATACCAATCCGTGGTTTCGGGGTATGAACATTTGCTTTGCTGCCAACTTGCATTCCTAGTATCAATTTTTGTAACACTTTCTTAAAAAGAAAACATTTTAATCGACGCAAAAAATTATTGCCATCAAAGTCGTTCCAATAAATAACAAGAAGACATATGTGGAGTCTTTTTCGTTAAGTTATTTTAAGTTCTAAACAAACATTGAGTCGTTGGAGAAAGAAAAAGTTGTGTAATACTAACAATGGCTACATGTTTACAACTTTGTCGAGGAATCGGATTACCATTGCGAAAATGGAAATATAATTGTGTCTTTTACTATGGCCAGAACGACCGTGCAGCGGTGGGATCGGCCTACGCTAATAAAATATAGCGGGCTAGTGCAAATTTATGTCAGGCTAGTGGAAGTTACGCAGTTAGAAGCCCGACGGACAATGCTCGGCTCAGGTAGATATTTCGAGCCTGTGGAGGTGTAACCATCTCCACCAAGTTTCATGGGGGGATTCAACCCACTTTAAAATCTGCATAAATATGCAAATTAGACTAGGTAAATGCGAATTAGTAACATGAAATGACCTTTGGTGACTCGTCCCTACTGTAAAATTTATTGGGACTACATATAAACCATCTCCACCAAACTTCGTCAAAATCAACAACTTTCAACAAAAAAAATCGCTGAAATTAGGCAAATTAGACTAACTTATAAGCATTATATCATGCCAGGAATCTAATCAGTGGAAACTTCATAAGTTGTTATATACTCTGAAAGGTATCACCCAATGCATCTACCGATCAGGATTATCTTGTACACAAGCTTCGGCCAATTTCATTAAATATACAAGTTTATGCAATTGAGCATGGTCTTTTGGGACGAAAAGTGATGCATATCGAAACTCTCACGTAACCTCCAACCCCCAAAAAGGTTTCATTCATGACAAGCTTTCACGTCAGGAGATTATCGAACCGCACATACGGACAGGACAGACAGATGGACAGACAGACAGACAAACACACAACAAAGTTGACCACCTATGTCTCACTTTGAACAAAGTTCAGGCGAGACAAAAAACATGGCTTACGCGACGGCGTCGAGAGAGAAAGAGAATCCTTCAAAATCCACGCAATCATAATGAGGAATGATAATGATTTCGATTTTTATCGCGCCTTAATGTGCAAACCACACTCAAGCGCTCACAATCATACCCCTGCCTCCTTGGTTACTTTTCACTCCCACACTATATAGTGCACAAACCCTTGGTTCGCCCCCTGGCCCTGGCACCATAAACAGTGTATGCCACATCATCGATGTCACTGGGGGGACTTCCCATAGGGTGAGCCACATAAAGCGCAACGCTATATAAGTTACCAACAGGGGTACCCCGATTTACACCTGGGTGGAAGGAAACGCATCGAGATAAAGCACCTTGCTCAAGGGGGTACAAAGCGGATTGCCTCATAATGGATACTAATTCAAAACTGGTGAAAAACCTTAGGTGACGGGAAAATATAGTGAAGAGCTCAATTGAGCGATTTGAAGAGACCCGGAAAAAGATGGATGAAATTCCGAGTGTGTGAGAATGGATAGCCAAATACTCTAAGAACTTGACCACTTGCTTTGGACTGGCAAAATGAGGAGGGTTGATTGGGGTTGCCAGCCGACTCTGTGAAATAGCCAGATGTTCATTATATGGCAGAATTAGGGTGCGGGCAAATAAGGGTACGTGAGTTGTTGAAATAGATTACTCTCATATCAAACTGTTACCACTCCTTTGAAAAGCCATACCCAAATCTCATTTTTGACCAACTCATCAAAGATGTTGTCATGACATACTTTGAGAAGCAGAGGATTCGAACCTATTCCAGGGCGGAAAGATGCTATTGGCGGACCACACATAATGGGACTGAGCGGTCCCAATTAAGATAGCTTTCCAATTCAGAATCGTTTCCAACAGATATTCTGCGGGGCAAACAGTCAGCTCTCCCAGCTGATTCCAATAAGTGATACTCATCCGCCAATCGAACATGTGCTCTCCCTTGTACGCAGTACCTCAGCCGGCCAGCGAGGTCAGATGTACGACCGGCGGTAATCTCTAGAGAGTGAGGCCGAAAGATCAGGTTTTATGTGACGTGTACAGTCGTAAACTTCCTAAAGAGAAAAGAGAGAAAGAACTTCACTAGAATGAATATGGGCCAATTGCTAAGAAATTGCCAACAAAATTAGAATTACATGGAATCCTAGATAGGTGCTCATTGTACCAAGCCGCGGAGCTCCTCGATGCGTGTATTGAAGGGCCCCTTGAGTTAGGCCATGATGATAGCTAGCACTATGTTCTCTGTACAGATTCAAACATCTCTCCCTGATGAGGTCGCTAACTAGCATTCCCAGTGGCTGCCGATACGTTATGCCCTAATCTGCATGTGGTTCTGCGGGGAGGATGTGAGAGGTTCATTGAAGGGGAACTGTGAAGTCATCAAGATACCTAGCTCAGACAGTGACAATTAAAATGTGTTCAATTATTGGTTGCAGTAATACATTATCCTATCATGGATGTAAAGTTGTGCATTATTTGACCAGCACTGGCGATTGCCAGACTGGCCCTGATATTCAAAGTACTTTATGAGTTGGTGGAGTTCCCACAAGTGAGAATTATAACAAAACAACCCCCCCAAAATAAAGGCGTGCCAATAGCACGGTCTCCCACCAATCAATTCCCGTCAGTTACTGTGATGAAGGAAAGAAAATTATGAAAATAGGACAATAATCAACTTTCTGTGGACCCATTAGTCAGTTCACTTATCTCAGGCAATGTTGAACCACACTTAATACATTTATTGGAATGCAACAAACTGGAACATTGGGATGAATGAAGCAATTTATAAACACGCATAACCCCTAGTGACGGATTCAATTGTAAATTTTGGCGAGACTAAAGGGTAGACCACAGCTCATAGTGACAAAATCGGTCCTATCTAACAAAGTTTGTCTGTATATCTCAGTGTCACCCATACGATTACCATTTAAACCAGCCATCCAAGGGAGTTAATC